>APFE031617941.1:137697-157594 GCA_000404065.3 Pinus taeda | reverse complement strand
CAAGACTGAAGAAGCTCTCTTGTAATCTGGTTTCTGGTTAATAAAAGAAGACTTTGGGGTCCATATCTTGCTGGTGTTACTCTCTTGAAATGCTGTGAGATTGTTTAATTTTCTGCACATGTTATTTTCAGCCGTTAATATTAGCTTTTTGTAGAGTATTGTGAGCACAGGTATCTTGTTCACTTGCTAGGGTTTGGGTGCTGTTAGGGTTTCTGAAGTAATGACAGGTATCTCCATTACTTCCTGAGATCTAGCAGCATTTTTGCCCTCTTTACTGATGGTTGTTTTGAGCTGTGCAGAAACGCTTTCTGAAGGAACTTTGTGGGCGTTCGGGGAAGTTCTCGGCTAAACCAGCCAGCTCCCACAAGCATTTTTGCTGAGCCCAGTTGAATTTGATCCTGGGTCTATCATTCAGTTTATTTTTAATTTGCTTGAGAGATTTTTTTCTGAAGCTTTTCACAGTGAAAATCTGAAAATCATTATTTCTTTAAATATTTACTGTGCTTATTGATGAATCTGGCTGTTAAAGGGCCAAATCTGTAAATTTAAGTTAGCTGTTCTAGGTTTTTTAGGTTTGTTTTATGCAGATATCTTTCTGGTTGCATGTTTCATTTCAGGTTGCAGGTTTGAGAAGAAATTAATTTACTGTGTATGAAGCCAGATCTGGCCATCAGAAAATAACTTTTTTGCAGAAGTGTTTTTTCTCATATCTGGAGAAGATTATTGTGGTTCTACAAAATTGCCAGAAGCTGCAAATTCGAGACCAAAAAATTGATGAATGAGGCGAGGCTTGAGCCACCAAGGACTGCATTGCCACAGAAAAGATTGCATGAATGTAAAACAGCTGCAGTAACTTCATCACAGAACATAAGAGGGTTGAGCATGAGACCAGCACGTTGGGGAACACAAGCCGGCTTCTCTGCTGCTGATATTATTACTAGAACGGATCAGACAGCAGCACTGCTATCATTGCTACTCAACTCAAATCTATATTTTTTAAGGAAGTTCAGAGAACCAAAGTTCGAGACAGCACAATGTTGAATGGGCCATTAATGTTTGAATGGAACATTACAACGGGCCGTTAATGCCTGAGTTGAACAGAACCCATATGAGCAGTAGTCAAAGGAAGGCCGCTATCAATTTGAACACAAAAACGTTATGCATGCTGCCTGAAGCTTCTCTCCGTCCGCCGTCAAGCCCTCTGCTCCATACGCAGGCTTCGTCCGTTCATCCTTGCCGCTGTCGATTTTCTTCAATCTGCACAAATGCACAACAACAAACTGTGATTTGGGTGTGAGAAGATCGATTTTTTCTAAGCTTGATTCTATGCGTGGTTTCTGTCAATCCAACCAACTTCTGTTCGGGAGCAGGTAAGCTGAAGGTGCGTTTTCTAGGTATGACGCATATACTCATCCGCGCGTTTGTTTGGTGTTATTAGCTGTAGGTTAGGGTATCGACTTGTTGCTCTGCGTATGGTTTCTGGTCACGCCGTCTTTCCCTTAGCTGCCTGCGTTTGGGTGGATATGCGTTTATTTGTTTTTGGTTGTGTTTCAAATAGTCGGGGTATGCGTAGGTGTGGTTAGCATTAGTTTTGGTTTATATTTTTTATTTTATTTTATTATTATGTTTCAGTCTTGTACGTATAAGGATTTGGGACTTAATATTTAGATTTTATTTGTTTAGTTTAGTTTTAAAAATATGTACGTGTTAGTTAGGGTTTTAGCATTTAATTTAATTTTAGCTTTATTTTATTTTTAAACTTTATGTATAATGTGTTTGATTAGATTTAAATTTTTTTTTTTAGGTTTTTGAATTCTATTTTAAAAAGTCAAAAAAAAAATCATATTAAAAAAAAAAAAAAAAAAAAAAAAAAAAAAAAAAATAAAAAAAAGAAGAAAAAAAAGTAGTTAGGTTTTTAGGGTTTAAGTTAGGATTTTAATTTTTGTAATAAAGTTCCTTTATTTAAAAAAAAAAAAAAATAATAATAATAATAAAAAAAATAATATAATAAAATAAATATATAAAAATAAAAAAATAAATAAATCTTTTAGAGTTTTAGATTGGATTTAAATTTTGTTTTAAGTTGAAATTTTGTCAGAAAAGCCATAACAAAAGTTCATCGTGGAAAATTTATTTTTTGCCAGATTCAGTGTTTTTCATGCTTTATCTTTCACGCTGAGTTCTGAATTTTTCAAGTCGAGACACGAAATTGATATCTGGTTAATAACTTACGATTCCCGTGGTGGTTTTGAGCATTTATCTTTTCGAAGTTTTCAGTTGCTGGATGTCGTCTTGGTCATATGATTTTGCTGATGACAAACGATTGCTGTTCACGTTTCATGTTTCTATAATCATCTAACTAGTAATCGGTTTAATAATAATCTCTTAAGGCACTGGTCTGCTAAAATCAAATTCATCTAGTGCTTATCTTATCGTGTCTCGTGTCTCCCAACCAACTGGTCGACAGTTGGTCTTCATCATCTCACAGGGTCTACCCCCCTTAGCCGCAGGAGACAGGCTTAAACGGAGGGATCGGGGATCAGAGTGACAGCCCCCGGTCTAAGCGTTGTCGTGTCAATTTGCGCAACAACAGAACACAAAAGACGCATTTCAACAGATTAAGGCGAATGTTATACTTGCGACATCGGAGGAAAATGGTGCACAAATCATGAATATGTTGCGCTCGAGACCTAGAGCGAGCACTGAGATTGTCAAGGTAAGCAAGGATAAGGTGCGCCAAGTCATGAAAATAGTATGACATGGCCCATTGAAATGTGGCTTCGGCGTTCTTTAAGCCGAAATGCATGACCCTATATGCAAAGGTTCCCCATAGACTAATGAACGCAGTCTTTGATGGATCAGCACGATGGATACTGATCTGGTTGTACCCGAAGAATCCATCCATAAAGGATAAAATCTCATGCCACGCACACTGATCAATGATCTGATCAATAAAGGGTGTGGGAAAGTTCTCTTTGGTACAAGCTTTGTTCAGGTCGCGAAAATCCGTGCAGACACGAATGGTGCCTTGCTTCTTGAGAACAAGAACCGGGTTGGATACCCATGTGGTATACTCAATGGGATAGATGAAATCAGCTTGCTTGAGCTTGTCGATCTCAACTTTTATGGCCTCACGACGAGAAGGGTGAATGGGTCTCAACTTCTGACAAACAAGAGTGGCATCGGGCCATGTGTTGATATGGTGTTCAACAATGGCGGGATCAAGTCCGGGATCTCTGAGTAAGACCAGGTGAAAACATCATGAAATTCTTTGAAGAGCTTGGTGTAAGCTTGAATTTCTTCCGGAGTGCATTGTGCCCCCAAGGTAATGTTTTCTTCGATCCTTGGTTTATTGGAAATGTTGATTTTGATAGTAGGAGAGATGTTGGCCATATTCCCTTCTTTGAAAGCATCTGGGGCAGGGAGGGGATGTTGAAACCATTTGACTTCACCATGAATGAAGTCTTTTGATTTCACAACATATTGGTTGTGAGACTGCTGTGGCAGGAAGTACGCATGATGGTGCATATCATCCCAAGGGTAATCAGGGGTAAACATAGCTTCATGATGTCCTCATCAGGATGGAAGATGAGCGGACGGAAGGAAGACTGACTACATGATGCGGCGGTAGTACCTGGTGCATCATCATGAGAAAGAAGGTTCACATACGTATCATCTGAAATGGTAGACGACGAGCTAATAGATGGAAAATCTACTGATGTTGAGACCTGGGTTTCCGACGAAGGAGGTTCGATAGAAGCGCGTGCAGAAACCTTAGAGAAGTTTTCTTGCAAGGAACTCAAGGATGACGATATGTAAAGGATATGGACCGTGGAGTCTGTCATCTCGACATCAGGGGGAGGGATCACAATGGTGGGACCAAAGTACCCCTGTTTTAGTGTACTAGTGGTACCAGAATCCACAGGTAGAGGAGTAGGTGATCCACTACGAGTGGCCTCGTACTTGCAAAACGCTTGAAGGCAATCACGAAATTCGTTGAGACGAGGGCAACAATGGGAATAGTGACCATAATGATCGCACAAGGCACAAGGGTGATTTGTGCGCAATGTTTTGAGTTTCTTAGCTGGTCCTGGTAAGGTAACTTGGACCTCAGGGATATTTGACTCAGGGAACGTTTCATGAACCAAAGGTTTGAGACGAGGAAGCTCAGGATAGTTATTAGTGGCATGCCCAACAACCTCACACAAAGCGCATGGAGGTGTTGACTTTGGAGGCTTAGGAGTTGAAGGTGCTTGGGGAGCTTTGTCCTTAGATTCTTTCCTCTTGGCTTTGCCCCCTTGTCCGGATGCTTTTGCAACAGGAGTGGGTTCCTGTTGAGGTTACATGGAACTGAAGTAGCGGCAGGGGTCGTAGGAACCGATTGAACCGGGGTCAAAGCATGATATGGTTTGAGCTGACCGGGCGGAGTGCTCGTTGGGGGATCAATGTACCATATAGGGATCCCCAAAGTCATATTAGGGAGAGTCAACGAAGCCATGAAAGGGACAAAAAAGATTCCAGGATGAGGAAACCAGAAAGTATCTGTTCGGTAGGGTATTGTCCCAGTGGAACAGCGTTGGAATGGTTGAGGCCTGGCAGAATAGCTCCTGGTGGGAACCAAGGGGAGGCACCCACGAAAGGAGGAGGTCCTGGGGGGTGGATTCGGATGGCTCGGCTGAGATGGTAACAGTAGGGTGTTGACGAGCTGGCTGTTGATCAGATGTACTAGACTGCTTTTGAGCAGCCCGTGAAGCTTGTAACATGCAAACACTCAAAGAGCTAGGCTCAGAGATGAGAGGGGAAGGACCAGGGAAAGCACCCAATAATGAGGAGTCTTTGTAGACTCTAGGTGAAACACCAGTGAGAGGGGTGGCAGACTGCTTGTCGGACATCGACGAGATAATGGACTCAGGGGAGGTCAAGGATGACGGCTCGTAGTGTGTTAATTGTTCGATAGTGACGATCTTCCCTTCATGGGGGAAGCACATCTTGCGGAAAACCGCAGATGTGACGGTTGACATGGCATAAGTGTAACTACGACCCAAGAGAATGTTGTAATCTAGAGAGACATCGATAACCTCAATGTCTACATGAATAGTCTTATCGGCAAGAGTCACTGGACTATTGCGATACATGCCGAGGGGCTGGGATGAGTGATCATCCCAAGCACGCAAAGTGATGGTGGATGGGGACAACTCAGGTGACTTGAGTTGCTTCCAAACAACAATGGACATCACGCAGGTAGATGCGCCTTCGTCAATAATGCATCAGGAGATGATGGCATTACAGACTTTGACTAGTATCTGAAAAGCAACAAATGGAGGTAATGGAGGATTTTTTGACATATCAAGAGGAAAGACAATCAAACAATCGTCTGAAGGATCTACTGCGCCTAAAGAAGTTAGTAGAATTTTCTTTTGAGATGGGCACGACTGGAGGACTTCTAGTAGCAACAAGGTAGCAGGGGATTGCGCCAAGTCGTCTCCTATACTGTATGTATGGGCAACTCAGGTAGAAGTCACATTACGGCATAATGGTCCCTTGGGGATCTTGGGAATTGACTCAACTTTAGGTTGAGGGATCTGTAGCAGACCATTTGGTGTCGTAAGAGGCTCAGTAGATGCTTTGGTTTTGGACTTAGTGGCAGACTAAGTCGATGGCTTGTCATATTAATGCGACCGAGTTTGCAAATTGATATTAGAGGTATTGACCTCGTTAGAATTCATCATGAGGATCTGGTAGTCACTAGGACCAAAAGGTTGGGGAGGGTGGGCTGCTTGACCTTGCTGAGGTTGAGAAACAACAAATCCTTGTTAAGGGAAAGGATTTGTGAGCACGCCGGTTGAGATGGCGCAGGATTTTGAGGCAGTTGCTCCATGGGCGGTTGACCTCTAGAAGCTGCTTGGGCTTCCCACATTTGGCGCATCTGGGGTAAGAGGGGACACTCATGAGTATAATGGCCATGTACACCACAACATGCATAAGAATTGTTTGTACGAATAGCCTTGTTTTGCTTCGGTTGGTCGCCTTGTTGCTGGTTGTTGGTGTTAGGCTGGTTCCTCTGGGGTTCATTAGGTTGATTACCTTCGTTACCCTGGTTACCCTTGTTACCTTTCCCCTTATTATTTTTCTTTGAATTTTGGGGATTGGTCGCACTCTGTTGTGCAAACCCCTGACCTTGAGGGGGCGGTGGCTACTGGGGTTGAGGATGCATGGGACGCTGCGGCGCTAATGCCTAAGGGGCTGGAGTGCTTGGCGGTGCATAGCTGTAAGATGGTGAGGGGGCAACAGTTTGGTAGACAGGTTTAGCACTAGCTGGCCTTGCCATCTGTTGATGTGGTTGGGTGAATGCATAAGAGGTGCTTTGTCCTGAATACATGTTGCTGACAAGAGGGGCATAAGCGTTGGAGGAACTGGTGCCCCCTTGCACATAGCCATAACTCTGCTGAGTATATAGTGAAGGATGTGAAATAGCTCCAACGATACCGTCAGCGGCGTGAGTTTCCCCCGGCGCATTGGCACCACCAGGACGGGGGAGGTCTGGTATAACGGTATAGACATAACCGGATTGAGCATAAATCAAGTCATATCTCAGAGCAGTCTGAAGAGCCTCTTCCTCTGTGTGAGGAAAGTGATATGCAACATCTTTGGCAATAGGTGCTAAAAGAGTCCTAAGAAACCAATCGAGGTAGACACGGTCTTTGAAGGGTGGATCACGACACATACTCCTCCTTCTACGCCATTCTTGGACATGATCGGAAAGACGAGTGGCAGAGGACTGACAAAATGCGGTCAAGAGCTCTGTACCGGTGTTGTATCGGAGAGGTCATTGAAAGTATGAAAGGAATGCTTTAGCAAGTGTCGCGAAAGTGGAATGGGAGGTGACGGGCTGGTCGACATACCACTTCACAACATCTCCAGTGAGCGTGCGTTGGAACAACTGAAGACAAATGGAATCATCGGTGATGGAATTGGATGAACACCACATATGGATGGAGCGGTCGTGATTGGTGGGGTCTCCAGAATTACCCTCAAACTTGGGAATGTCTGAGGGAAGCTTAGTCGGCATAGCTGGCCAACCAACATCATGGTGTATAGGGTCTGTTGACCAGTACATGTCAACTACCCATAGCAATACACCCCCTTTTTTCGCAAAAGGGGTAGCGCTTGATCGACATATCCATGCCATTCGATTATCATCATCAGCTCGATCATATTATGTTGTAAACTCAGTCTGCATGTGTAAATTGTAAATAATCTTAGCAGATCTGAGTCATGTAAACTGCCTAGGCAAACCTAATCTTTTAAGTGATAATCTACGTTCCAGAAGGTTTTTTGTCTCACTGATCTATGATCGACAGAGTTTTCCTTCAGCCTAACCCCAAAGCCGGAATGAATTGTCATTAGAATCTTAGGTGAATCCTAGTGTGCTTCGAGTCTATGTAAAAGTAATTTGGAAATAATCTTAATCATTTGGTTAGGTTATTTCAAATTGCTTGATCTGCTAGATTATATGTGTTGTAGAATTGGGTGATTTATGAGGGTCTATGTCAAATGGGTTTTCCCCCTTGAGATGTAAAAGTGTAAAAGTCATGATGTAAAGTGTCTTGAGGGTTAGAAATGTTTTATCCCCTCATAAGTCCTAAGTCCTAGGTCCTAGGTGATTTTTCCAAAGGTTAAGTTCGAGGATCCAAAAATAAAAGAATAATAAAATAATAAAAAATAAAAAATAAAAAATAAATTAAATTTTTAAAAATAAATTAAAATATATTATTAATATATATATATATATATTTATATATATATAGATATATATATATATAGATATATATATAATATATATATATATTTTTGAAAAATGGAAATAAAATAATAAAAAGTAAATAAATGCGGAATTTTAATTTTTTAATATATTAAAATGCATTTAAAAATTCGACGGATGTGATTAAAAGAGATCTTTGATCCTCATCGACGGTCGAGATTAGTTTGACATGGATCATTCGAACTAGCCGTTGGGAATTTTTCCTTTAAATAGGGGGTTAGGTGTCATTTGAGATCATTCGATCTGTGAGTCTTGTGCTGAAGAAAGCTCTCTTGTAAACTTTTTCTTGTGCAATAAAGAAAGACTTTGGGGTTGAAATGTTGCTGGTGTTACTCTTCTGAAATGTTGTAAGCTGCTTCATTTTCTACATAAATTTATTTTCAGCCATTAGTAATAGCTTGGTGAAGAGTGATGTTGAACACAGGTATCTTGTTTACTCACTAGGGTTTGAATAGTAATAAACTTTCTGAAAATAATGGCAGGTATCTCCATTGGATTTGGATTTTACCACTGTTTTTTCCCTCTTTATTGATAGTTGAAGTGAGCTGTGTAGGAAAATCTAGATTGAAAGGATCAACGGGCATTTGGGGAAGTTCTCGGCTGAACCAGCGAACTCCCGAAAAGCATTTTCTGGAAAAGCCCAACCAGTTTTGATCCTGGGTTTATCATTTATCTTTTGAAATGCATGAGAAATTTTCTGAAGTATCTCATAGTAAATCTAAAATTCTGAAAATATTGTTGTGGATTACTGACAAATCTGGCTACTTAGAGCCGTTAATCTGTAAATATTGTAATTAATTTGTAGGGTTTTAGTTTTTTTCATATATTATTTCTGGGTATTTTTGCTTTTGCTGTTACAGGTTTTGGAGCTGAGGATATAATCTTGTCCTTAAGCCAGATCTAGGCCCTGGAGGGTAAGATCTGGCCTCACAACCGGTTCTTACAGCGACACTGTTTTGCTGTCCAAGGGTTTCAAATTCAATCACTATTAAATCTGGAAATTTGTTTCAGGGTTTTGAAGCAAAGGGAGTTAAATTTTCTTTCAGTTTTTAGAAGGAGCTCAAGGCTGCACAAGCCATACCACTCCTGCGTGTTATCAATCGGAATCTGCGCCCATTTCAATTGTTACTCTCTCACGCAGCTGCCATCCTTGCATTGCAACGTTCAAACTTTTGCGTCCATCCCTCACCTGTTGCCAGCCTCAGCATACAGCCCGATCTAATCTTCCGCCGCCCTCATCCATGCAGTCTCGCCCTATTTCCCTTTCCGCCTGCCTCACGCCATCTTTACACTGCCTACCGATCCAAAACGCTTTTCCCTCTCTGCGTGATCTCTTTCGCTCCTCAGCAACGCTGCCTTCACTCTCTTTCTCTCCACGCATTCCTTTTCACCTGCTCTCTTAAACCTTTCACCTTCAAGTATATCCACATTCGATCCTCCATACCCTTCGATCCACCATCCCTGTAGTTACCATAAACCTGTACACTGCTCCACATTCAGCTGCCATCGATTTTCCAATTCCTCGTAGCAAACCACCCTCGTTTTCCACACTAACCTGCAAACGAATTGCCAAACGCTGTCCACCTGCCAAAACCAACCAGCGCTTCCCTTCTTTCCTCACGCGACCCTTGCTGTCTCCCTACCTGCGTGCATCCCTCCCATCCTCGGCCTTCAAGTCGACCCCGCAGCACATAGCCTCCTCGACTCCCTCGGCTTCCTCGCGTTTTCTCTCCCTCACGCACACCTGCATACAATAAGCAAACAACAAACTCGTTCTTTTTTTTTAGCGTATGTGTATTTGGGTTATGTTTAGTTTTTCCATTTTTTTATATATCCATTTTAATTTAGTTTGGGGTTTAGATATATTTGATTTCCATTTTATTTTTCTTAGTTAGATCTTTATTTGGTTTAGATTTAGATTAAATTAACATTTAGGATTTGAGTTATTTTGTTTAGTTTTTTTTATTTAGCTAAAGAATATAACAATAAAAGATCATAGAAATTAGAAAATTATAAAAAAGCGCAAAGAGTTTCTTTTAGTTTAGATTTTAATTTTATTTAGTTTTAGATTTATTTAGATTTTAGTTTTATTTCATTTTAAGCTTAGAAAATCATAAAAAATATAAAATGTTTGTTTTTTGTTTCTTGTTTTGTTTTGTTTTGTTTTTTTATTTTTTATTTTTTTATTTTTCTGAAATATTTTTGTGTCACATTTAGTCTTAGCATTTTTTGTCACGTTTCCAAATTTTGGTATATTTCGCTAAGGCTAATAGATTTTTGATGTGGGATTAATGTTTATCATTTTTATGTGGTTAAACATGCTTAAATGTTCATTTGAAGATTAACTATATGAAAGTGATAACTGGTTAGCATTTAAAGATTGCGTGGTTACTTAAAGCTTTTATCTTCTGAAATTTTAATTGCTGGATCATTATTAAGGTGTTGTACGTTTGTTGAATATCTTGCATTTTGCTTGGGTTATTTGATGATAAATGATTGTTAATGGTGGAATTACAAAGTTCATATCTCTGCAGCGTTTGATAAACAATTATTTAATCATTAACTCTATAAGGCACTGGTACATTAACTTCTAAAATCAATCAAGTGCTAATTTGCCTTGCTGTGTCTCCCAACCCAACTGGTCCACAGTTGGTCATCCTTTACCCCATAGGGTCTACCCCCCTTATCATTATTAGGTGTTGTACGTTTGTTGAATATTTTGCATTTTGCTTGGGTTATTTGATGATAAATGATTGTTAATGGTGGAATTACAAAGTTCATATTTCTGCAGCATTTGATAAACAATTATTTAATCATTAACTCCATAAGGCACTGGTACATTAACTTCTAAAATCAATCAAGTGCTAATTTGCCTTGCTGTGTCTCCCAACCGAACTGGTCCACAGTTGGTCATCCTTTACCCCATAGGGTCTACCCCCCTTATCATTATTAAGGTGTTGTACGTTTGTTGAATATCTTGCATTTTGCTTGGGTTATTTGATGATAAATGATTGTTAATGGTGGAATTACAAAGTTCATATTTCTGCAGCATTTGATAAACAATTATTTCATCATTAACTCCATAAGGTACTGGTACATTAACTTCTAAAATCAATCAAGTGCTAATTTGCCTTGCTGTGTCTCCCAACCGAACTGGTCCACAGTTGGTCATCCTTTACCCCATAGGGTCTACCCCCCTTATCATTATTAAGGTGTTGTACGTTTGTTGAATATCTCGCATTTTGCTTGGGTTATTTGATGATAAATGATTGTTAATGGTGGAATTACAAAGTTCATATTTCTGCAGCATTTGATAAACAATTATTTAATCATTAACTCCATAAGGCACTGGTACATTAACTTCTAAAATCAATCAAGTGCTAATTTGCCTTGCTGTGTCTCCCAACCGAACTGGTCCACAGTTGGTCATCCTTTACCCCATAAGGTTTACCCCCCTTATCATTATTAAGGTGTTGTATGTTTGTTGAATATCTTGCATTTTGCTTGGGTTATTTGATGATAAATGATTGTTAATGGTGGAACTACAAAGTTCATATTTTTACAGCATTTGATAAACAATTATTTAATCATTAACTCCATAAGGCACTGGTACATTAACTTCTAAAATCAATCAAGTACTAATTTGCCTTGCTGTGTCTCCCAACCCAACTAGTCCACAGTTGGTCATCCTTTACCCCATAGGGTCTACCCCCCTTAGCCGACTTAAACGGAGAGATCGGGGATCAGGGTGACAGCCCCCGGTCTGAGCGTTGTTGTGACAATCTGTGCGACAACAGGGTCATTAGGATCAGGGTGACAGCCCCCGGTCTGAGCGTTGTCGTGACAATCTGTGCGACAACAGAGTCATGAATCAATTGGCTAAAATCCGGGAGGCTTAACCCAACCATGAAAGGTAGCATGGAAGCTGCCAGAACGGTTCCTGTAATGGTTCCGTTAGATGTGACTACCAGGGTAGAACCGGAGCCAGCACCAGGTTGGTTTCTTGCACTTGCAGTGGGTCTGGACATGATGACGATATGTGGTGAAGGAGGCTCGGAATCGGATGAGGAATCAGATGAACTAGAAGAAGAGTCGGTAAGGGGACTCATGGGATGATTAACTGGAACCCTGCCGGGAAGAGTAATACGTCCAAGTAGAAAGTGGGGATGAAGGCCTAAGAGTCTCTGCGACAAACGCCTTGGTGGCGCAATGGTTGTAAGACACAAGCAACACGAAAATGGTGAAGGGAGATAAACAAGATGTTTTTGTCTCTGTTTGGGGAGATAAAATAATTAAGTCTTGGCTTGGCGGTGTAAACCAAGTGCCCTTCGCTTAAGGTAAGCTTGTGTGTGCAAATGCGTTTATTAATTAAGCCCAGATCGTGTTTGAAAAAGAAAAAGATTGCTGAACTAAACTGAAATTAAAACTAGATAATAAACAACAAATCAACTATCTAAACCGCACTCAAACTGGGTTTGCAAACACTGTGCTGGTTGGTGGCGAAATCGACTGAAAACACACAAAAAGGGCCAAGAGATTTAAGCGTTGGTGTGATTGGAATCAAATGACACTATGCTACTGGAAAGTGGTGCAGTAATAGCGAAAAACCAGGGAGGAAAATCGCAGCAAAAAGATAGGGAGATGGGTGTGAAACCTAGGGCAAATAGTGGTACCCTAAGGCAAATGACCGAACAAGGTTCAAGATGAAACTTTGGATGGAAACAACCTATCTGTGAATATCTAATCAAGGAAGGTACAAATATGGAAAATATGGCTAAAAGCTGTTGAAAAACTCAGACTTCTTACTCAACTAAACTTCTCCTATAAAGGTGGAAGCATACTAGAAACCCTAAGGGGCTAAATTCCACTTCGACGAGTGAAACGGAGTAGATCAAGGCCTAAGCAGGTTAAGAAGGTGGTCAACCAACCCAACAGACAACTCTTAGCAAAATCCAGAAACAGATTAGAAAAAATCTCAGTAACCCTAAAATCACAGGTACTGACTGTTTAGGGGGATATCACACTTTTTGGGCCAGAAAGTGCGCTTTGGACCTCCAGATCACACTTTTGGGGCAGAAAAGTGTGATTTCTGCTCCTCAGATCTCGGGCGGCAAGTCTCGGAAAAATTTGTCGTCTTTGTCGCGGCTGATTCTCATGACCTGCGAAAATAACCAGAAAACTTGCAGAAGTTAGAAATTTGACTGATCTAGAGTTAGAATGCTAGTAAACAACATTAAGAGATTGAAAAAGAAAGACCCTAATCTGAAAATTGAAGGTCACCCAGGTTTCTGAATCAGAATTAAAAACGCAGTGGAGTCGCCAATTTGTTATGTAGTATTTTTCTCGAAGGTGTACGAAAAGAAATCACTTTAGGTTGTGGATGACAAACAACACTGACAATAAAAATGGTTGTTAACAGTACGTAGCTGCAACAAATGATAGAAGCAAAACCTGCCAAAGCCCTAATCTTTGCAACAGATCTAGTTAAACAACAAAATGAAATAAGGCAAGTAACTCCAACAATCCAATGGAAGCCAGATATATAAAGAATATATTTTATTAAACAACACCTGTGAAGGGAACAAATAATGTTACTATTCTGCTCTATGGGATGGGTTCTTGGCTATCCTCAATGTATTCAACTTTTGTAGAGTCTCTCTCCTCTATAATGTGTAAAACCCAGCAAATGAAATGTTTGAGCTCAATGAGAACTCAAATGGAAAAGAGAAATGGTGTGCGACAATGATAATAATCCGAGCTGCAACAGTGAGTGCAACAATGAAAATAATCGAAAGTGAAGAATGAATGTAAAACCCTTCTATTTATAACAAAATATTAGGTTATCCTTGAATAATGAGCAATAATAAAATATTATTAACCCCATTCTATAATTAACCATTTGGAATATTTTATTATATTTGGTTAGAGGGAAAAGTATTTAAACTTTTATTTAGAAATAATAAATAAATAAATGATTTATTTACCATCTCAAAAAATATGGTTAATAAATAATAAATAAATAATGATTTATTTAAGTATTCCTAGGGGATTTAGTCAAACTTTACAAGAAATAATAACTAATTAGTGATTAATTAATTATTCCTAGAGAAAAATAAGATAATTAATGATTTATCTATTTTGTTCTCATAACTAGGTCAATTGTGACAAGGAATATTAATTAAACAATGGTTTAATTAGTCATTCCTAGAAGATAATTAAATAAATAGTGATTTATTTAATTATTCTTCATGGGTTTAATTATAAATGACTTACCAAATGTGGGTTATTAAGTAATTTCTCACAGTGAAAGCAATTTTACTATGGTAAAATTGGCCCTACATGGTGTACTTCGATCCATCTAGTAAATTATGGCTAGATGATAAATTTTTTGTGATAACACTATTGCTACACAACGAGGGAGCAATGTTGGTGATGTAGGTGGTGTTGCGAATAGAGTCCTAAATCAATGGTTAACAGAGATGGATGGCATGACAACCAAGAAAACTGTTATCATTATTGGGGCTACAAATAGGCCAGATATCATTAATCCTGCATTTCCAACGCCTGGTAGGCTTGAACAATTAATTTACATACCATTACCCAATGAAAATTCACGCCTGCAAATTTTTAAAAATAACCTCAAATGGAAAGCTGAGGAATTTGGTAATGAGTTGGAAGCAGAGACAAAGGAAAACAATGAGATATCAACAACAACTAATGACCCAATAGAGGATTTTGTTGTCTGAAGCCTCTTTGAAAGAAACAATGGAACAGAGTGGCACTCTCAGTGGCAACGTGAACTGAATGTGAGTCTTGAACTAATCGATAAAGTAATTGGCTTTGATTCAGGCGAGGAGCCACCAATATATCTTGAGTTTACCCTACCCAATGATTTTGCAATCCTCTCAAGTATCTTTACGGGAGATGCATGAGCACGGTGAATATTCTACAGATTACATCAATGCTCTCGAATCACCTCACCATTTGTTGATGCAGTTTCAGGACGATGGGAGTCATTCACCATGGACCACTAACTGTACTTTGTATTATATTAGGGTTTCTGAGAGGGAGGAAGAATCTGAGCTAAGTTTGTACAAGGTTCAGTTGCGCGAGGATAACAGTACATGGATTGATTCATTCTAGGAATTTTGGAGGCCTTGGATGCCCTCTCTTGGCCCACGCATTGACAGTATCGCAATGAAAATTTCGTTGACCAGACTTTCGCAGTGGGACAAAAAGTCATTCACTTTTTCGGATTTTGTGGATCTGAGTGCCATCAACCTGGTGCCAAAGGACACGCTCTACATATTTCGTCAAGTAGTGTGCCCGGGTGAAGGGTTAGCGGGTGTGAAGTGTGACCCTTGGTGGCATGTCGATTCGTACGGGCTCGGTGTACGTAAAAGGTTCAATACACTGTATTTAATATACAGCTTGGGCTCACTATAGATGACATATAAATTAAATTAACATAATTTAATTAATTAAATTATTTAATTATTATTAAAAAAATAATATTTGTAGTTATTTAATAAAGAAATATTATATAAAAATAAAAGGAGCCAGTATATATATATATATATAATATTATTATTTAATTATTAAAAAAAACGAATTATACAAGCTAAGCTACTAGTGACGTCGAGTTACATATGCCGAGATGACAAAACAGAAAGTGAAGAAAATTGTTCAGGGTTAAGGCGAAGGAAAATGCCAACAATAAGCTTTGAGGACAAAGCTTTTGAAGGAAGGGAAATGTTACGAACATAAAATTGTATAAAATAAAATAAACATAAATAAACATAAATAATGAATAATCAAAATAATGATTATTACAATAGTCATTAGTTAACTGAAAATGCATGTCTAAAAGACATGTCCAATCATGAAAGGACACCTGCCTAAGTATATAAGTAGGGCCTCATTGTAACATTCGATCATCTCTTGTACATTTATATATATTAATAATATATTACTTACAAATACATTTTTGTATTTTTACATTTAAAGTCAACAAGCTATAAGTTTTGTTGCTTCACATAGCTCCAAGAAGTACCCCAAGCCCCCAAGGGCTCCCAGAGCTCATTATCCAACTCATATGGGACCCTCATAGGAGGGTCGTTCCACGACTCCAAGTCTCACTCGGAAGGTTAAGAATTTGACCTTCCCACTCCTCTACCACACATGGATGCATATTTGGGCTATTGTCATCAACTCCACACGGCTACGCGTGCTCCTTAGAGGTATCATCGTATGGATCCATGGACTCATCCAAAGAAGAGTCCTCATCTTGACAGACAAAAAATATCTCCCTGCTCTACTGTTGTCATCACCTCAGCGTCACTCAAGCATGAGTGGTCAGGTCCCCAAGGTCCCCTGCAGATGAAGCAGAGTCCCTTCCTCCTTATGTCATTCCTATTGCATGATCCCCCGAACCTGAGTAGCTCCTCCTTGGTCAAGTGTCTCCTGAACAACTCAATGCTCTGCTCTACCAACCTTTCGGCTAGCTCATAAGCAGCAGGTGAGACCAACTGCGCTTTCCTCCAAACAGACAACAATCAAGATTGGAACTCTCGACAAATGGCATCACGACCTTTCATACATGATGACAAGATGGACTGCATGTGTGCTGACTGTGTTAGGATGATGTTTCCTAATGCTGAAGAAGCATTGGAACATCTGCTGGATCAAGCCATCACATTTAAGATCAAACATGATTTCATAAATCCTAGTTATGGCCATAACTCCTAAAATCTCAAGCTTCTTCCCAAATGTTGTTCCTGCACTGTTGTGTAAGTCCTGAAAAGTACCCACTATCAACTTGAAAACTCTCCTCATAACATCATCATTGTAAGGAGCTCTAGGGGCGGTTAATCTCATGATGTGACTGAGACAAGATGCAACTAGAAGTCTAACCCCTTCACAAGGTTCCTCCAAGAACTTGTGTTGTATGAGAGCAAGCATCGCTGGTTTTAGAGCCCAAATTAGATTCTTCCCTTCTAACTGGCTCACTTTGGAAAGGAGGGCTTCTAGTTCATCAAGTTTGAAGAGAACTTTCCATGTGACCCTCATGTTTTTCAAATCTGTCCCAATAACATAAATTTTGTGTCCTATTTCCTACCCCTCCTGCACATCTCTTGGCTGTTTTTTCTGAAGAATGACATAGAGCCCCTTTGAGAGGGATCTGCTGATTTCCCCTACTAGTTTATTAAGAGAGTTTATGAAGTTTTGATCCATGTTTTAGATGAAGAATGGTAAGTACATCAAGTTGACTTATGCATGACTCTGACAGTAGTACAATATTACTTGACTCAATAGTTGTCTTAATGCATAGATCTCTAACAATTCAAAAATCAAGCATTCAACCTTTTTGTGATAAGACACACTCAGTTCTAATACTCAGCAATGGACAACAATTATTCAATCCTCTCCTCTCTGTCCTGATCTAGGAATTGTCTGCTACAAGAACGGGAAATGATGACTCTAAACTCTTCTTGACAGGTTGTTACAGTGAGATTATAAACTTGGCCTCTTCAATAGGCTGCTACAGGCATAAGGGAAATGTTTTCAGGAAATCTTAGATCTGAAATGCAAATAGATAATGTTTGCTTAGTACTGAAACTTGATCCCCTCCTTCCTTTGTGGTTAGCAACAACAATTGCTATCTGACCTCCTTTTCCTATGAGAAATTAGTTTGAACCACCTTGTAATTATTGTTCTGCTACTGCAAAATTAACATGGCTCCAAATCTATTGAGTTTCTGGGATAATGAATTTTTCCACTGGAGCATTCAATCATACAATCAGAGACGCTGTTGTTTGTGTAAATTTTTGTTCAACTTATACATCAACATACACAGGAAATAATGCACAACTAGTTTGTAACCAAATGTTAGAATGATACCCTTTTACTCAGAAATAACACATACTGATGATATAAATTGCATTTTAAATAAATTGGGAAGTACACTCAGATAACAATAAAATATATCAGAGAACTTGGTTGGAACGTCCCATTACATCCTGAGAATGACACCCAGTCTTTGAATTCATCTTTGCAACGAAGGCCCAAGGGTGTCGACCTCTTATCTCCTATCATGGCAATGAGCTGCTATGCACACGATCAAATACAAAAAAAGGCACTTGCATTCAATAGAGAAGATTGAGGCTCCCTCCTGCGCAGTCAAACGCACCAGTGAATACAAAGAAGGCTCACGGTTTTAATCAACAAGTGAATGCGCTCCATTCAACCCCCAAATCCGTTTTCTGGCAATAAATATTCACACAATGACCAATAATGGGCACCAACTCCTCTACAAGGATGCCCCTTATCGAGCTAGAATTCCTCTATTTGATGCAGTTGTCGTGGCTATAGAATAAATTCACCCTCCTTACAAAGAACTCGACCTTGACTGCAGACTCAATGATCTTAGCTTGTAAACTGTGGTCCAGCTTCAACAAAATGAAGAGGGAAATCTTGGTCTCAACATGATTATTTCCCCGAAATTTGGATCAATCATGCTTAAAAAGTTGTGGATTAATCCCAATGTATTGTTCCTTTACGCCCAGAATGTGATTACCACAAGTAGAGGCACTCTGGCCATTTTCCTTCAACAATTCAAGGATCTCTGAGATTTAATACGACCTTCTGCTGGGTGCAAGTTTGACTGGAAACCCTCGCTCCCTTAGAGAAAATATCGCAGCCTCAAGCTCGGCTATTAATTGTGGGCTTCTGCTCTGTGGAATGCAAGACGACCCCTCCACAATAATAGTTCACGACCCTTGTAAAATGATTGGCCTTACGCTTCAACGTCTCCTGGTTTCGCCGCTACAGGAAGTGCTTGACAGCCCAAGAGGATTCAACGTTTTGATTAATACTCCTTCATGCTTCGGAACAATGTGCTGATTCTAGCATGCCTAAGATTAGTCACGATTTTCTGTGTGCACTGTGTCTAATTTGAGTTTGGGCCACACGCTAGGCCACGCGCCACAAGATATTTAATTGCCTACACACAGGCTGCCACTATTCTTAATTTACGTATAGTGGTATATGAGATCCCTTTTGATCACACCTCACAGGCACTGGTCACATATTGCCCCACCATGCACGCACTGGACATGTATAATTTGGCTCCACAAAATAATACGATTATTTTTTTTGTTTTTTGGTCTCTGACTTACGACCTTCACAATAAAATGTAATTCCTTGCCCCTTTGAAATTCTTTGATGGCTCCATTAGAATTTCCATGAAATGAATCTTGGCCAAAATAAAATTTGTATAGCCAAACAATTGTCAAATACTCACTAAATGAGTGATAGTCTCACACGGCCTACAAGAATATGTCTTTAGCTAATAACTTAGTTATGCAAAAAATTTGTAGAGCAATTAATATTGCATGCTCCTAATATAAACCCTTGAGCAAGTGTGATTAAAACCTTCAAACCTAAGTTGCACGAAATGGGGAAATGGGTATGAGTTTCCGAAACGGGCACGGGTACGAAATGTGACCTACCCAAATTTTGGAATTGGGGAAACACAATATATATATATAGATAGATATATATATAGATATATATATTAGGACATTTAAGAAATACGTGCAATCATAAAGCATATATGATACATTCTAGTTTATTACATTATGATTAAATTGTCAATTGTCAATGCATAAACTATAAGTCTCTAAATTTACATCGCATTTACTCATGAATGATCACATAATGAAAATAGCAATATCAAAAATCAGACACGAGAAATTTCTAATTTCTTGTCTCGTGCTTGATTGGGAGTCTCCTCCTACATAGTCGAACGACCTTAGTGCTCTTGATTAAATACAAGTTCCATACCCTAGTACCCTATGTGCTCTTGATTATTGGGAGTCTCCCCTGCATAGAGGGCTTGGTTCTCTTGATTAAATACAAGTTCCATACCCTAGTACATGACAAAATCCAATGGAAACATTGCAATCCCCCCAACCCTAAAATCCTAAAAAACAGATAAGTCTGCTGGATTTTGAGTGAGATCTAAAATTCTACTTTCTCCATATGAAATCCAATGAGGGCGAAACCACTCTCAAA
>APFE031617941.1:40104-137478 GCA_000404065.3 Pinus taeda | reverse complement strand
TTTCATGGTAATGTTAAAAATTTAAGTAAAAGGATGAAAATGAAAAATAAAGGAGAATGTCACTTTTACTCTAAGAATTTAACATTACCATGAACTGCATATCAACACTAGGGCCATAGGTTTGAACATTAGGCTGCCCCACTCAGAAAATCCTCTTTTTTATAACTTGAGAGGCATCTAGAAGCATCCAGAAGATATTTTAGTCGCCCAATAAAAAATTAGAAGCGAAAACATAAAAAAAAATACAAGAAAAAGTCAAGTTAGAAGAGGAAACTCCACTGTACAGCCTGGAAACGCGTTTCCGGTCGTACTGGCCACGTTTCCTCCTCGAGAAACAGGCCAGTACGGCCGGAAACACGTTTTCAGGCCGTACAGTACGAGTTTCCTTGTTTCTGTTTCGTTTCCGGTCGGAAACGGACCCTTCTCCAACGTTTCCTGCAACTTAGCTTCAAACTATAATAGCCGCAACTGAGAGACCCACAGGCTGAGCCAAGACCAAGGCTCCAATACCACTGTAATGTCCCAAATGAAAAAAATTTGGAACAAACCCTTCACATAAAATTATCATCTACTTAATAGAAGATTTCCATGTAAACCCCAAAACCATAAATCCATAAATTGCATAAAAATCTCATTAAAAATAACAATGTGGAGAACAATGAGAAATGCAACAACAAAATCCAACTTTATTATATAGAATATATATGCCGATACAATAGATGGAAACGACCCTCCAAGATAATAATACTGAAACTGGCCTCCAAACTAAAATAGGAAATCAAATAACTGCAACTTGTGAACCCTGAATGGATTCACCAAGGGAAGAGATGGGTGCTCGCCCACTCTCACTGAATCACCCTAGGGTTTCCATCTTGGGGCTACTGTTGGAGTAGAGAACCAGGTTCTCAACCTCTCATACAAGAAACAATACACAATCCAAGATGTCCCAAATGTTCTTCTCCTCCTTTTTTTATAGATTTGATGGATATATCTCCAAGCCTCTAGAAGCATCTTATTTTATTATTATTCTAGAAGCTCCTCCATTGACATTATCTTAAGTGACCCTTTTATTTTATTTTATTTTACTTAAGTCACTTTTGGCCTATTTCCTCTAATTAATTATTTTTCCTTACTTAAATGACTAATTAAAGTCATTTTTAACTAAGGAAGACGGTAAATTGCTCACCATACTCACTTTGGCCATTGGAAGTCACTTCTTAGCATCCCATCCTGTAGATCTTCTCGTTCCGGTTCCAACGAGCTATTACACTGAGGTGTTTCATCAATTAATCTCCCCGGAATGCCACCTCGAGCATAATTAATTAAGTTATGCCAATAATAACCCCATTTTACGAGAATTATCAGAAAGCCATGGAACCAAAAACAAGATGTGCAGAACTGCTCATGATGATGAATATGCCAAGCGAATGCCATTAGATCCCATCAAAACTCCTCAAAACTCCAACGAAACCCTTGATGACATAAACTTGCTCCACTGACCTGGCCATCCCCTGCGATGGAAATCCACCCTAGCTGTATTACGGAGAAAAATAAAAATGGGGACAATACATCTTCATGCTCTTGGATTCCCTCTTTTTCATCATATGAAGAGATAAGTACATCTGAGAGTTCATCATCTTTCAAGGGTTTTTCTTCAACATAAGCCCTCTCAAAATCAACAAAAAGTGCATCATCAAATTCAAAATTTTGCAAAGGACTATGGAGACCTGTCTTCTTGAGAGGATGAAGTGGATGCTTGAGGTCTCTCATCACCAATATCTTCTTCATATGAGGATGCAACAAAATCTTCAACAATTTTATCCTTGATATCTTCTTCATGATCAAGCACAAGTGGTTCACGTGATGGAAAAATTTGGTCAAGTGCATGCACATCATACCATTTTTTTTGTTATACCTTTCCAAGGACCACATTGCTTTCCATTTATCATTCATTTTATAAAAAAATGGAGCTTGAAGGGTTATATAGATTATAAAACTTCAAAGCATCATATTGGTTTTCCATTCCACCATGCATATCAACCAAACATGTGCGTTGTGCATAATATAAATACTTTACCACACCAATCTTCTTGAAAAATCTTGATGAAATATGGAAACAAAAATATCCCCTTTTGGCTAAAATCACAATAATGTTCCCATTCATTTTTCCTTTTCAATGAGAGTGCAAACATTTTCATCATGCTATCTGCAATAAAATATTGAAATCTGCAATAAACTCAACAAAGGATGCCAAAAGCTGTGAAGTCACAAAGGGTTTCCATGAAACTTTGGAGCTTTTTCCTTCCAGATTTGAAAATGGAACTTCCAGATTTGAAAATGGAAATCATGTCGATATTTCCCAAAATACTTGAAAAATTCAATGGAGCAAATGGATACAATGCCATACTTCTTCAGTTGAAATTTTTAAAAAATTTGAAAAAAATGCATAAAAACCATAGCCTATAACTGTGAAAATTCCCTTGAAATTCAACAACTGGAATTAATTCTCCTAAGTGATTAACAATTTATTAATTTTTTGATTAATATCGAATTAATCACACTGTAATTTCTTCACCAAACAAAATACCACCGAGGCAAAAATTAAAACTGAGAAATACTAGCACACACACATAAAATGACATAGTTGTTTTTGGACAAACGTCCCTGGAAAAATCCAATGTGGGACAACTGGTGCAACAACTGAGGTTTTATTTTATTATGTAGCAGTGAATCCCTGAGTACAATTTTTGGAAGCCTAGCTGGCTATCTAATTAGCAAGAATCTGACAAAAGTATTTGGAGAGAAAATTCTCTCCCTTCACAAGCAAACCTCGACCTCTTTCTCCCTTTGAAAAATTGTTGTCCAACCCCTAAGCAGGTCGTTTCTACTTCTGGCAATCTGCACGGTTGCGCTAGGAAAACTCGCGCGATCCTCGCGGTTGTATTGGAAAAACCCCTGTGACCCTAACTGTGACCCGTAAAAAAATCTGCGCGATCCTTGCGGCTGTTCTGGCCTAGCTAAACCATGGAATACTTCAGTCACTCACTTCTTCCTCTTTCGGATCTGGAAATCCTCGTCCGGATCCCCTCTGGCACTTTCCTACTCGACCTTTGACTTGATCACTCCTGCTGAATCACCTGTACTGGAGAATCAATCTGTTTAGATCACTGAGTATCTGCAACTGGTCACACTCTCAAGTGCTTCTTACCTTCAAGTGTTCTCCAAAGTGTATTCTCCATCTACCCATTGACTTCTTCTTATAATCTCCAATTGAGAATTCAACAACCATGATTAAAACTTAATCAATGGTTGAGAATATCTTCTATGTTGATCTGTGTGAGTTTCTAGATAATTCACACCTTTCTTAATTAATATCTATTAATTAACCCCTTTTTCCTAAGTTAGACTTAGGAAATTTTTAATTATGGTCAATTAATTTAATTGAGCCATCTTTAGGTGGAATTTCCAGAAACGATTTCTGGGTTTTGGAGAACTCGTGCGTTTTAGCCTCTCCACAAAGTTTCAAGACTAGAACACCTTAGATGCTACAAAAACTAACACTTCCTCTTAGCGAGGAAGGTGTTGTGACTGCCTGCCACTACCCACCAAAGACTGCACAAATCTGATGCTGCATCTGTGCTGCTGGTGACACTGCTATCCTGTTGCCAACTCCGCATTTGCACTGCAACTCCCTCTCAACTGTTGTTGCTGCTACTACAACTACTGCAACTGAGAAGCATCTGAAATACTAAATTAACTATGTCTCATGTTGCATTTGTCTCCTGATTATCTGACTGCTACTAGCCTCTGCACTCTCCATTGAATAATCTGTGTTGTTGCTGACTCTGCACTGTGCATTGAATAATCTGTGCTGCTGCTGACTCTGCACTGAACCTCCTACTCTGCTATCAACATTGCTCTGTGCTCCTCAACAACTGACTGCTACTAGTCTACAACTATCACTTGGGAATCTGACTGCATCCCTGACATTGCTCCATCTTGGTACTAGATACTGTGGGCCCCTGTAGCAGGGTAATGATCCATGAGTAAGAAACCTCAATGGACCCTGCCCAACCTTTGCAACTTTGATTTTGTCTACCCATGCTGTTGCTTCTATGGCTCTGCTGCTATCTCTGTACTGCTGCTGCAATTATTGCAATAATGAGTTTGATCTCCTTAGATCCTAAAGCACTAGCTTCCATAGGGTTGCTCCCTTTGAAGCTAGACTCCCTCTGAGTCTTGATCTCCCTATGGGAAATCTCTCTGCTCCCTCCTGGAATCTCGCACTGTCCTCCTATACTGGAAACTGGACTGTGTAGCTCTGCGCTAGGAATCTATATTGACTAGAACTGCACCTGCACCCTGCAACTGGGCAATTCTCATTGCTCGTGTCACTGCATCTAGCTTTGCAACTGTCTCACGTGTACTGACTGCAACTGTCATTTAAATGATTGACAACGCCTGCTGACACAGAATCTTGCTACTATGATACTGTGGGCCCCTGTAGCAAGGGTGATGATCCCACTGCAACAACTAGCATTGATCTAACTGATCTCCTTGTTGCAACTATGTTGGACCCTGCCCATGCGCCACACTGGAGTCTCATACTCTTCCTCCTTCTCGATCTGGTGCTCTATTATCTCCTTTTGAGCCTAGTCCCTGGGTGGGACTCTTCCTTTCTTTGCAATTCACACTTCTTTCAACACTTGTCTCTGACAACTTGAAGTCAAAATGCTACCCATTTTTTCATTCTAGCTAACTCGCATGACCTCCTCTGGCAATCTCGTATGGTCATCCCTTCAAAGCTACAAAATCAGTGAAACTCAAAAATTGCAGAAAATAAACCTGAAAACTCCCTCTCTTCCTTGCTCGAATGCTAGCACTGTTGTTCGCACTCCCTTTTGGAGTGAGAAAATTTGCATGCTGCTACTACCATCTGCAATTGGAAGTGTTGGATTTCTGAAGCTAGAAACCCTCTAAGAGAAACTCCTTCTAAGTGTGCACTTTCTCTTCCACCTGACACTGAATCTGCTCTAGCAAACTGCTCCAAATCCTCTGTGCCCAGACCAAGAGTCTGCTTTACGAAAATTTGAGCTGCGACTTCCTTTATTTGCGCTTGCGGTTGTACAAGGAAGTCTTGCACGAATCTCGCAATTGTACAAGGAAGTATTGCACGAATTTCATGGCTGTTCTAAGATAACTCGCGTGCCCTTCGAAAAACTCGTATTGCAACTCCTTCAGAGCTGTGAATTTTTCCTCTTTGCTTTTGAGCCTCCGATCCGTCAAACATGCTCTGATACCATGTAAACATTCCTTTGAAATGCAACAACTGGAATTAATTCTCCTAACTGATTAATAGTTTATTAATTTTTTGATTAATACTGAATTAATCACACTACAATTTCTTCACCAAAAAAATACGGCGGAAGCAAAATTAGGAATTGAGAAATACTAGCACACACACATAAAATGACAGTTATTTTTGGACAAACGTCCCTGGAAAAACCCAATGTGGGAAAACTGGTGCAGTAGTTGAGGGTTTATTTTACTAAGCAACAATGAATTCTTGAGTACAATCTTAGGAAGCCCAACTGACTATCCAATTAGCAAGAATCTGACAAAAGTATTTGGAGAGAAAATTCTCTCCCTTCACAAGGAAACCCTGACTTTTGTCTCCCTCTGAAAATTGGTCGTCCAACCCCTGCGCGAGTCGTTTCCCTTTCTGGTGATCTGCGCGGCTACGCTAGGAAAACTTGTGCGATCCTCGCGACTGTACTGGGAAAACCCGTGCGACCCTAACTATGACTCGTCAGAAAAATCTGCATGACCCTTGCGGCTGTTTTGGGCTAGTTGTGCCGTGGAATACATCAGTCACTTGCTTTTGCCTTTTTCGGATCTTGAAATTCTTCTTTGAATCACTGCCTCTGCCTCTATGACACTTTGCTACTTGATCTCTGACTTGATCACTCCTGTTGAATCACCTACACTGGAGATTCAGTTTGTCTAGATCACTGAGTATTTGCAACTAGTCACACTCTAAAGTGCTTCTCACCTTCAAGTGTTCTTCAAAGTGTATTCTCCATCTACCCATCGACTTCTTATAATCTCCAGTTGAGACTTCAACAACCATGATTAAAACTTAATCAATGTTTGAGATTATCTTCTAAGTCGATCCGTGTGAGTTTCTAGATAATTCACACCTTTCTCAATTAATTTATATTAATAAACCCCTTTTTCTTAAGTTAGACTTAGGAAATTTTTAATTACAGTGAATTAATTTAATTGAGCTATCTCTAGGTTGAATTTCTATAAACGATTTCTGTAATATTCCTAATGGAAAATTAACAGTGATAATCAAACAAATGTAAAACGTACAACACAATAAAAATTGTACACCAATCAGACAACCAAAATTGGGCCAAAAACACGCCAAAATGGGCCAATTTTATTATATATATGAAAGAGTACAATATGGATTGGAATGAGTGCACCTAGGCTTGCTTAGAGTAAGCTACAAGTCCCAAGTGGATGAATAACAACTACCTAGATGCTGCAGAAAACTCCTTAATAAATATCTGCACGAACCCTTGGAAAAAAGTACTGCTCGCTGACTTGGAACCGCTGTTTGACCCCTCAAATCTGCCTAGAAAATTCTGCCAAATTATTTATAAGATCCTTACAGCAAACCCAAAAAAACCCAAAAAGGGTTTTCCTTAGTTTTGATGCTCCAAAATTGACCCTAAAATGCTTGACCCTTCTCCACTACTAGAAATTGTCACCTGTAGCAGGTATAGTGTTTGCTGCGACTCAAAGGGCTAGGAATTCTCCACAAATCTCCCTCCAATCGAAATCCAAATGATCCCAACTCCTCAATCCATCTCTCAAACCTTCCCACACTTAGTCCACACAAGTGACTGCGCAGTCCTGGGTAGAATGATGTAGACCCAAGCTCCAGAAATTCGTACTGCTTTGGAAAGATTCCTATGCTCCTGAAAATCCTCCCCTTTCACCTGGACTTTGGTCAAGAAATACTCCAACAATAGTATAGCCCTTAACTCCCACAACACACTCGAAGAATTTCGTGGCTCCCTCTCCCACGCACCAGCTGAACCATAAATGCATGGTATTTCTCCCCAGCGTTCAAAGAAAGATAAAATGGCCTTCCTAGGGTGGCACTCAAAGTCCACCAAAGAGAGGTTGAGCTTCCTCCTTGGGAAACTCTTGTGCTTAGAAGTTAGCAGCACTATGTAACTCAGCTAAACAACTAGAGTAACAATTAGATGTCAAATGATCAAAAAGCCCCAAATGATGCTGCCTTCCTCTTATTTATACTTGTTGATCCCTCTCCTCATGTGGGCCCCTCCATCAACAATTTCGAGCCCCCTCCAAAGCAGTTTGAATTCCTTCACCAAGAAATGCATATTTTTGTAGGAAGTGGTCCCCGCATTCCACTAAGGAAAGGATTTCGACCCTCCTTTTCCTGAGTTTCTCTCCCAAAATTTACTTCAAGCCCCAAAAATGACAAAATTGGCAAAATTGTGGTTTTTCCTTAGCAAAATATTTAGGAAACGACATTACAGTCCTCCCCTCCCAAATGTTGCTTGTCCCCAAGCAACTACAAAGCTGGATGCTGCAAAATCTGCTCACTCTCCCAAGTGGCATCCTCATTTGGCAGATCCTTCCATTTGACTAAGTGCTCCCTGATGACCTGGTTCCTCAGTCTCCTCTCCCGTGTCTCCAATATGGTCTCGGGTCTCAATACTAGGTACCCGTCATCATCCAGCAGAGGCAATTGAGTGATTGTTGTAACCTCCTGCCGCAGTGTCTTTTCAGGCATGAGACATGAAATACGTTGTGAATCTGGCTCTTTGTGGGTCGCTCAAGCTCGTAGGCTATGTCGCCAACACTCCTAACCACCCTTTATGGTCTATAAAAGCGTGGCTTGAGCTTCTCTGCCCCTTTTTGCTTGAGTGAAGACTACCGGTAAGGCTGCGAGTGTAGGTAGACCATGTCCCCCACCTCAAATTGTCTCTCCACCCTGTCTCTGTCAGCGTACATCTTTTGTTGATTCTAGGCTAGCTACAAGTTGTAATTGAGAGCTCGGAGAATCTCCTAGCTCTCTTGAACCCAATCCTTTGCCCCTGGGGCCCTGCTATCTTCAAATATCGTGTCAGAAAAAGAAAGTGCATCATATCCATAAAGTGCTCGAAAAGGGGGCATACCAGTCGACATGTGATAAGTGGTGTTTTAGCAGAACTCTCCCAGATGAAGCCACCTCACCCACGCTCGCGTCACATCGTTGCGTAGGTACCCTTCTAGCCACTTATTCATGATCTCGGTCTGCCCATCTGTCTGTGGGTGATAGCTTGTGCTGGGTGTAAGCTCAGTCCCCACCAACCGAAACAACTCCTGCCAGAAAGCCCCCATGAATCGACTATCCCTGTCACTAACGATGGTCTTGGGGAGACCATGTAGTTGGAATACCCCTCCAAAGAACAACTCGGCCACCTGAGAATTTGAAGATCTCTACGGGATGGCAAAGAAATGAGCAAACTTGGTCAATTGGTCGACCACAACATAGATACAATCCCGCACCTACACAACTGGAAGCCCCGTGATGAAGTCCATGGACACTCTCTCCCACTTCCTCTTCGGAATGGGGAGCGACTAAAGTAACCTTGTAGGATGTGACAACTCCACCTTATTCTTCTGGTAGACTACGCACTCTTGCATGTGTCTCAATACATCCCCTTTGAGTCGCTGCCATGAGAATCTCTCCCTGATGGCTCGATATGTCTTAAGGAACTCGTGGTGCCCTGCTAGAGGGGAATCATGAGCTGCCTGCATAATCTTCTCCTTGAGCTGAGATCTAAGTACCAAGTATATTCAATCCTTATAATATATCACATCATCCATCACCCTGAACTTGTCGTCCCCATGGGTGCCATCCAATATCTCACAAGCCTATCTATCCTTGGAATACTCAACCAAAAGTTGAGCCTTCCAGTCATGAGTGACATCCATCAAAGATAACATCTCGGGCCTCTAAGAGAGTGCATCAACCACTACGTTATGATTGCCCTTAACGTACTCAATCTCAAAGTCACATGCTTGGATTTTGTTCACCCACTTCTGTTGCCTCTCCTCCAATGGCTGTTACTCTAAGAAAAATCTAAGACTATTGTGGTCTGTCTTCACCTTGAACTGCTTGCCCACTCGATACTGCCTGAACTTGGCTAGCATATGCATCACAACCAACATCTCTTTGTCATAGACAAAGTACAACTGCTCATGGGGTAGCAATTTTCTGCTCTCGAATGCAATAGGATGGCCTCCCTGTGTCAACACGGCCCCAACTCCCTCACCAAAAGCATCACACTCCAGTACAAATGGTCGTGTAAAATCCGACAAAACCAAAACAAGTCAACTACTCATAACCTTCTTGAGGCGCTCAAAGGCCTCCTGTGCCACCCGTATCCACTCAAAAGCTCCCTTTTTTGTCAAATTGGTGAGGGGTGATGCGAGCTGTGAGAATCCTCTCACAAACCTCCTATAGTAAGTGCAAATGCCCAGGAACCCTCTCAACTCTGTCACATTCCCGGGTGTTGGCCAATCCAAGATGGGTTTGATCTTCTCCTGGTGTACCTTAATTTCGTCCTCCCCAATCACATGCCCAAGGTACAACATCTCTGTTAGTCCAAATTCACATTTGGACATCTTTGTATACAACTGCTGCTCCTCTAGTATGCGAAGTACTACCTCCAAGTGCTAAAGGTGCTCCTCCCAAGTCTGACTATAAATGAGTATGTCATCAAAGAAGAGAAGGACAAAGCGCCACAACTTCCCATGAAACACGTGGTTCATACAAGACTGGAATGTAGCCAGAGCGTTGGTTTGCCCGAAGGACATCACCAAGAACTCAAAATGTCCATAGTGGCAGCGAAAAGCAGTCTTGGGGATGTCTTGCTCCCTCACTCGGATCTGGTGATACCTCGAGCCCAAATCTATCTTAGAGAAGTACTTCGCTCCTCTAAGCTTGTCCATTAGCTCATTGATGCGCGAGATGGGGTATCTATTCTTCAACATTTTCTTACTGAGGGCCCTATAGTTAATGCACATACGGAGTGTCCCATCCTTCCTCTTCACCAAGAATATATTTCGATGTTGTTGTAAGAACACTGTGAATAACTTATTTCTAAGATAATAAGTAGAAGAAATGATATTAATCACTGTAGTAGGATTTCTATTTAGAAATTTTCACTCTCGTCACATAGGTAACATGAAGGATGTTTGGAACAAAATCTATGACAGTCAACTATGTAGGATATAGCTCTTGGAAACTTCATTGAAAGCTCAAGTGATACTTATGGGAAAAGGAAGAAGTCATCTAGGACAAGGCTCATCATACATCAGTCAAAAGGTAACATCTGCAGGATAGGATATGCAAGATCCTCAAGATTCTCTGATGGAATCTTCATTGTAAGGTTCACGGATCATGAGGGGAAGCAAGTGTTTCATCAAGATTCCAAACTTGTGGAATTCCTGGGATGATGGTATGATGACATAACAGTGAAGCAGATCAAGGGATTGAAGCTCCTTCATTCAAAGGAGACTGCTACAGGAAGTTTGGATGACCCAAAGGAAAAATGAAGTATGTATGCTTACATTTGATATTGTGGAAGTCATGTCATATGGTTGCAGATATCATGAACCAATGCTCTATCTTAAAAGGATGATCAAAAGAAAGGATCTCTTCCCTCAAAAGGATTCAGGAATGCATGGGTCACATATTCACTAGATGAAATCAACATAATATGTTCTCATATGAAGTATGAGGTGGTTGACTACAATTGAGGAACTTTGATTGGAAGCTCATGGGAATGAAATGTGTGAAGAAAGGAAGGAAGAGATTGTGGAATATGCAACCATGAAAGAAGGCATTCAACATCCGAGAATTGAAAGATTTGACTATGGTATCTCCTAGAAAGATATGAAGACTTTGATGGAAGTCTGGAAAAGATGGAGACCCTTGATAATATATTATATATATATTATATAATATATATATTATCTTTTGTGATGTGTCAACATATATGCAAGATGCTGATGGCTACAGGAAGATGTCATGATGAAAGACCATCACAAAGGTAATTTTGATTTAAGTGTTTATTTCATATTCTTGAATAATATCTGGATGGGCTTATGCAGGACTGCCAAGAACTGTGGATGTAGAAGGATGTAAGATCCTTCTGAAGAAGGCAGCATGACATGAAGCAAGGCCAGATGTAGACTGATGGATCACTTTTTGATGAAAGGAATAATGGCATGACGGACTCATGGATGAAAGTGATGGATGGTCTGTGCCCTATGAAGAAGTCCCAAAAGATGAAGACTCCATAACGAAGAAGAAATTCATGACATTGAAGGAAGGAGCTCTTCAAGCAGCTGGTTGTCTTTTCACCTCCACTTGAGGAGCTGCTGTAGGTCCCTAATTAAGAGGGAGCCTGGAAACAAGTTTCTTACTTGGTGGAAACTTAGAAGCAAAATTCCTAAGCCAAGAGGGAGCTTAGGTACATTCCTTTAGTGGAATAGATATGTCCTCCCTAATTAAGAGGGAGAGATAAACACATCATTCTTGTCTTCACTTGGGAAGACAGAATGGAGGATTGGGTAAACATCTGGCATCCGATGCTCTTTGAGGATGAAATAAGGCATCTAAGATAAGAGTAGTCGTAGAGGACTGATATTCTTTGAGGACTGGGAATCCAAGATAAGAATAGTCCTGATGGAACACACCTTGAGAACCCAGGTTGGGTAGGTTTCGGGAGAGACAATGATGAGAGTGTCTATAAATCATTGGTCTCACTAGCATTGAGGTTAGATCTTGTGGAGAGATATTGCTGTTAGTCAAGGCCTTGCTATGTGACAATGCTGGTTGATATGATGTTATACAGATGGGTTACCAATCCAGTTCTTCTTATGAGAAATTCTTCAGATTGAGAATGATCGAGTACCATTATGAATCCCTAGTTAAGAGGGAGTGTTGAAGAGTGTAACTAGGTCCGATCTTCATAATGACATGTAATTGTGATTTTATGTAAAAGATGTAAAGAAGAAAAAATAAAATTATTGTAATGCTTGCATCATGGGTTTCATGAGCAAGAGATTTTATTTTTAGTTAAGGCTCCCATTGTGAGCCCTTAGTGATTTTTGTCATCTAGTCATAGAAGTTTAAAGAGTCATTGTCATGTATTGAAGGCATGTTACACCTTGTAAGAAGTCAAATTTGTTTTTGTAATTCACCCTCCAAGACCTTGTCACTAGCCCTCACTCAAGTCGGCCTACAATGAAAGGATGATTTGAGAAAGATAAAGTCGGCCTACCCTTGTGATCATGTCGGCCTAACTGTCATGAACCAATCACTATATATAGCAGCGCTTGGCCTCATTTGGATAACAACAATTCCATGAAGCAAGTCTCTAATAACAAATGCAAAAATCATACTAGGAGCCTCAAGATCAACGAAGGAAGAAGAAAAGAGAGCGAAGGAAGTGACATCGTTGTGGAACTGTTTTGGGCTATTCTACCCTCACACGTGCGAAGATTACAGATTTGAAGGAGGCCTAAGGTTGTAGTCATACAAAGGTGATTGATTTGAGTAAAGACTTTGCTAGAGGAAGCCGAGTAAGATAGAGAAAAGAGTCTCCCTTTTGAGGAGACTATTCAAGGAGCAAAAGTTAATCTAGGGTTTCTGTTGTGAAGCAAAGAGTTGCAGACCTACAAGGAGAGGCTGAAATTATGAAGGAAGCTGAGAAGAGGAAGAAGAAGAGCAATGTTGATCTAAGGGAGAAGAGGAGGCTTGACTTGGTCTTGTAAGGGCTCTAGTGTCAAGGGTCTTTGTCATGGTCTTGGTATTCATCAATTGAAGGTTCTATAAGAAGAATTTGTTTGGGTTTTTCTTCTCAAAGAGATAGGTTTTGGCCCTGGCTGACAGCCTACAACTGTCTCTTGTCTCCTTTATTGTTCATGCATTGGTAAATGTCTTGATGTAAAGAACACTATAATAACCTAAGCAAGTGAAGATTATAATCAAGAAGTGAAAAAGCTCTCTAATCAATTATCAAGATAGAGAAATCACCTAACTATTGATGCCCTAGATTTCTCAACAAAACCCCCTGGTGCCTCTCCAACAAGGCTAATATGTCTGGATGCACAGGTCGCATCGGAGTCCCTGTCTTTGAAATCATAAGCTCCACCGCCCACTCTATGTCCCCATGTCATAGATCTGCCTCCATCCTATGAGCGGAAACTGTCTAGGGTAGATAAGAGTGCATCCCTCTCAGCACTACTAGCTTCCCATCCAGGCCTGTAAACTTCATCTCGAGCTTCTGCAAATTAGTGGTGATCCTTCCCAACGAGTATAGCCATTGGACACCCATCACCACATTGGTGTCCGGAACGCCAACTACAAAGAACTGATTTGTGACATAGTAGTTCCCCATTGTCACCATCAAATTGGGAACATACTTCGTACACTGAATCGTCCTGTCTCCTGGCACCAACACCGAGAACCCCTCAAATGTCCTTGTGCAGATGCCCATCCTCTCCACCATCTGCGCATCGATAAAATTGTGGGTGGCCCCATTGTCTTCAAGGACTGACACTCGCTGCCCCTGCATATTCCCCCTGATCCGAAGTGTCAAGTACTTCGAGACTCCTCGAAGTGAAGCAAGAGCTCCCCCTTTTGGAGTAAACGGTCCTCCCCTAGGGGTGGTGTTGGTGGTGGTGCTCCCCCTGAAGACGGGCCCCCCTCATCTCCCTTCTCTGCACCTAACTCAAACTTCTCTTTTGGCTCACTGTCTGAATACACCTCAATGTAGTGGGCCTTGCCCTTGGTGCACTTGTGCCTTGGTGCCCAAGGCTCCTGACGCGTGAAGCATAGTTTCCTCCTCCTTAGGTCCCTTCTGGTCTCCTCGTCTAGCTGACTATGTCCTCCATCCCTCTGAGGTGGTTTAGTATCTCGGTTCCCCTGCAGAATAATGGGTCTAGTGGAGACGAAGGCCTGGGTCTTGGGTACTGTGTCAATCATATCTCGGGTCTTGGAAATAGTGTCCATCAATGATGTGGGCTTGTAGGTCCTCACCCAACCACACAGTGGCTCAGCAAGCCGCTCCACAAACAACATGATCAACCGAGCCACCGAAATGTCAGTCACCTTTATGACCAATCTCTGGAACTTCGAAATGTAGGCCTCTGTGCTGCCAGTCTGCCTCAGATGGGCCAACTCCCTAAAGTGTAACTCTGGGTCGTTGATCTCGAATCTCTCAATTAGCCTCGAGGTGAACTCTGTGTAAGAAGTGATGTGGATGTGCCCTAATGTAATCAACCCATGATACCACCACTCTTGGGCATCACCCTCCAAGTGTAGAGTAGCAAACCGGATAACATCCGTCTCACACACGGGATTCAGGGGAAAGTATGTGTCTAACTTCTGCACCCATGCACTAAACTCTTAGCCGACCCATCAAAGTTGGGGAGTGTAATTTTGCTTGCTATTTTCTGTACCTCCTGGCTAGACTGTGCCCCTTTATAATGTGTCCAGGCCCTAGTGTTACGTCTCTCCTTTAGGTGTATACTCCCCAAAGGACATCACCCTCTTAATCCTGACATCCAACCCCTCATACTCATCAATGCCGAATGCAACTGAGTGGACTAAATCTTCAACTGGGTTTGGCTCCCTCTCGGGTTTTGGCTCGTCCACGAAGTAAGGCATGGTGGGACAACCTCCCTGTCCACGCAGAGGGGTGCGTGGGGGCAGATAGGTACGACTACCTCCTCCAGCTCTGGAACCCGCATCACCCTGGTGCTCCCCCTCTGGTCTCCCATTCACCTGCAACCCTATCACTTGCTGCATCATGTCCATCATGAGCTGCCCTTGCCTCAACATCTGCTGGTTGGCTCTCAACATCTCCTCTAAAATCTGGTTTTGGACCCCTTGTTTGGGTTGCTCATTGTCCTCTTGATTGTCCATGTGGTACCCAAAGTTTTCCACCTATGTATCAGAAAATGGGTCCTGTTTTCCCTCTTTACCTCGATCTTTGCCTTTGCCTCTACGCCGATACACTGCTCCCATAAACGACACTGTCATCAACTGCTCTCAAACCCACAACTGGCCAGGAACATACTCTAATACCACTGTAATATTCCTAATGGAAAATTAGCAGTGATAATCAAGCAAATGTAACACATACAACACAATAAAATTGTACATCAATGAGACAACTAGAAATGGGCCAATTTTATTATATATATGAAGGAGTACAATATGGATTGGAATGAGTGCACCTGGGTTGGCTTAAAGCAAGCTACAAGCCCCAAGTGGATGAATAACAACTACCCAAATACTGTAGAAAACTCCCCAATAAATATCTGCGTTGGCCCTTGGAAAAAAGTATTGCTGGCTGACTTGGAACCCTTGTTTGACCCCTCAAATCTGCCCAGAAAATTTTGCCAAATTATTTCTAAGATTGTTGCACCAAACCCAAAAAAACCCAGAAAGGGTTTCCCTAGTTTTGATGCTCTAAAATTGACTCTAAAATGCTTGACCCTTCTCCACTGCCAGAAATTGTTACCTCTAGCAGATATAGTGTTTGCTGCTCCTCAAAGGGCTATGAATTCTCCACAAATCTCCCTCCAATCGAAATCCAAACAATCCCAATTCCTCAATCCCTCTCTCAAACCTTCCCACACTCAGTCCCCACAAGTGACTGCACGGTCCTGGGCATAATCACGCAGAACCAAGCTCCAGGAATTCGTAGCGCTGTGGAAAGCTTCCTTTGCTCCTGAAAATCCTTCCCTTTCACTTAGACTTTGGTCAACAAATGCTCTAGCAATAGTATAGCCCCTAACTCCCACACCACACTCCACCAAGGATTTCGTGGCTCCCTCTCCTGCGTCCTAGCCGAACCAGAAATGCGTGGTACCTGTGTGGTATATGTGAAAATTTGGAGACCCAAATTTCCACTGCAGCAACTAATTAAGTTTCTTCTATTTGTTAAATAACTGAACAAATTATTTACTGTGTTCTACGGTAAATATCTAAACCAATACATTGCAATCTTCACTAATTAAATTATATGCGGAAACAAGAATTGAGCAAGAAAGAAATATCACACACAAGTGACACCGTTGTTTTTGGACAAATGTCCTAGGAAAATCCCAATGCAGGAAAACTGGTGCAGCAGCTGAGGGTTTGTATTTTTAAGCAGTAGTTTTCTGAATACAAATTTTCAGATGCCCAATCTGGCAGTCCTATACAAAATTCTAACTGGGCAAAAAGGTAGTGAGATGATCTCACCATGTCATTGGAAGATCCGACCTTGATCTGCATTGGAGATGAGCCTCTGTGCAGTCTCTGCATCACACCTACGCAGTCACTGCCTCACTGTTGCTGGGACTGCGCTGCACCTCCTCTTGATCTTTTGCTAGCTGGAAACTTCGGCCTTCTGGCCTCTCGGTCTCACGCTCCGTCTTCTACACTAGATCCCGATTGTTCCTCAACAGGATTTCGGTCTCCCTTTGAAGCTCTGCGCTGCCACAGCGTAGCTCTGCGTGACCCTACGTCAACCTCTCTGGACATCTTTTTGCCCTCTTTGCCTTGTATTCTTCTGATCAGGAAAACTTCCTGCGGAGACTATCCCTGCCCCTCATTGCAAGAAATCACCTCGATCACTTTTCCAACAACTGACGCGCTGCTCTCTTGAGAAAATCGATCTCTGATCTCTCACTCAATGTGTTTTCCAAATGCCCATCGAAGTCCTTATAATCTTCTCGTTGAGTAATCAAGGACCTAGATTAGATTCTAATCAATGGCTCAGATCATTTCGACCTGATCCTCCTCTTCTTCTAGAAGTTTCACCTCGAGTTTAATTAATACCCCTTAATTATTTTAATTTCCTAAGTTTAGGCTTAGGCACCCATTAAAAATAATTAATTATTTTAATAAAACTGTCTCCAGGTGGAATTTCCCAAAACGATTTATGGGTATTCTGGAATATATGTGTCCTATTCTCCTTGCAAATTTTGAGGCTTAGAGCACATCCAATGCTACCAGAAATCAACAGTATTTCTTCCCAGCCTCGAAAGAAAGATAAAATGGCCTTTCCTCCTTGGTAAACTCTTGTGCTCAGCAACACTATGTAACTCAGCTAAACAACTAGAGTAACAAATAGATGTCAAATGATAAAAAAGCCCCAAATGATGCTACCTTCCTCTTATTTATACATTTTGATCCCTCTCCTCATGTGGGCCCCTCTAAAAATTTCAAGCCCTTTCCTAAGAAATTCAAATTCCTTCACCAAGAAATGCGTATTTTGTAGGAAGTGGCCCCCACATTCCACTAAGGAAAGGATTTCGACCCCCATTTTCCTAATTGTCTCTCCCAAAATTTACTTCAGACCCCAAAATTGAAAAAAATGGCAAAATTGTGATTTTTCTTTAGCAAAATATTTAGGAAGGGACATTACAATTTTTGGGTTTTGGAGAACTCATGTGTTTTAGCCTCTCCATAGTTTCGAGACTAAAATACCTTTGATGCTACAAAAACTAGCAATAAAGAAACTAAAGTTGTGGTATTGCTAGGTAAGTTTTCAAATGTGTGTTGGATGCCCTCAACTTTACAGACAACAGTTTCTTCAATATTATAGTCCCAAGAGAAAAATGTGATCTTCAAGTACAAATCCTCATCATTCAGTGGAGTTGATTTATTGCATCTCTAGGAAATTGACTTTGTCTTCGCCAACCACATCAAAATGTTACCTTCCAAACTTGTATTTTAGGTGATAAAACCATAGAACACAAGTGCAACCCCAGACGAACTCAAAAGGGCTACCCATTCTCACCACAATAACCCCCTCTCTTAGTTGAGGCCAACTCTCCTTCACCACAAGGGTGCTTCCCTAAGATAGGATCACTAAGTCTACGTAATGAAGGCTTATATGTAGATGGAGAACTATACTTAGTAAAATAAACATGCAAGACGTACTCTATATTTAAATGGATGGTGGGTTGCTAAGACCAATGCCAATACAAAGGTTATGGATTCAATAAATACAAACAAAGAGAGCTTGAATATATGTGAAGAAGATGTAGTCCAGTCGTAAAATGATGTGTCATGGCTAGTCCAAATGGATTTTAGCTTATATTAGAGTGAGTTGTTGAAAATGTAGCTTGGAAGGTGATTTTGCATTGGTTAAGTGCCATGACATGCAATGAATCGCCAAAATTCTCTCACAACAAAATTAATTATATATTTCCTAAGTTTGGACCTTAGGCATAGAATCAATAATTTGATTTTGATTTTACTGGCCACTTTTTATAAAGTTAAGAGGTCAATGAAAGATTATATCGTGACCATTGATCTCAAGTGTGGAGTTGCAATCTCAGCCCTCCATCACTTTGGAGATTAGGTCAGAAAATTATAAGAGAGAAATGGGTTGTTGGAGAATTTAGTTCGATTTGGCACAAGCGCGGGGCATTCAATAGAGACTGGAAGTCAAGTTATAGCAAAGTGTGATCAACACAAAGGCAAATTTTAGGGGCAACGAGTAGGGTTGAGGACGTCGAATCATCAAGGTCGTATGGGTGGATTTAGAGGAACAAAAATAGATTGATTTGATAGGCCGTGTTGACCACTGGAGTGGCACTTGATGATTATATGAAGATTCCACGCCCAAGGATGATCCAGAGGACACTCGTACCAACAGATATCATCAGTCAACAGAGTTTTTTAATTCTACCTCTATCTTTTCATCATCTTTCTTGTACCCAGATTCCACACCCTGTGGGGAATTGTAATAAGTGATACTAGTAATGATGAGTTTTTGAGTCTGTAACAACCCTAGGATGTTGGGACTTGATCAGGAAACGAGTACACCTTGGAGTGTTTTTTTTATCTGGTTAATTATCCCTTCTTTTTTAGAGGCAGATAATTTTCTGGGTTTTTTTACTCACTTTTTACCTCAAAGCCAGAGTGACGGTTTGAAAGTTGAGCCTCTAACACATCTTAGTGTCTAGAGTCGATGTCTATTACCATACTAGATCACAATTTTTTTTTTAGGGAATTTGGCTAGGTCTAAGTAGGATTTTTTAATAATTAAAAATTTCCTGCAAAACGAGAATTTTTAATTAATTTCTATGTAATGATGTAAATAAGTGGCTTTAGGAAACGTCTGAGGCGTATGACTACTTGAAATTCATCCTCATAGGCCCATTATATCCTACGACACACTTTGAGGGTCAAAAAAACAACTTGTAGTCCCTCAAAAGTTGATTTTCCTAATGTCAATGGCAAAAATAAGAAAAAAAATCAATAATTGGAAAAATTTAGAAATTTTTCCCAAGTCAAAACAAGTCAAATTTTTGACATGAAGATTAAGTGAAGGTCAAAGGTGATGTAGAAACCATGTGGGGCCCACCACATGAAATACAAGTTAAAAGTCAAAGTTCCAAATGCAAGTCAAAGGGAGTCAAAAGGGTCCACGTTGAGTTAAAGAAGCAACACTAAAATATTACATATGGCTAAAGTTTAGATAATTTGATTTATTTCAACATGTTGGTGCACATTAAAGCTAGTGGGGGACAAACAGTGACATGGCAGCCACATTGGAAAATCATACAGACCAAGTCAACAAGCAGTCAAAAGAGTCCCGAATTATCCACTCAGCAGGTGTAAAAAATCAGGTTAAGAGAATTCGTGAAGGTTGAAAAGATTGAGAAAGTTGAAGGTGGACAAGACTGCCACATAGAACAGACCTTGCCTCCCACTTGTTGCCCACTAAAGCTCAAGGAGCAGTTAAGTTCATATGCAACAGTTTTGGGCGTATCTTAGGCTCACGGATTTGGAAAAACTTGAGTGGGGACAGAACTGCCACATGGGACAGTTCTTGTCCCCCACTTGCTCTTACTTGTCTCCCACTTGTGGCACACATTGTAACTAAACTACACCACTCACAACCAATCAACTAGCAGTCTACAGTAGTGTATGTGGGCCTAGATCATTGGTGTATAACAACAATCAAAACTTTGGTTTGGTGGTAGTTTACAAGAGCTAATAATGGGATATGCTCCTCTTTATCTCCACACAACCATACACTTGTATCACCTAACTCATACGCTGCCATCTATAGGAGAATACACAGGCCAGAAAGGGAACTTGTGATCTTTGGGATATTAGTCAACCACAGTTGTCTATTGCGACTTGTGAAATTTGAATTTGATTAGGATTCTCAAGGCATGCCACTTGTTGATGCATTTTTTATTGGGATTTCCTCCCAAATTTGTATAAAGAGACCCATTGGGCTCTCATTCTAGAGGATTTGAAAACGAGCTATTGTGCTTGGGGAATCACTGCTCTTATGTACACTTACGTTCTATTGCAATAAAAAACTTTGGGGTTTCACATATGAGGTGTTGTTCTTTTTGAGCAAGGTAATATCTTGATCATTGTGTTTCATTTTTTACTTATGCTATTGAGTTCATTAGTTTCCATTATGCTTTTAGAGATTTGTTAATGTGCAACTATCTCACATTGACATTTGGTTATGAGAGTTTGCTCTAGATAAACTTTTAGTTGATTTTCCAATAAATCTCTAAAATCTCTTTATCGATGTATTTCTTTTAACCCATGTGGATCTAATGTTTATTCAAAGTTGTGTAGAGACATCTCTTGGATCAAGTGGCAAGCGTGAGGGGAAATTCTTGGAGGAATCATCCCACTCTTGAGCAAGTTCATTGAAGAACTCGCATTTGTCATCTCCCAAGGTCTCATCTCACGATTTTGTGTTGCAGGGGTCCTTGGTTTTTAGCTTGTGTTTCAAAATCCAATTTCAATTAAAATAAGTTGTTTCAATTTCTTGTGCTAATAACAATTTTATTTCGCTACTGAAGAGTATGTAAAAAATTAGACAAGAATTGGAGTTTCACTTCAATTCCTTAGTCTAAATTTTGTAAAATATTTGTACATTATATTTGCTAACTTTCCTCTTTGTTTTAAGTAAGTTTGAGTCTGAGTTTTGCAGAAAATTCAAATCTATTTATGGACCATGTTCCCATTGTGTGTTGACAGGATTGAGGAAGCTGAAGTTTGAAACCCTAACTATTTGTTGTAGGACCCCGAGAGCACTTGAGGATCAACTTTAGGGAGGTCGTGGACAATCTTGGATAGCAGCGAATTAGCTTGGTAGTGGGCCTTTGTGCACTTGTAATTTTCAGATTTCATTAGTTGTTTCTTGGCCACTGTGGTTGCCACTTGGAAGGAAATCTTGGTTCCTATAGACTCCTATTTTGTAATTTTCTTTTCTATCTTTTGGGCAGCCCATTAAGGGGCCTTCTACTCATTGTAAAAAGCTAATAAAATATCTATTTTTTTTGTGGGAGCTTGGGTTTTACCCATGACATCCCTTCTTTCCATTTAGGGAGAGAAACATGTGGATGAATTAACTTTTGCATCTTCTCGTTTTCCATTTTAATTGCATACTTAAAATTTATACGACCTCACTCATCACATTTTTATTTTGTTCAAATAAGTTTGCTACAATTCAACTTCAAGTTTTGCATTCTCTATTTTATATGTTGATTTGAGCTACAAACACTTTACTTTGAACAATCTACTCTTCACATGTTCATTAACTTAATTTTCTATAAAGCATTTTAATTTCATATTGCAAATTCAAATCCATTTTTTTTGCAAAATTAATCAATCTTGAGTTCACTTAATAACAAGCATTTTTATTTACTTACATGCAAGTCATTTATCAAGTTTTATTTGCTTTTAGGTGAATCAAAAATTATCATAAAGCAAAGCAAATATTTTTTCACAAATCTTACATGTGTATGCGATCTCGTGTTTAAGGCAATTTCTATCATTTACTTAACTTTTGTAAATTTACTTGCATGACATAGTAGACATATTAAATTAGTTGCATTTTACAAGCTTCCAAAGCCTCATTCAAAATTAATTTCCAACTTAAGTTGGTTGTACAGACATTTAGGGCCTTGTTGACCTTGCCCCCTACACCTACCTATAAGTTAGTAAGAAAACCTTCAACCCCACAAGGTGTGGTTGGTGGCAAGGAACTCAGAGAAGGGGTTGTCATACTAATCCCGACTCTCTCCATTTGAGCTATTTCCTAGGTTAGCTAAGGAGGGTGGTTCCTAATGAAAAGTTAAGTTAAAAGATGCGAGTTTCTAGGAGAGTGTTATAGTGAAAATAGATTACTTTTAAAGATTTATGAGCAAATATGAAGTGAACAACTTTAAATAACAATGCGAATCATTAATATGGCAAAAACCATAAAACCAATGCCTTATAAGGATTTTGCTCAACAATTTAAAGATATATTTTCTCAAAGTAAAATGCAATGCTCTCAAAAGAAAAAACAAAGTAACCCTAAAATGTAAACAAAAATTGTTAGCACAAGATATGTAAGATACAAAATGTTTTTGAGATAAATCAAAACATGTGAAACATATCTTGCCAAAACCCAAAAATTAGTAGTTAACTTGGAAATGTAAAAGAAAGGAAGTGTTAATTAGACTTGAAGCATGCAAATAAAAGACATGTTTGAAGGGATTACAATACTTGCTTTTGGAAATAGACTTTGCATATGAAAACTCAAACCATCAAGAGAAATAATGTAAATGTAATTGAAAATGCTCTTGGTTAATTTTATTAGTTATTTTTACAACAAGATTACAATTTAACTTGTCAATCCTCAGACCTCACTCTCGCTCAAAGATATGGATCTCATAGTGAGGAGTCAATAGAGGAGTAGAGGATCCTTAAGATGTCTACTTCAACCAACTTATGTTGGAGGTAAACTTTTAATGAGGCTTAGGGTCATCCTACACTAAAATGCCTAGATGAAATGCATGTAAGTTTTTTTCCCAAAATAAAATAATGCTACATGCAAATGCTTCAAAGAGATCGATTTGTAATGCTTGAAAATGAAATAGTGTTCAACATAAGTTGCAATTATAACTTCAATTGGAGGAATAAATTAGCTTACAAGTGTTGCATGTGTCTTGTTGTCGTGCAGAGTGTCTAGGCACCGCAACAACGCTTAGATCGGGGGCTGTCACCTTGATCCCCGATCTCTCCGTTTAAGCCGTTTCCCTAGGCTAAGGGCGGTAGACCCTATGGGATAAAGGAAGACCAACTGACAATCAACTGGCTTGGGAGACACAGTGGGGAAAACAAGCACTTGGTTAAAGCTTAGCAATTAGATTTTAAATGCTTAAAACCAATGCCTTATGGAGTCAATGATACAGGAAATTAATTACCAACTGTTGCTTAGGAAATGATTGAAGGTTGCCTAAAAATACATGCCAAACGTATAACATGTAACGAACATCAGGGTATTCAAGCAATAACGAAAGATTTTCTATAGAAGCGCAATGTCTTAGCAATTAAATTTCAAAAGATGCAAATGCTCTAAATAACCACAAACTTAAAAGCTGACAACTTATAATTTAAAATGATTTATGCTTGAAATTCCAAATCTAGGAAATTTATCACTTTCCAATAGTTGAACTCCAGATAGAAATTTGAGCACATTTAACTATAGAAAAATGACAAATTTTAATACCACAAAATTTTCCTTTAAATTTCACCCTTGATGAATGAGGAAATATTTTTATTTTTATTTTTAAATTTTTTGATTTAAATCAAAACCAAAACCCTAAAACCTTTTATGATTTTTTTATTTTTATTTTTTGAAAATCAAAATGAAACAAAATAAATCTAAGTCTACGCACTACGACAACGCTTAGACCGAGGGTTGTCACCCTGATCCCTGGTCTCTCTGTTTAAGCTGTCTCCCTGAAGCAGGCTAAGGGGGGTAGACCCTATGGGATAAAGGAGAACCAGCTGGGAATCAGCTGGTTTGGGAGACACAACGAGGCAACCAACTACTTGATTAAGGCCCAGTTAAAATTTTAAATGATTTAATACCAGTGCCTTGAGTCAATGATCCAAAGTAATCAATTAGCTGCTGCTGCTGCTTATGAAATAATTGACGATTGCTTGAAAATATTTGCAAAATATCTAACATTTAATGATCATTAAATAATCCAAGCAATGGTTAATTTCATCAGATGCAAGATGCACAATATTTTAGCAAATAAATTTCAAAAGATTTAAATATTTGAAGCAATCACGAAATTTAAAATGCTTACTAATTTCAATCCTAGAAATAAAAGATTTATGGTTGGAGAACCCAAATCTAAGAAACATTCACCACTTTGCAATAGTTAGTCCTCAAATATTGAATTTTAAGCACACTTAACTATAGCGAATACCACGAAAATTTTTCTTTCAAAATTTAGATAATGCTAATACTAAATGTGACAAAAATATTTCGAAATTTTTATATTTTTATATTTTTTTTTTTAGATTATTTTTTAAATGATCAAAATCATAAAATAAGACTAAACAAAACCCAAAAATCCCTTTATGCCTGTTTTATTTTATTTTTTATAAAGATCAAAACTTAAAATAAAAATAAAACAAAACTAAAATCAAATATATCTAAAACTAACAAAATCTAATTGTAGAACTTAAGATCTAAATAATAAAGGAAAAATATACGCTAACTTAACTAGCACATATACATAAATTATAAAATCTAACCTAAACCCTTATCGTGAACAAATGAAACTTAATCGAATATATGCATTTCTTGTTTTGTGCATATGCAGGTAGGCAGCGAGGGTTCGAAGGCTTGCGTGGAGAGATAGCTGAGGAAGCAGAGAGGGTTCGAAGGCTTGCGTGGAGAGATAGCTGAGGCAGCAATGGACTGCGACAATGGGGGCTGCGTGAGGTAATACGCAGGTAATCGAGGGAGCTGTGAGATTGGAAGGGATCGCAGAAGGGAAATGGGTGAAGGTTAAGGAGAGGAGAGTGATGACTGAAAGAGAAGAGCAGTTGAGAGCTTGAATGGGCAGTGGGAGAAAAAACTGGGTAGACCGAGAGCGTTGGAGAGGTTTGAGTGAGAAAGCATTGAGGGGTAGAGTGAAACCACGTGAGGAGGTTTTTGGAGAAGGCAACGTAAATGGAAGAAAACGTAGGGATGGTAGATCAATGGATTGCTGGCAGCAGCTAGTGAATCGCAGCGATTTGAAGTGAGGGAGATGGCTGCGAGTAGGGATTCGACTTGCAGTTGGAAGACTACGAGGATTTTCGAGGGGATAGCAGCAACAAAGCCCGTGGGCCTTTAAAATTTCGAAAATTTACCGTGACAATGAAACCCCACTAGGCATCCAATCAATCTAAAAAAAATTTACCAGAACCTAAAAGTATTTTACATTTTTTTTTTATTTAGCTTTGCTTTAGATTTCTTGAAACTCTCATAAAAAAAATTTCAGATCTGAAAATGAATGACTTTAAAACCCTTGGAAAACAATTTTTATGAACCCTAGCGAACAAATGGCTTGGAAAACCTCGAATTTATTCAGAAACCTTTTTTAGAAAACCCCTGCAAGCGCTAACTCTGAGGCCAAATCTTACCCTCCAGGGCCTAGATCTGGCTTCAAACAAAAATATCCTCTTCAGCTCTACAACCTGCAATGACAAAACAAACACCCAAAAACAATTATGTAAGGATCATACTTAAAAAAACTCTAAAAACAGCTAAATAATTACAATATTCACAGTTTGAAAGCTCTAAAGAGCCAGATTTTTCAGTATGCCACAGAAATATTTATTTAAGATTTTGAATTTAAGATGAGGTGCTTCAGAAAACCCTTCTTGCATTCACCAGAAAAATTCTAATGATAAGCCCGGGATCAAAACCAACTGGGATCTTTGGAAATGCTTTTTCGAGAGTTGGCTGGTTCAACCGAGAACTTCCTCGAACGCCCGGTAATCTCAAAAAAAGGATTTCCTGCACAACTTAATTCAACCATTAACATAGAGAGAAAAAACAACACTGAAATTCAAATCTAATGGAGATGCCTGCCATTATATTCAGAAATTAAGCCATCATTCAAATCTTAGTGATTAAACAAGATACTTGTGTTTAAATCAATCTTCAATAAGCTAACATCAATGGTTGAAAGTAAATCTATGCAAGAAAATAAAACATTTTACAACATTTACTGCAGAGTAACACCAACAGAGATTAACCCCAAAGTCTTTCTTTATTTGCACATGAAAAATGATTACAAGAGAGCTTTCACTCAGCACAAGATTCCCAGGTCGAATGATCTCAAATGACCCCTGACACCCTATTTAAAGAAAAATTTCCCAACGGCTAGTTCGAGTGATCCATGTCAAAGTGATTCCGACCGTCGATGAGGATCAAAATCTCTTTTAATCTCATCCGTCGAAATTTTAAATGCATTTTAATATATTAAAAAATTAAAATTTTGCATTTATTTCCTCAAAACTTTGACTTATTATATATTTTATTTATTTATTTATTTTATTTTTTATTATTTTTATTGGACTTTCGAACTTAGCCTTTGGAAAAAATTACCTAGGACCTAGGACTTATGAGGGGTTTAATTATTTTTCTAACCCTCAAGACACTTTACATCATGATTTTTACATTTTTTACATTTCAAGGGGGAAAACCCATTTGACATAGACCCTCATAAACTACCCAGTTCTGCGACACAAATATAATCTAGCAGATCAAATAATTTGTAATAGAATAGCCTAACCAAATGGTTAGGATTATTCCCAAATCACTTTTACATAGACTCAATCTAGTACTATAGGACTCCCCTAACATTCTGGTGACAAATTCCATTCCGGCTTTGGGGTTGGGCTGAAGGAAAACTCTGCCGACCATGGGTCGGTGAGACAAAAAACCTTCCGGAACACAGATCATCACTAGAAGATTAGGTTTACCTAGGCAATTACATACATGACACAGATCTGTTAAGGTTATTTACAATTTACACATGTAGACTGGTTTTACAAAATAACATGATCACGCTGATGATGATAGTTGAATGGTATGAACACAATGATCAAGTGCTACCCTTTTGCGAAAAAAGGGGATGTACAGCTATGGGTCGTTGAAGGGGGTGTACTGCTATGGGTCATTGACACGTAGTGGTCAACATGTCTCATCGATGAATTAAAATGATACAAGTAATTTTCTTCAAAGTAATTTTTGTTTCAAATAAACAATGACAATAAATTGCTCCAATATTCAAGATAACAATGTAGCGTAAAAATAAAGCATGTATTCAAGTGCTCATGAAACAATTTACCAAGGTAAATGGAAACGAATCAAAGTTTGTTAAGAATATAAAATGCTTGCATATAAATGATGAATTGCCCAAAATAAGTAGCTTTAAGCAACAATGAGATAGAGAATGCAAAGCTCAAATGAAATTGTAACAAACTTTAACTTAATGAAATGTGATAGTGAGGTTGTGTTAATTCCCAATTTAAGCATGCATGTAAGTGAATGAAGTATGAAAACTTAAACCATGCAAATGTCAATCCACCCAAGAGAAACCTCCCTCTAAATGGGGAAATAGGATATCATGGGAGAAATCCCAAGCTCCCACAAACAAATTAGATCTTTTATTAATATTACGATGAGAAGAGGGCCCTTCAAAGTCTTCAACTAAACTTCAAGGAGAGTCCTCACAATAATTGCTTAAAACTTGGACACTAGACCTCCTTTATTGATAAAGTAGTGACAAGATCTCACAAAACTTATGCAAGGGAAACAAGGTGTGAGTTTTCTCCAAATGCCCACGTCTTAGAGAGGAAAATGGGCAGCCCTGTGGTGCACTCGACTTGGCCAAAATAACCCTCAAAATGGCTCACGACATCCTTGGAAATCGAACCCCCAACATTTTCCAAAGGTCCTGCAAACACTTGTTAGATGTTGCGGGAGGTTTCTCTTCAAAATCTGCCACACAAGAGTTAGCAAACAATCCAAACAATGATTGCAAAATAAGTTAAGTATTAGTGAAAAAAATCAACAAGATAAAATGTATATGTACAATTATAATTTACAAAAGGCTAAGCTAAAGAGTGAGAGTAAATTCTCATCTTTGCTTAGCCATCTTCAAGCTCTTAGATAGCAAATGAAAGAAATGAAGTACAATGTTTTTTAAAAGATATTTAAATTTAGAAGTGCTTGGCTTGTGTACAAGCTATGTGCCAAAACCCTTGCAAAACCACTTTGTAAGATAAGACTATGAAGACTGAAAGAATAAATGAGATCTCTTTTAAGAATGTATCAAGAGTGAGTTGGTCTCTCCAAAGACTTCCCCTCACGTTTGATTCTATGATCCCAACAAAATTTTACCTCTACAAAACTTCAATCAAGAATTAGTTCTATTTAGATTTAGCAATAAACAATGATAAAAAACTCTAGAGATTTATTTAAAACAAACTAGAGCATTCTATACCTAGATCATACTTCTAAATCAAATGACAATGCAAGATAGCTCTACATTAACAAATCTACAAGAGCGTATGAAACCAAATTAGATCAAAGCATGAGTAAAATGAATTATACCAGTGATTAACAATTCATCACACTCCCAAAGGAGAAACACTCCATGAATGAAACCCCAAAGTCTTTATTGATATTTTTGAAAATGTACAAAACACTAGCGCTTCTGCAAGCACAATAGCTAGTAACAATATGATGCAAATGAGAGCTCAAGGCTCTATTATATAGAACTATGGGAGCCAATTCCAATGTAGAAGTGATTAAACAAGTGGCATGAGGTGACAATCCCAAAGAGAAATTTGAATTTGTTGAATGGAGCTTCAATGCCAAGTGTAAGGATTGAATTCTGGCAAGTGGACATCATTTTCTTCTTCCTTTATGTTCCAAATTCGAATTTTATGATGGAATGACAAGCGTATATGGGTGGTAACCCATGTGGGGACAATTTCACACAAAAATCTCCACCAAATACTCTCCCAAATCCTCTCAAATGTGCATTAACTTCACAAATTCGAATTTCCAAGTAAGCAATTTTCTCATTTAATGTCAGAAATTTGATTTTGTTTGAGGACATGTCATTTCCTTGATTTTAAGAATCCACATGACCTTGAGACTTCACTTTAACTCCCCCATAATTTTCCACCTCATTTCCACAACATTTAGCATGTGTGGATATTTATTTTTCTCCATTTATTTAATTTCTGGCTTAATTAATTGCTAGATTTCTCACTAAAATTAGGAAAAGTGGGGTTTGAGGGTTCAAAACACATTTTTAACCCCTCAAAGTGCGTAATAGTAGAAAGTTGAGGGTAAGAGGTGCAAATTTCATTACTCATACCCCATACAAATTCTCTAGACATCACTTACTACATTACAAATACAATTTTATTAGCAATTTCCGTAGTGCGGAAAATCTAAAAACTAAAAAAATGACTACTTAGACCTAACCAAATTCCACTATTTTTTTTATGTGATCTAGTATGGCAATATACATCGACTCTAGACACTAAAATGTGTTAGGGGCTCAACCTTCAAACTGTCACCTCGGCTTTGGGGTAAAAAGTGAGTGAAAAAAACCTAGAAAATTATCCGCTTCTAAAAAAGAAGGGATAATTAACTAGATTAAAAAAAACACTCCAAGGTGTACTCATTTGCTGATCAAGTCCCAACATCCTAGGCCTGTTACAGACTCAAAACTCATCATTACTAGTATCACTTATTGCAATTCTCCGTAGGGTGTGGAATCTGGGTACAAGAAAGATGATGAGAAACTAGAAGTAGAGTTTAAAAAACTCTGTTGACTGATGATATCTGATGGTACAAGTGTCCTCTGGATCATCCTTGGGCATGGAGTCTTTCATATAATCATCAGCTGACATTCTAGTGGTCAATAGGACCCTCCACCTTTATTGACTCCTCACTGTGAGATTTGTTCGGGCGAGGGTGAAGTCTAAGGATTGGAGTTTAATTGAAATCTTGCTTTTAGAGTTTAACTAATAAAATCAACCAAGAGCACATTTACATCATCATTTTACTTTATTTGCAATTTCCCATTTTGTTATCTTGATGTGTTTTGATTTTCATTTTCAAATATCATTCTTTTCATTTCGAGAAGCATTTATGATGCAAGTATTGTGAGTCCTTTACTTTTGCAACAATTTAATTTTCTTGTACTTGGAATATTGGTCATTGGTGTAGTTCTATTTCATGTTATTACTTTGACGATCATTATGCTCATGACTAATTGATGTATCTTGTTATCTGGGGCATTTTCTTCCAAAGTATTATTTCCTTTATAGTTGCAATTGGTATTCATATGCTTATCCAGGTCTAACATTTGAATCGTCTATCATTATATATTGATTTCATTTTTTGAGCAAGCTATTGTTATTTACTTGAATGCACTGGTCTATACTTTGAATATATCATTGAAATTTGCGCATTTATATGCTTGCTTAATTCTTGGAAACAAGTTATTTTTGACAAGTAATCCAAATTAACTTTCCTCCTAGAACCTCATATCACTCTTAACTTAACTTCTCATTAGGGACCACCCCTCTTAGCTAACCTAGGAGATAGCTCAAATAGAGAGAGTTAGGATTAGTGTGACAATCCCTTTTCTGAGTTCCCTGCCACCAACTACACCTTGTGGTGTTGAAGGCTTTTCCCACTAACCTGTAGGTAGGTGTAGGCGGCAGGTGACAACAGGGCGGAGTTAGGCAAATTGATTGGGTTGAAGAGGGTTGAGTTGCTAGTGTTGGATGTGTGTTCTATTCTTTCCATAACTAGTCGCATGCGTGGGGGGGTCACAAGGGGGGTGCAGCCCCCCCTGTCGGGGGGTTTAAAATTTTTTTGGACCTTATATTAGGTGGATGGACCTACCTATGGTTTTGTGCATGGGTTTTGCACGTGGTTTTGACTTTTGGGCATGATGGTTTTCTGCCCATGGTATTTTGTAGATCCGGTCAAGGGTACTATGGTTATGTTCTAATCCAGAGTTAATGGATTGAGGTTTATGAATGCTTCGACATGTATATATATGTATTGTAACATTGAAATGAACATAATGAAAAATCAATCTGGTAGTCCTGGTTTTGGGATCCAGGGGAAAATCTCTATGTATTTGTTTTGTGTTTCTCGCCATTGTATATTTTCTGTTTTTTAAGAATTTGTTTGCAGGGAATTTCTATACAGGGTTAAAACCTACAACTAGGCCATATAGTCCAACTTCCAGCAAGTTGTGTAGATCAATTTGGCTAGGCAGTATAGGCCAAATTCCACTGGGCCATACAACTAAATTGCTGGGTTGAAGGGATGAAAATTTCTAGGTAAATTGCTGCTATAAATTTCTAAGAAAATATTTGCTATAATCAATTTTCTGAAACTAAATAAAGATCCCAAGTTTGTTGGTTTTCCTCAAATTGGGGTTTTCGGGCTAAAAATTGTGTCAGATATTTTATTTCCCTAGTTTACTGCTTGTTTATTTTTGTTGTGCATACTAAGTTAGGAACCTAGAGTATTTCTTGTTGTAAAATTTCAGATTTGAGGAAATTAATTTTATTTTTGTTCTGTGAATTTTTATTGAACATTAAATGTTATCAGGGTTCAAGAAAACTGACATTAGTGAGAAATGTAGCAATAGATGCACCATTACAATCTATTGTGTTAAGACAAAAATAACACAAACCACATAGTGAAGGAAGAACCACAACATGAGATGGCAAAGATGAAGAAAGACAAACTTCAAATGAATGGAAAATCCAAGCACCAGGTCACATCTTCAATAACCATCACATAGGATTAAAAGTGCCATTAACATGTGTTGCATCTAATCTTTTGTTACAACGAAAATATTACCCAATATCAAGATCACCTCAAGGGCTAAGGAGGGATAGAATCATCACACGTAGTCCTTTTTCATGTGCTAAGATTTGCCTTCAAAGATATTATTTCTAGTAAAAATAACACTAGCTAAACAACATAAAATCCAAAATATCCAATAGAAAACAGAGATGAAAGAGAGCCTCACATTTACTTGCTTCCACCTGCACCTTCGATTTCTCCTCCATTAAGCTTCATAGAGGAAATTTCAGCCCAAATGTGCCCATGCAATTTTCATGTAATTTCCATGTCATGATATGTAAACCAATCAAAATGCTTTACATTTAAAAAGAGGTACATGTAAATATTTTGGAAGGAAAAGAAGAAAAACTACTTTTTTTAATTGTATTTTTGACTTATCTTACTTTTGGTTTATCTCGTTATAGGTTTATTTGAATTTCAAGTGTAGACACTCATTGGATGCATAATTAAATTCCTCATCTAATGAATACCCATTATGCACATTTTTGAGAAGATTCACATTGATAAAAATTGAAGATGCATTAAAAAAAATGTGTTTAATGTATCTTCAATATTTATCAATGTGGGTCTTCTCAAAAGTATGAATAATGGGTACTCGTAAATTCCACATCCAACGAGTGTAGACTTGAAATTTGAGTAAATCTATAAGGAAATGAGCCAAAAATACAAATAAAAAATGTAGTTTTTCTTCTTTTCCCTCCAAAATTCATCTTTTAGTTTATTATTTTAAATATTATTCTATTATTTTTCTTTAGCAGACCATTTTTAGGCCAAAATTTCTTTTAATGGAGGGGTTTACCCTATTAATCTAACCACAATAAACAAATGAGGGAGCTATTTTTAAATAGAGTCTCCAGCTCCACCTCTTACAATAAAATAATATTAGTGGATTCTACATCCACTTTTCTCTCCAAGGAGAAATATAAAAGATGTAACCACTTTTTAGATCCATGCTTCTCTACAAGGAGTAATGATAAAAATCGTATATCCCTCAATCTCCTCAACAACTTTCAATAAAATAATAATTAGTAGATTTAGATCCACTTTCTCCTTTGGCACACCTTTAAAAGGTAACCTCAAGAAATAGGAGGCTTAGTTGTATGTGCAAGACATTCTCTTAAATTTGGCGACTAGGGCCAAACTCCACCTGTGACAGCCAATGTTTTAAGACTCCGACTCCGACTCCAACTCGGCCGAGCAATGACTCCGACTCCGACTCCGACTCGGTAATGACTCGGCCGACTCGTTTTCAATGACTCGGTCGTTGTAAAAAATACATTAAATATTTAGTTTTTTGATAAAAAAACATAATTTTGAAGATTTTAAACATAATTTTAAAGATTTTCATTCATGTTTCCAAACACACAACATTATAATATAGATGGAAGACAACATATGATCAAAGTAGGCTCATGAACCAATCCATTATATCAAAATGGTACCCAATGGCAATACATAGTCAACTGTCATACATGATCAAAGACTCAAAACAAAAAACACATAACCAAGGAGGCTAGAAATGGCCTCTACAAGACTACAAGTTTAAAAGGTGGATTATCTTTTCAACAATACCATGAAAGGTGAAAAATCAATTGAAAATGAAATCACAAGATGTATGACAACTTCAAGATACAATGACTTTGGAAAACCACTATAATGTCTCAATTAAATTTTAAAATAAATCATGTGGCTTAGTGCCACCGCTCATTAACAGAAGTATCTCATTTTGTCGAGTAACTCGGAAAAGTATGAAACAATGTTTGATTTAAGACCCTCATTTTGTTAGAATATTTAGACACTTACAAGTTGGTTAAGATCAATTTGGTCTGATGTGCCTTTACTATTTAGTAGGTCTGTTTCCTTAGTGTGTGTTACCCACCAAAAGTGGGTGAAACCATCGGAGAAATTTTTCTCCCATCATCTCCTTCATCCAGCCGGCCAGCAGCACCTGACAGCCACAAGTAGCCAATTGGTTTCCCTTGTCAAACCATTTTGTTTGATAGGTTGCACACCTTGTGGGCTCCTGCTTGGAGAGATTAATTTTTTAAGTCTGATGCCCCAAAAATGGGTTTCACACCAGCACATTTGCCCCAAGGATTTTTGGCCTTAACACTCATTGCTATCCTAAAAGGAAGGTCAAAATTTATAGATTAAGAAGTCTAAATTCATGGGTCCAAATCTGCCTTGAAAGAAGATTATATGAAAGGCAAAACTGAATTTTTTAAAGTGTCATAAAGTCCCTTTAATCAAGTCGGTTCATCTTCATCAAGTCAGCTTCAAATTCAGTCATGTCCATTCATAAAAATAAAATTATTGTTCAGGCCGGACCCAGTATAGGGCCCCTTCCAGTCATGTATATATATGGTGGTCATTGACACTCCTAAGGCATCAAACAATTCGGAGCTTCTGTGAGCAGAGATCTGCGGAATGAGGAAGGCTCTGAGCTGATTGAATATCTTAAGGAGGCCAAAACCAATATGTTCTGATTCATCTTTCAATGGATAATTTCACTGTCATCTGTCTCGCAGGAAATGAGTTTGTTTTCAAGGTATTGTGGCTGATCATCTTGACATTCATCTGGTGTTTTCTTCACACTGGACAGAGGACATTTATATTGGTTCATGCATTGACTCGGCCGTTTTTTTGCGGGACCCGACCGGGTTGACCGAGTCATTGCCTGACTCGGCCGGGTCATTGATGACTCGGCCACCCGAGCCGTTTCAGAGGCCGGGTCAGAATCCTAGGCCTTGACCCGGATCGACCCGGCCGGGTTGATCATGACTCGGACGAGTCTTAAAACACTGGTGACAGCTCATATGATGGAGCTGATATTTTTGTTGGATTCATCTTTCCGAGAGGTGTAGGATTGATCTAAAGATCATCTCATTTTGACATATATAAATGGAATTATGAATTTATTTCTTCCATGGACAAATTGTCAAGGTCGGCGAGCAATCCAATGTAGGCTCAGAAGCCCAAAGTCATGTCTCTTCACCCTCAATGTTGCATATAAATAAAATGAGCATCTACCTCATTTGGACATTCATCGTCTCACACACCTCTCTCCTCATCTGATTGGGTCGTATGAATTTTAGGGCAGCCTTCTCCTCCACATGTGCGAAGGGTTGACTGCATTTTTTGTTTTCCTTCGTTGACCAAGTTGCAACAAGTTTGACCAGCATTGACCAGGCAACATTTGACCTTGTTTGACTGTGTTTTTCTTGAGAGAATTTCTGTTTGGGCAGGCCACATTCTTTGGCACAGATTTCGAGGATTTCTGGGCAAGGTGACCAACGTTGACCATAGGTTTCACTATGCCTTGACCAAGTTTGACCGATTTCTTTAGGACTGTTTTGGGTTGATTTGGACTGTTTTTGGAGGCCGAATTGACTGGGTTTGACCAAGCTGATTTGGAGGAGTAATTCTGCTGATTTGACCAAAGTTGACTTTCTGGTTAGGGCATCTTGTTGACTGCAGTTTGATTGGACATATTTGACTGTGTTTGGGCAAAGTAAAATTTGTATATTGTACTCTCTCTCTTTACTGAACTTTTGAAGAATAATAAGAAGATTTGATCAAGGGTTTCCCCACATTGGGGTTTTTCCCTGGAATTTGCCAAATATTGTGTCCTCTCGTCTTGGCTTGTCTTCTGGTTATTGTTTATGTTCTATCTGCATTTACTATTGATGTTAATGTGATTACTAATTTGGAAATTGATATAGGGCTAATAAGAAAAATTGAAGTATATTGCTCTTAAGCATAGAACATACCATTGTTATCTAAAATTAATACATTCTCCACCATGTGCATCCATTAATCACTCTCTTTCGAAATAACCAAAAATCTCAAGCAACAAAGGTGCAATGTTTCTCAAAAGGCTAGTCTAAATGTGGTTGGATTTTAAGACAGCAAATTTGCAACCACCATAGCTCACTCAATATTTGTTGGAATTTCTATTATAACCACAATTGGAAATCTCATGGTCATTCAACATCCACTATTATTGATATGGCAATAATCTAGGCACTCCATCAAAATATATCTACTTTTGAGCTTGTATGACTCTTCTAGACGCCTTAAAGAATGATCTCATGTATGGAAGCAATGTTCATTAATTGTGATGACAACTCCTCAAATGTAGGGTGACCTCAGCATGTGTGCTTAATAAGATGTGGGACATGTTACCGCTCAAACTAGCAGGGGTCCCAGGAGGGGATCCTAAAGGGCAACTACTAGGTCAAGGGCAAGAATGGAGCGATAGCCCACTGTCACCTCGACTAAGGCTCTCTGCTCTTTACAGACTTTCACCGATGGGAGGAGACCCGATATATGATGAATCACAATGATGAATATGTCAATGGAAGGATGAAAGGTGATTCCCAAGGTCTATTCACAAGAGAGACTCAATTGTATGGCCTTCTTGCTTGGAAAGCAAGGTGGTAGGCTCTCTAGGAAGGGCCAAAAGGATTCTCGAGGCTAGGGTTTGGGATGTATCTTGAAGAGATGTTTCCTAAGCCTAGAAATCCTTATGGAGACTTGGTATTTATGTGATCTTTGCAGAATTGGAGTTATAAAGTTGAGCGACCACACGAGACCAATTGGACCCAAAATTAGGTCAAGTAAGTGGAATTGGTCACTCAAGGAGGGGCCTAACCTAATTGTGGAAGAGAAGCGGATCAATGGACAAATATTCTTGGAATAGAATGCAATGATCCAAATGAGGTCACTAGCCAAGGGAAACCCAGGGAAATAAATGATCCTCGAGCTAGGGCTTGCAATAACTCGAGATCTGACCTTCGAATTTGCTTGAAATTTGGAGGGCCTCTAGATCAAACCTCAACGCAATTTTGGACCAAAAATCGAAGTATTTGGATGGCTAGAACTTGAGATAAGTGATGCCCTAGATGACTTATGAAGGCTATGCCTAGAAAGAGAGGAGAGGTGAAAAGAATAAACTTTGAAAATGATCACCTATGGAGGATTAGTGCTTTATCCTTTGGGAGAGATGGAGTCAAGGAGTTTTTAATGTTCAGAAAGGTTTTACCCAATCAAGGAGGTCTTTGAACAACTTCACATGGCATTAGGGCATGACAACAACTGCTTCAAAACTTTATACTTCGATTTTCAATAAATGATGACTTATCGAGATGTATTTAACATAAAATATCTCTAGGAACATTCACCCATTCATACATGGCCCATGACATGATGCAACGCTATAAAAGAACAAAATTTCCACAATTTCGTATAGAGTAGCAGTGCATTTCAAACTTGTATAGCAAAAATCCTAGCAACATCATGTGACAAAGTAAATAACAAGAACTAGCATGAAAAGAGCACTTACATGTGCAAAAGAGTATGTCCAATCATCAAATTATGCCAATAATGAAGCTCCAAGAGAAGATAGATCTAAACATCAAAATTTATCCATATCATCCAAACTCGTCCTCCAAAAGGGATAACGAAGATCTCACAAGAGCTAATAACCCAATCAAAGTGACGATCATGAAAATGAATCATCTCACTTCTATTTATACACTCTCTAATGAATTCGATTTAGCTAAATTGGCCAAATAGAGCCCCCAAAATAAAATAATGTGCATAATAACAACACTTTTGGTGACAAGCCCACCAAATAGCTCAATAATGTAAAGGTAAGCCTCTCAAGAGAGCAGAATGATCAACATAGTAAGTCGTTGGGCCTTTGAGGAGGCCTAATGAAGTCCAAATGGTGCCATGATGTTAAACTAGACTGCCATCATAGTGGACAAGGGGTTTGGCCCCTTGTTTTCTTGTGGTGCTCCCCAAGTGGGTGTGGGGGGACATGGACATCCTCATGGGTCTCCAAGTGGATCGAAAATGCCTGTAGACCATTTGTAAAAGCTAGGATGATGGGATAAGCCCTCCCTCTGCAGCGGGAGACATCCTCGGGAACCTGGAACATCTGCCAAGTGTCTAGTGCAAGTGTGGAGCCAACTGGGCATAGTGATCCTGGTGCATCATTCTCATCCAAAAGGTGGAACACAAGCAATCAACGAGCAATGCTGGGGATCCATTAAGTAATATCTGCTATGGTGGCGGCCCATGGCTTTGAACGCTCACGCTACAAGTGGTGCCCATGTGGCCCTCTAGACGGATAGGACCCTGTGTAGGGAGACCAAGACTCAAATAGAGACCCACCTGCAATCCTACATAAGATCCAATGTGTCCCCTTGCCCTCCAGTACAAGAAATCATTAGAATAATCAAGTAAAAGAGTTTACAAATCATGGGATCAATGGGGCACTTCATGGTGGCACACCCTTACATAGTGGGCTTTGGCATGTACAAGTGTCTCCAAGCCCTATTAGGTGGTTTCAACCTTTAAAGGGGGTGACAGGTCCATGGTACATCCATCAAGTGGAAGGTGGCGAGTGATATAATAATGGAATGGAGTGGGGGTTAAGGGAAGGATCCAAGCCACATGTTATGGGACAAAGGGTAGCTGTAAGGAGGGAAGCCCACACTTGGGTATATGAGTGTAAGAGGGAGAAATCGTGGTACATAAGTTACCTTGGCCTTTGTTTTTCCACCCTTCTTCATATGCCTTATGCCTTTTATTGGTTTTTCTTCATAACTGCTCGGGGCTCCAGGAGATGAAAGCATGATGGGTGGTATATAGTAGTGGATACCCCCTTTTAAAGTGGGGCATTTCATTGCCCACCAACGGTTGGGACAATCATGGGTTCCTTAATGTGGAGGGGACTCATCTAGGACTCATAGGAACTAGGGTGATGGCCATATATGAGGGGTAGAGCTTATGTTTGGCTTTTGCCAACGTGCTAATTTTGTATGTATTGACCATCTTTTGTATTTTGTGGTACAATATCCTGTTGATAGTGGCCAAATTATGAATTTTCTTTTCTTTTTAGCTGCATCAACCTCCGAGGCATCGTTCCTGGCCCGACCTAAGGTGTGGGCAATGGGAAGGGGAGGCTAACCCTATGTGGACCCAGAGGGGGAAAATGATGAATGGGGTCAAAATGAGCGGAAGGGGGCTATGTATATGGTGTCGAGAAGTGGGACAACGCAACCAAAATAAGGATTTCCCATGTAGTGCCAACTCGAAAGCTAGTGGCTAGTGAAGGAGATCCCACGGGAATAGGATACAAGGCTAAACACAGTAGCAGGTGGAGGAGATAAGAGCACAAACCTGACCCACTGTTTACATTGAATCCTCCCCACCAATCCATGCCACAAAGCACCCATGAAAAGTAAACAAAATTGCTCAACCAAACCAATGAAAAATGATACCTTTGGGGTCAGGAGGCCCACCTTCAAACGTACATCCATAATAGATGGGTGAGGGACCACATGGCTGCCTCAGGTGGCGGAGAAAATGTCACATTGAGCTATCTGGTGGCTGCAAGGGGCTACTGGCTGCTGGTTGAGGACCATCTAGGAGAAAAAATTTCTCCTATGCATACTACCCACAGGTGGTGGGTAACAGAACACACTTGTAATCATGTTAGCCAGTTCCATATAAAGTGGTTCTACATAGATATGTGTGCAAAGTGAACAATGGTTGTTAGAAGTTAGAACAACCCCTTAAAACAAGGGTGCCTTTACAGAATCTGCAAGGAATCACAATCTATGCATTATGATCAAATCAAACTCCTCATCAAGTGTGCCAAGGGCATGAATCCATGTGCAAACGACCGTTCCTCATTAATCCATAGTTTGGCCCACTAGAGAGTGAAATGGAACCTCATGAGTAATAAGTGATGATCACATGCCAAACAATAGTCTTTAAAGCTGGGACATTTCCTCAAACTTGGTCTCCAAGGTGTAACGACTGTCAAAACAAGTGCCAATAGTTAGATCCATGGAATGAGGAGTCGGTCCTCAATATGCTAGCATCAATCTATGAACTGTGTTGTCAAAATAATGCACTATCCCCATGAGGTAAGGGGATGTCTCCATCATCAAAATAATAAAATACATCCATGTCTCAACATATGTGCCAAGAGAGAGGAGGGTAAGGTGGGGATCCAATGGAAATGCAAGTCAAACATGTCATCACTAGATACGTATTCTAAAATTAATCATATGAGAAGGGGTGTCCAAGTAATAAAGCCTCAGTCAAGTGAAACCACCCCAAATTAGAATTGAGAGGGCTAAATTTCCCTGGAATAGTGTGCATATGATGAGCACCATAGGAGACGATGCTAATAATATCAAAATGCAATCCCCATGTCAAGCATGCCCTCAAGTGTTAAGGCATTCCCTAGTAGAACCAAGTGTCATCAAATCTCATCAACATCTAAGCAATATGAGGAATAGAGCACCATATACAATGTGCAAAATGTGGAGTGTTCTCTCACATCAAAGAGCAAAAGGTGTTCTCTCAAACCAATGATGAAAAACACCAAGGACAACAACACAATGCTGAGTAAACCCATAGGATCTAGGGTACTCCTCAACTAAGGGAAGGAACCTATGAAAGTCATCAAAATATCCACCAGGAGGCTAACCCATCAATAAAAGAAGTCTGTAGATCTGTATAGAGAACCAATAGAAGGGCCACTATGTATCATAATTATCCCAAGAGTGAGTGTCCTCTAACCAACAAATGATAGAATACTTCAAGCTCAACACATATAACCTTAGCTTATTAAATGTTCCAGTAGTGTCATGGTGTAAATTTGTGACGTGTGATGAAATTTTGAATGTTGCAATGAAAATCAGAAGTGTAGGGCCTTATATAATATATGGGGTAACAATATCCATTAACATTCATATGGTAGATCTCTAATCAGCAAATAATAGCAAAATACTCCAAGCTAAGTACATGTACCCCTAGCTCATTAAATGTTGTATCAATGTCACGGGCTAAGTCACATGACACGAGGACACGTAAATATGAGTATTTGACATGAGATACAACGACCTCGGAAACAAGACACAAGGGACACGATATATATAATATATATATATATATATATATATATATAATGCCTGATCCATATTTTTTAGAAATCAGAACATCTACAAATATGAATCATGATGATATCTATTTAGTAATTTAGTATTTACAATTTTACAATTTTAGAACTAGTTAGTTTATTAATTTACTACATTAATGATGTTCACAATTCAATGTTTATTGTTCATGTTATTAAGAATTGTTCAAGCACATAAGAAACTTGAAATTTAGAAATATCATGATTGATAAAATATAACTATAAATTTAGAAGTAGAACTTAGATATTAAAACCATAAATTGCAGATTTTTCATTAAGTCATCAAAAACAAAATGTATTACGTAGATACTGAGGGAATGCCAGTGGAAAATATAAAATAGAGTAGACGCAAAATAGGTAGGAATATCATAGCTCGTCATTGGTACAATTCATGACTCACTAGTCATGACTCTATCAACAGTCTAGGTTCTCCATGTCATAATCACTAGCATTGCCACTACCTTCTGACTTTGCTCCATCCTCCTCGTCTATGCCCAATCCAATATCTGTTGTTGCATTTGTTGGTGTGGAGGATGACCCCTCAAGAGGCTCATCACAAAAGTGACTGGTTCTAGCCACCAATCACTTGAAGGCTGCTGTTATAATTTATTAAACTATTATTTTACTTGTTTGAACGATCTCCTTGTAGGTTGTAGCGCTACAAGCTGCCACTGCTAGATGCCAATGTGAACCAACAGGCCACGATGAAGTATGTAGCAACCATATCTATTTTACTATGTGAAAATCCAACCACGAATCCCTCTGTCCGCCTTCGAATCGATGATAGTAATGTGAAATTTCCTTAATTGCAGCGATTGGAATTTAATCTTCTATCTTCTGGAGAATATTTGTCCTCAGAAATTAATCATGACAAATAACGATTAAATCACTACTGCAATTTTCCCAAATAATAACAAGAACTGAAAAATAATGCACACACGCACAAATAATTGATGCTAGTATTTTTGGACAAATTGTCCCTGGAAAAACCCCAAAGGGAAAACTAGTTCTGCAAAGGAGGGTTTTATTATTATTCTTCAACAAAAATTGAGAATTACAATCTGTTTGCCTCTCATTGGGAAAGCTCCAACAAATATTTTTTGCCACTGGCAAAATCAACTGGAAATGCAAGTTTTTTCTACAAATTCAATTTGGCCTCCCTCTGCATATTCACACCTACTGCTGCTGCTCACACTGTGTGAAAATTTCAAGTCTGAAATCTTATTGCAACAAATGGAATTAATTCTTCTAATTGTTAATTAATTAACAATTTATTTGCTACGACAAATATCGAATAAATCACACTGCAACCTTCATTAATAAAACTATAGAAAATAGTAGCGTTGGACGCTGAGAAATATTCTAGCACACATTAAAATTGACCATTTTTTTTGGAGAAAAATCCTTGGAAAAACCCAACTTGGGAAAATCGGTGCAACAACTAAAGCTTTTTATTATTAAGCAATAGTGAAATTATTTGAGTACAATCTAGATGTCGAAAACTGGCAATCCTGCAGAGAAAATACTGGCAAACTTTCTTGAGGGAGATTACCCTCACTCTGAACAATCCTGACACTTGACTATCATAGAAAAGCTAGCCGTCCAACTGGGTCTCCGTAGGCTCTGCGTCACATTAAAGTTGGTTGTCACACGTGCTGCTTGAATCGATTGCCAATCTAGCCGTCCTGCCTGCTGCTCACTAGGAAAACTATCTCTCTGGCACTCTGGAAATGTCTTCTGGCCTCTAGAACTGATAACCAGCTTCACCCCAACAAAATTGACATTCCCTCTTAAGCTTTTGCACTGCCTCTAAGTCTTGGAGAAATTACGGCCTTTTTGCAAAGTACTCACCCGATTTGGAAAAATCTTCCTTTGTCTTCACTGTCCTTGTCCCTCTCTGTCTCTGCTTCCTTCTTTGGCTCGAACTCTTCCGGTTACTACCTCTGGAAAATCAAACTCTCCAAGGAAATTGACCTCACGTGTGTGCATTTGCCATCTACGTATTGACTTGTTAGAATCTTCTATTGGACCTCAAACGGCCAAGATCATATCAAAGTCAATTCGTGTGCGTTTCTAGATGATTCACACCTTATCTCAATTAATTCTAACTAATTAACCCCTTTAAACTTAGGAAATAATTAAAAATAGGTTAATAATCTAATTGGGACACTTCGAGGTGGAATTTCCAGAAACGATTTTTGGGTTATGGAAAACTCTAGGGTTTTAGCCTCTCCACAAAGTTTAGAGACTAGAGCACCTCTGATGCTACAAAAAATAACACTCCCTTTTAGCGATGAAGGTGTTCTAGTGTTGCACCACTGCTACGACACCCTGTCTATGTATCACTCTCCATTATGCCGCTGATGTCTGGCCACTATGATTGCTTGACACTACCCACCAACCACTTCGCAACTATGACGCTGCATCTGTGCTGTTGCTGACATTGCTATATTGTTGCCAACTTGGCATCTGCACTGCAACTCCTCATCTGTTGCTGTTGCAACTGAGAAGTGTGAAAATTCCAATACGGAATCCTATTGCAGCAACTGGTATTATTTCGCCTAACTGATAAATTAATTATTCAGTTTATTGCTATAGCGACATTGAAATAAACACACTGCAACCTTCACAAATAAAATTGTGGAAAACAAATAGCGTTGGAACTGAGAAAATACTAGCTCACACATCAAAATTAACATCGTTGTTGTTGGACAAAAGTCCCTAGAAAAACCCAACTTAGGAAAACTGGTGTAATAGATGAGGGTTTAATTTATTTATGCAGTAGTGAAAATCTGAGTACAATCTGGATCCCTAAAACTGGCAATCCATAGCAAGAATATCTGGGCAAAATTATTGAAGGGAATTACTCTTCCTCCACAAGCAATCTCGGCACAACCAACCTTCAGAAAACTTGGCCCTCCTGAAGCCTCTGCATTGCTCTGCGCAGTCTTTTTGACGTCAAGCCTCCAACGAGTCTCTGATGAAGTTGTTTTTCCTGCCTTTCCTGAGAAAATTGTCTCTTCGACACTCTGGGACCTCTGCTAGCCTCTGGAGCTGAGAACAAATTTCTTTCCAGCAAATCGAATTGCTGATTTGAAGCAACTCCGTAGTCCTTTGCGCTGCCTCATTGGGAATAAGTCAGTCCTCTTGCTGCTGCCTCTCCGGATCTGGAAAACTTCCTCTGGACTCGCTGTCCATGCACCTCATCCACTGCTTCAATCTCTGGCTCTCCGACAACTCACTGCTGCTACTCTGGAAATCGATTTGCCAGGGAAATTGAATTTCTGGTGTTCTCAAGTGTATTCTCGAAGTGCCCATCGACTTTCTCTTATAATCCACTATTGAAGCTCCAACGACCAAGATTAAAACTTAATTGATGGCTAGGATCATCTTGGAATCAATCCGTGTGAGTTTCTAGATGATTCTCACCTTGACTTAATTAATACTGATTAACTGACCAGTTTTCCTAAGTTTAGACTTAGGAAACATTAAAAAATTGGTTAATAATCTAATTAAGTCACTTCTAGGTGGAATTTCCAGAAGCGATTTCTGGGTCTTGGAGATCTCATGTATTCTAGCCTCTGCACCAAATTTCATGGCTAGTACACATCCGATTCCACAAAAACTAACACTCCCTCTTAGCAAGAAATGCGTTGTAGTGTTGCACACCCTGCCACAACAATCTGTCTCTGTATCATCTCCTGTCAGGCTGCTGATGTCTGGCTGCTGCTGCCTATTACCATTCAAACTAGCAGGGGACCTAAGGGGGATCCCTAAAGGGCAAATGCTATGCCAATGGCAACAAATGGAGACTTAGCCCACTGTTACCTCAGCTAAGGCTCCCTTCTATTTATGGACTTTCACCTATGGGAGGAGACCTGGTATTATGGCATCACCGCTAAAGGATAAGTCAATGAAAGGATGTGGAGTGACCGAAATAATCCCTTTCCCAGAAGAGTTAGAAAGATAGAGCTTGCTTGCTTTCTGAGCAAGGTACAATGTCTTCCCAGGAAAGGAAGGGAGGATTTAAGGGTTAGGTTTATGGGTTATGACTTGTGAAGGAATTTCCCAATCCCTAAAATCCTTGTTGAAATTGGTATCCCAAATAGTTCTTGAAAGAATTGTCTTTTAAAAGGAATGGGACCACACGGGATCAAGTGGACCCGATCTAGGATAGTAGGAATAAGTATGACAATGAATGTTCTTACCCTAGACAAGCTGGGAAATGATCAAAAAAAGATTTTTCACTTGAAGGTGTTGATTTGATCCTATGAGGCACTAGTCTTGGGGATGCTAAGGCAAAGTTTGATCTCGGAGCTAAGGCTTGGCTTTTCTCCCAACTCCACCATTGGAATGGCTTCAAAATTGGAGGAGACCTTGAGGAAATACCAATGCAGGAGATCCTAAGAGATCGAACTTTTTGGAGGGCTAGCTTGTCGGGAAATTGATGCCCTAGGTGCCCCAACTTGGCTAGACCTGAATGAAGGTGAAAGGATGTGATGTTTGGTGACCACCTCTTGGTAGATCAGTGCCTTAGTCTTGGGAGAATGGAGTCTATGATGAAATATGAGTAGAGTTCTTGATTCTTAGTCAAGGAGGCCTCAAGACCACTTCGCTAGACTTCTAGGTCAAGGAGAAGTAATCTTGCAGCTTTTATACTTCGATGTGCAAAGGAGATGGCTTATCAAGGTCGAATTCTTTGATAGAACTACCCCTAGGAAATTTTGTTCACATTACATGGCCCATACATTGAGAAATGCTATAATAGAGACAAAATTCCACAATTTTAAGCAATAAATACATGCAACAATTAGCCCTATAAATAGAAAAAATCCAGTGCAATGTATATAACAAAGTCAAACAAGAATAACATCTAAAACATGTACTTACATGTAATATAGTATATCCAACCATCCACAATTGACAAAAGAGAAGCTCCAAGATAAGATAGACCAATATCTAGACATCAAAATTCATCCATAAAGCTCCAATTCATCCTCTAGAAAAAGTGCGAAATTCTCAAGGGAGAGAAAAGATCCAATCCAAAGTGAAGATGAGCAAATGAACTCATCTCACTTGTATTTATACACAAATTAGGAGTTCGAATTAGCCTCCTTGGTCTACATAAGCCCCAAAAATAAAATAATGTTCTAATAATTCAACTTTTGGTGACAAGCCCACCAAACTAGGTCATAAATGAAAGAGTAAGCCTCTAAAGAGGTCAAATAATAATGTATGCATGTCGTAGGGCCTTCTAAGAGCCCTAATGCAGTCTGTGGGTGCTACAATGAAGAATAAGACCTTCAAAAGTAGTGCACAAGGGGTTGGCCCCTTGTAATAACCTGTGGTTTTCCCAATGACATGTGGGGGCACATAAGTGTCCTCATGGGTTTCCAAACAAATCAAAGATGCCTGTAGATCACCTGCAAGGGCCAGGATGATGGTGTAGGTGATGCCACATAATTGTGCAAGTCCTGGATCATCTGCCGAGTGTATGGTGCAAATTTGGGGCCAACTGGGCATGATGGATCATGTGCATCCTCCTCGTCCAATAAGTGAACCAGGAGAAATCTCTAAATGGCTGTGGGGATCCATGGAGTGCTATCTGCTGGTGCGGAGGCCCATGGCTCTCAACGCACACCCTACATGTGCCAATATAGCCCACTGGAGGATTAGGACCCCGTATAGGGAGACCAAACCCAAAATGGAGACCATTTGCAATCTTGCATAAGATCCAATGCACCCCTAGCCTTCTAGTGTTGATTTGGGGTAGCATTGGATGTGCTCTAGCCATGAAAATTTGTGGAGAGGCTAAAGCACATGAGATCTCCAGTACCTAGAAAGGGTTTGGGCAGATTCTAAACAGTTTGGGAGATATTAAAATAATTAATCTTTTTAATAGTGTCGCTAAGTCTAAACTTAGGGAAATTAAAATATTAATGTGAATCAATATAAAATTGTGCTAGAATGGTCCAAAAGTCATGGATCAAGCCAAATCTAATCTTAGCAGTTGATTAGGGTCTTAATCTCGACCGTTGATTTGTCAACGAGAAAAGTATAAGAGGAGGCTTGTGGGTCACTTGGAGAACACACTGAGGAAGACCAGTCAATTCAATTACTGGAGCGGGGTTAGCTGAGAAATTGAACCAGTGGTCTAGTGAGTAGTTAGGAGACAACAAGTACAAAACAAAGAGACAGGATTAGTGACTAGAGATCAGCACAGAGGCAGGAGAGGTAGACACAGGTCATTTTAGGGAGACGCAGAGGCAGCAGGAGACTGCGCAGTCATTAATTGGGCCTACGTGGGTGACGCAGAGAGGTCCAGGGTTGATGCAGTCAAGCAAGGGCTGACGCAGAGGGTCTGAGAGCCACGCAGAGGTCAGCCGGGCTGACGCGAGGATTGGGAGAAGTGCTGGAGAATTTTTTCTATCTGTGGGTAAGCCAGTTTGGCACCCTGTTGTACTAAAGAATTGTTGAATAATAAAAACCTCCCTTGCTGCACCGGTTTTCCCACATTGGGTTTTTCTAGGGATTGTTGTCCAAAATAACTGTGTCAATGTGTTGATTCTTGTGCATATGTTTGTTTTTGTATTACAGTGTGATATCTGCAGCAATATTTATTTTAATGTTTTTTGAAGTAATTTCATAAATAACTTATTGTGGAATAAGTAGGAAAAGTAAATCAGTTGCTGCAGTGATAGAATTGTCACATGGTATCAAAGCAAGTAATCTGAGACAAAAAGGAAAAATCAATTACGAGTCGAGACCATGATGCAGAGGCATCCATGTTAGGGGACTCACAGATTTTCAGAAGATTGCACAAGAGAAAGGGATTTCGATTTCTCTATGTTGGCTTCCAGGCTGGAAGAAGAAGTGGCGTGTATGACTAGTGCTGCATCATCAGAAGTATGGTATATAGACAGTGGAGCCTTGTGGCATATGACGGGAATCAAGGAGTGTTTCTCAGAATATCTAGAAGAGAAGATGAAATTTCAGATCACCATGGGGAACAAGGCAAAGTGTACTCCAGTAGGGAAGGGTACCATAGTTTTTCAAACAAAATTGGGAGAACGGTTCCGTGCTACAAATGTGCTGCATGTACCAAGATTGGGGATGAACTTACTTTCTGTGTCACAACTACAAGGCACGTCTACTTCATCAAGGAGAAGGTATACGTCAAACCTCTAAGTTGGAAAAAGAGAGTGCAGATTGGGATCAAAAGTAATAGGTTGTATAGATTACTACTAGAATCACCCATGGCACTAATAGGCAGTCATGAAAGCAAGGACTTGAATGAAAAATGGCACAGAAGAATGGGTCACTCACACCATGGAGCTCTGAGAATTCTCAGGAGCACTGTAATAGGAGTTCTGGATCTGATTACGGAATGAGATGACGTATGCAGGGGATGTGCTCTAGGAAAGTATGCCAAGGCAACATTTCCTAGGAGCAAACACAAGGCCAAGAGTGTACTAGGATTGATACACTCAGATATCTGCGGACATATGTCCATCAAAGCTCTGAGTGGTGTCGAGTATTTCCTTACCTTCATTGATGACCACTCAAGGAAAACTTGGATTTATTTTCTGAAAACAAAGGATGAAGTTTTCTGTCGATTCAAGGAGTTCAAGGTTTCGGTGGAGAATTTGACTAGGAAGAAATTAAAAGTTTTGCGCTCGGATAATGGTGGAGAATATGTCGATAAGGAATTCACTGATTTTTGCGCTAAGGAGGGCATCAGAAGAGAGTGGACCACTCCCTACAATCTAGAGTAGAATGGGGTAGCAGAAAGAAAGAACATGACTATTGTAGAAGCAGCTAGGGCCATGATGTATGATCAGGATATGCCAAAATTCTTGTGGGCGGAAGCATGCAACACAACTGTCTATGTTCAGAACATGACTCCTCATCGGGCTTTGGGCAAGATTACTCCAGAGAAAGTCTTCACAGGGAAGACACATGAAGTTAGCCATTTCAGGATATTTTGGAGTTTAGCATATTGTTGCATACCCAAAGTAAAAAGGAAGAAGCTGGATCAGACTGCGGAAAAGGGATATCTGGTGGGATATAGCGAGAACACTAAGGCATACTGAATCTATCTTCCAGGGAGCAGGAAGGTAGTAGTACGACGAGATGTAAAGTTCATGGAGGATAGGGCTTTCAGAAGATCTCACGAGATGCCTTCCAAGGAGTAGTCAAAAGAGGAACCGTTGGTTAAGCCTCTTCAACCAATAGAAGTAAAGAATTCTTCCTTAGATTAGGAAGACTCTTAGGATGAGGAGGAGCGAACAAAAGCATCTGCTGGCAGAGGAAGAACTAGCAGGGAACTTCGTTAGATTTCGTGAGATGCAAAGGAATTCATTGGTGAGCCAAGAAACAATAAGAGGGAGTGAAAATAACCAGATAGATATCAGGCATTAGTAGCTTAGGATGGAGAGCATGCCAGTTTCAAGGAGGCAACTCAACATCAGGTTTGGCTAGATGCGATGGTGGAGGAGTACAACTCCATAATGGTGAACGATGTCTGGGAGGTGGTGCCAAGACTTCAAGACAGATCAGTGGTAGGTTCAAGATGGATCTACACAATCAAATACGCTACAGACGACAGTGTTGAGAAATACAAGGCCAAGTTTGTGGCTAAGGGGTATGCTCGAAACAACATTTCTAAACAGGGTAATAGAGGAAGAGGTATACATTGAACAACCAGAGGGCTTTGAGACTCATAAAAAGTCTCATGTATGCAGATTGAAGAAAGCATTGTATGGGCTGAAGCAGGCACCGAGAGCATGATATGGTCGAATAGGTGGCTACTTGCAGAGGATGGGATTTGTCAAGAGTGAAGCGGATCCAAATCTCTACTATCTGGTTGTAGAGAACGAGCCGCTAAGCTTAGTATTGTATGTGGATGCTCTTTCTGACAGGATCATCCAGACTCATTGGGGATTGCAAGAAGAACCTAGCCACAAAATTCGATATGAAGGATTTGGGACGAATGCACTACTTACTAGGGTTGGAAGTTTCGCAGCAGAAGGGAGAGATCTTCCTTGGGCAAGGGAGGTATGCTACAGAGATCCTGGAAATATTCAGGATGGAGGATTGTAGACCCATGGCTACGCCAATGATCACCAACTTGAAGAAGATTGATGCATCAAAAGACAAGGATGTCGATCCCACCCTATATAGGCAGCTCATAGGGTCCTTGACATATCTGGTCAATACCAGGTTGGACATTTGCTACGCTGTCAACACCCTCAGTCAGTTCATGGTGGAACCAAAGGAGGTACACTGGGCAGCAACCAAACACATTCTTAGGTATTTACAGGGAACAATCAACTATGGACTCTTGTACACCAAAGGTAAGGATATCAGGTTGAGTGGATTTACTGATGCAGATTGGGCAGGAAGTTCAGTGGATCGGAAAAGTACCTTTGGGTACTGTTTCAACATTGGATCAGGAATGACCTCCTGTTGCAGTAGGAAATAGAAGTTCGTGGCTCTAAGCTCATCAGAGGCAGAATATATGGCAGCGAGCACAACTTCGTGTGAGGCCATATAGCTTAGAAAACTGCTTCCTATTCAGAAGGAATATGGAGGCGACCAGGATCATGTGCGATAATTAGAGTTGCATCAAGCTCTCTGAGAATTCAGTGTTTCATGATAGGTCAAAGCATATTGATATTCGGTGTCACTTTGTTAGGGACTGTGTCCAACGAGGCGCTGTACAATTGAGCTACACTCCCACAAGAGAACAGGGGGTGGACATCCTCACCAAGGCCATGGGAAAGACAAAGTTTGACTACTTCAGGGAAAAGATGGGGATGGTCAAGAACCCGTTTCAGTAGCAGAAATGGGAGTGATAACAGCACGGATGCAGAGGGAGTTTCAATACGGATGTAGTGTTGGGAGAAAGGACTAGCAACGACACGGATGTAGAGGGAGTTATCGTACAGATGCAGCAATGGCAGAGCCATGGGAAACAATACATGATGTAGCAGTGTAGAGGATGTTGGGCAGGGAGGCTTAGCATCAGCACAAGAACCAATGCCGGATGATCAGGGTGATACTCAGTGAGGAGTATTACCAGAGCACAAACCTCGCTAAGAGGGAGTGTTGATTTGGGGTAGCATCGAATGTGCTCTAGCCATGAAAATTTGTGAAGAGGCTAAAGCGCATGAGTTCTCCAATACCCAGAAAGATTTTGGGCAGATTCTAAACAGTTTGGGAGATATTAAAATAATTAATATTTTTAATGGAGTCCCTAAGTCTAAACTTAGGGAAATTAAAATATTAATGTGAATTAATATAAAACTGTGTTAGAATGGTCCAAAAGTCATGGATCAAGCCAGATCTAATTTTAGCCGTTGATTAGGGACTTAATCTCGACCGTTGATTTGTCAACGAGAAAAGTATAAGAGGAGGCTTGAGGGTCACCTGGAGAACACACTGAGGGAGAGCAGTCAATTCCATTTTTGGAGCAGGGTTAGCTGAGAAATTGAACCAGTGGTCTAGTGAGCAGTCAGGAGACAACAAGTATGGAACAGAGAGACGGGATCAACACAGAGGCAGGAGAGGCAGACGCAGAGGCAACAGGAGACTGCACAGTCATTAACTGGGCCTGCAGGGGTGACGCAGTCAAGGAGGGGCTGATGTAGAGGGTCTGAGAGCCACGCAGAGGTTAGCTGGGCTGACTCTGGGATTGGGAGAAGTACTGGAGAATTTTTTCTCTCTGTGGGTAAGCCAGTGTGGCACTCTGTTGTACTGAAGAATTGTTGAATAATAAAAACCTCCCTTGCTGCACCGGTTTTCCCAGATTGGGTTTTTTCGGGGATTGTTGTCCAAAATAATTGTGTCAATGTGTTGATTCTTGTGCATATGTTTGTTTCTGTATTACAGTGTGATATCTGCGGCAACATTTATTTTAATTTTTATTGAAGTAATTTCATAAATAACTTATTGTGGAATAAGTAGGAAAAGTAAATCAGTTCCTGCAGTGATAGAATTTTCACATCTAGTACAACAAGTCATTAGAGAAATCGAGTAGATGAGCTTACCAATCACAGACCACAAGTGGGGATTTCATAATGGTTTTCCCTTCCATAATGGGCTTCGGGATGTGCCAATGTTTCCTGAACTCCAAATGGGGTTAACCAATAATCCTATTAGGTGGTTTCTACTTCTAAAGGGGATAATACAATCAAGGCACATCCCTCAAAAGGTGGTGGCATGTGCCAAATGGGTGAATGAAGTAGGGGATGAGAAGGGGTAGCCCTAGGTCACGAGCTGGGGTACAAGTGTAGCTAATAAGAGGGAAGCCCACACTTGCATTTATGATGTATAGGAGGGAGCAATCGTGGTACATGAAGTCCCTCGTCCTTGATTTTTCCACCTTTCTTTATATGCTTTTTTGCCTTATATGATTTTCTTTGATTAACTGCTCGGAGCTCAAGGGGTAAGAGCATGATGTATAAGATATAGCAGTGAATACCCCCTTTAAAAGTGGAGCGGTTCATTGCCCACCAGGGGGTTGGGACAATCATGGGTTCCTATATGATGTAGGAGCTTCATTGAACCTGTAGGAACTAGGGTGATGGCCAAGATGATGGGGTAGAGCTCATGTATTAGTTTTTGCCAATGCGCTAAATGTGTTTGTTCCGATCATCTTTTGCATTTTGTGGTACATTTCCTATTAAATGTGGCCATATATGCTTTTATCTTTCTTTTTAGCTGCATCAACCTCTGGGCTTCATTCCGGGCCATGACCCAAGGTGTGGGCGAGGGGAAGGGGCATGCTAACCCTATTTGGACCCAGTGGAGGAATGTGGACCCAGGTGGGAGAAATGATGAATGGAGTAATAATGAATGGAAAGAGGGTAATAGAAGCAAATAAGGGAGTGGGACCACGCAACCAAAATTGGGGCTTCGCATGAAATACCATCTTTAGAGCCAAATGGTCAGTAAAAGAGATCCCACGGGACTAGAATCCAAGGTTAATACCTAAAAGGGGTGTAGGGGACGAGCATAGGCCTAGCTCATTCTTTCCATTGAATCCCCCATTAATCCAGGCCAGAAGCGTCCATGATAAGCAAACTACAATACTACCTTTCCAAATGACGAGGCATACCTTTAGATTCGGGAGGCCCACCTTCAAACATATGATCATGGCGGATGGGTGAGGGACCACATGGCTCTGAAAATTCCGTGATCCCGAATCCTACTGCAGTGACTGATAATATTTCTTCTATTTGTTAAATTACTTAAACTAAATATTTGCAGTTTTCTATGGCAAATATCAAAATACATACACTGCAATGTTCACAAGTAAAATTCTGCAGAAAATAAATACAAGGAAAATACTAGCACATATAACCACAGTGACAATTATTTTTGGACAATTGTATCTGGAAAAACCTAATGTGGGTAAACCGGTGCAACAGATGAGGGTTTCTTTCATTAATCTTCAACAATAATTTCTGTACAAGATAAAATAGAGGAAGAGTTACTAAGAGAAATTTGCTGGTGATTTGCTCATACTCCACAACAATTTTCTGATCCCAAAAAGAACCTCCTTGCCTATTTCGTTGGCCCTTCTACGTCACTCTCTGCGCAATGATTGCATGGGCCCTGCGTCAACCCTTCTGCTGCGTTGTCCTGCATCCCTCCTCTAGATTCGTCCTGCACTCTTCGTCTATGGTGATGCCCTCTCTCGTCCACTTGCAACTCACTCTCTCATTCGATTTTCTCTTGTCGAACTTCAACCACTGAGAAAACTGATCTGTTTGAGCAACTGAGTATCTGCTCTGGTGTGTTCTCCATCTACCCATTGACTTCTTCTTATAATCTTCTATTAGAGAACCAACGGCCAAGATTAAAACATAATTGATGGCTAAGATTAATTAGAAGTCAATCCATGTCTTCTTCTAGAAGATTCTCACCATGACTTAATTAATACCCTTTAATCAACCAGATTTCTTAAGTTTAAACTTAGGGAACCATTTAAAAAAGCAATTATTTTAATTAAGTCGTCTCTAGGTGGAATTTCCAGAAACGATTTCTGGGTTTTGGAGAATACATGTATTCTAGCTTTTCCACAAAATTTTGTGACTAGAACACATCCGATGCTATAAAAATCAACACTCCCTCTTAGCGAGGAATGTGTTCTAGTTCTGCAACCCACTTAAGCAACACCCTGTCTCTGCTTTGCTTCCTGTCACGCTGCTGATGTCTCGCTGCGCTGCCCATCACTACTGTGCAACTGTGATATGAGTTGCATCTGTGCTGCTACTGACCTTGCTAAACTGCTGCCAACTACTGCATCTGCACTGCAACTCTCTCTCATCTGCTATTGTTGCAATTGAGAATCCATCTGCTACTGAAACAGGTTCTCCACTATACCCATCTGTTCCCTGAACTAGATGAACCTAGCTCTCCCTAGAGCTTTCGTGAGTATGTTTGCCACCTGGTCTCTTGTGGGGACATTCTGTAGCTGGACTGCCCCACGTTGAACACAATCCATGATGAAATGACATCTGATATCAATGTGCTTCGACCTATCATGGAATACTGGATTCTCAGAGAGTTTTATGTAACTTTGATTATTACAGTAAACACCGGTTGCTCCCATTTTCTTCCTAAACAAACTCACCAACAATTTCTTAAGCCATATGGCTTCGCACGTAGCTGTGCTAGCTGCCATATATTTTTCTTCTGCTGAGCTCAATGCTACTGACTTCTGCTTCCTGCTACACCAAGAGATCATCCTTGATCCAATGTTGAATCAGTTCTCAGAAGTACTTTTCTTGTCCACTGAACTTCCTGCCTAATATGCATCTGTGAGTCCTCTCAACCTGACATCATCTCGAGTATATTTCAACTCGAGTCTGACTGTTCCACGCACATATCTGAGAATGTGCTTAGCTGCTGCCCCATGTACCCTTTTGAGTTCCACCATGAACTGACTAAGGGTATTGTAATATTACTAATTAGCCATGGCTAATTGGAATATTCGATTTTGCTCAATTTTTGCCTTCTATAGTTATTTATAAATAAAAAAGTGAGAGAAGGGGACATAACTCACTTTTAGAATAAAAGTCACTTCTTAGTAGCACAACATTGTGACTTAAAGGGGAGCCAAGGGGGGCCAAAGGGGGATGTAGAGATGGAGTCCATGCAGACACTTGGAGGGACTGTGCATAAGGGAAGAAACATGTGGCAAGAGAGGAATTATGTTGGAGGAGATGAGCCTTGGGATTGAGAGAGGCAAAGGCTATAAAGGAGAGAGAAGCTCCTTCATTTTGATCATTCAATTATGAGCATTTAAGATAGTCACTTCGACTTAGAGCACGCTGGCTGTTTAGCTAGTCTGCAACACTGTTTAGTGCATTGAGTGTCTCCGTTCAGAGATCTCACCCTTAGCCCCGGGGGACTTCGAGTGCCTGCTCGGGCAAGGTATTTCCATTAGCATTTCAGCAGTAGTTTCATCAGCATTTTTGCAGGAGGATTGAGCACCTTGGAGGACTGCGCAGCACTGAGAGGGATGACGCAGTTCTTTCTGGCAGGAGTTCTGGATTGAGGGTTTGCAGTAGGATTTGTGCTGGGAGATTGAGTAGGGGATCAGCCCTTGCATATTGGAGAGTTTTGGCAGAGGTTTCAGGCAGATTTTTGGAGGGTTTCATTCAGTGGCAGCGCAGAGCATTGAGGGACTGCGCAGAACCCCAAGAGGGTGATTTTCAGGGGTCGGCTATTCTAGGAAAGCTTCCTGGGTTTTTCTGGGTTTCTTGAGTAGAGTCCGATTCCAGAGTTTCAGCATTTTCCGAGGAGGGGAACAGCCCCAAATCCCTCATTTGATTTCCAGCAACAGCAGCAGCACGATAGTTCACCAGCAGCTTCCACGCAGTTCTGAGAGAAGCCATTCCTTTGCTATTCTGAGTGTATTTCTTCACTTGCCTAGTGCAAGTTGAGGTGCCATCCTTTTGATCACCTCCTGTACTCTTTCTCTTGCTCAGTATAATAAAATGGCTTAGCATTTCTCTCTGCATTTCTTGAGTATCTGCTTATCTTGCACGTTTATATTATTATATATTGCACCTCTGTTATTTTTATCATTTTGAGTACCCAATTATTATATCATTTGTACGTATTTGGTTGGAGTTACTGGGGTTTTGGAGAATATCTTTGAATCGGGATATTACAGGTATTGATTGCGAAACAAATGTCTAACCTGGTGTTGACCAGATACATGAGTGACCCAGTTAGCTGTCTGTACAAGGTGGGGTCGACTTCCCTATCCCCTAAGGCATCTATCTTTTTCTGGTTGGTAATCATGGGTGTTGCCATGGGTCTGCAATCCTGCATTTTGAATTTCTTTATAATTTTTGTAGTATATCTCCCTTGCCCAAGGAAGATTTCCCCATTCTTCTGCCATACTTCCAACCCCAAAAAATAGTGCATTAGCCCCATATCCTGCATGTCGAATTTTGTCGCAAGGTTCCTTTTGCAATCCTCTATGAGGCTCAATGATCCTGTCAAAAACAAATCATCTACATATAAAACCAGAATGAGGGGCTCATTCTCCACCATTAGATAATAGAGATTGGGATTTGCATCACTCTTGATGAATCCCAACTGCTGCAAGTAACTGTCAATCCGACTGTACCATGCTCTGAGTGCTTGCTTGAGCCCATACAGCGTTTTCTTCAATCTGCATACATGAGTGCGCTTCTCATGTGTCTCGAAGCCTTTAGGCTCCTCTATGTACACCTCTTTTTCTATCACCCTGTTCAAGAATGTTGTCTTGTTGTCCATCTGGTGAATTTCCTATCCCATCTGAGCTGTTAGGGATATGACGGATTTGATAGAGGTATATTTGGCAACTCGGGCGAAGGTCTCCTCATAGTCTATTCCTTCTTTTTATGCATACCTCTTTGCCACGAATCTAGGCTTATATTTCTCTACATTGCCATTTGCAGCATATTTGATCTTGTAGATCCATCTGGAACCCACAACTGATCTATCCTCTAGTCTAGGCACCACCTCCCACACATTGTTTGTCATGATAGAACTATATTCTTCTATCATGGCGTCCATCCACACCTGATGTTGAGCGGCTTCTTGAAAATTGAAGGGTTCTGCAGCCTGAGCCACCAAGGCTTAGTACTTGTCAGGTTGCCTGTGCTACCTTTTGTCAGTTATAGGAGCTCCGACAAACTCTTCTACGTCCTTCAAGGCCTCACGCACTTCCCTACTAGTCCTACCACTGGTGGTGGGTGGTTCAATCTGTTCCTCTACATGTTCCTGCAACTTTGTCTGCTGAGAAATTCCTGGATCTCTTGCTCCTGAGGAGATGCTGGCACTGGTCACTATACTTGAATCCTATGACTCTCCCCCTGCTTGTTCTACTTGCTACCCCTACTGCTGCTGGACTAAAGGAACATCTAATGACTGATCTCCTGTAGGCATCTATCGAGATCTTCTGAAAGCTCTGTCTTCCATGAACTATACATCTCGCCTCACTACAATCTTCTTGCTGCCAGGAACTTAGATTTTGTATGCCTTTGAGGTCTCGCTATACCCTACGAGATACCCCTTTTTTGTAGTCTGATCCAACTTACTATGCTTCTCATATGGAATGTGATAGTAGGCCACACTCCCAAATATCCTTAAATGACTTATCTCAAGTTTCTTTCTGAAGAAGACTCCCTTTGGTTTTTTCTTCCCCAAAGCCCTGTGAGGTGTCCTGTCCTGAATGTACACTGCTGTGTTGCATGCTTCTGCCCATAGGAATCTAGGAAAATCCTGATCATACAACATGGCCTTTGCTGCCCCAATTATGGTCCTGTTCTTCCTCTCCGCTACTCCATTCTGTTGTGGATTGTAGGGAGCAACCCACTCTCTTTTGATACCTTCCTTTGTGCAGAAATCTATGAAGTTTTTATCCGTGTATTCTCCACCATTATCTGAATGTAACACCTTGATCTTTTTCTCTGTCATGTTTTCTACGAGAGCCTTGAACTCTCGAAATTGATCAAAGACCTCATCCTTAGTCTTTAAGAAGTAGATCCAGGTTTTTTTGGAATGGTCATCAATGCAGATGACGAAATATTTGCCACCGCTAAGAGCTCTGGTGGACATAGGGCCACAAATATCTGAGTGTATCAATCCCAACACACCATTGGCTCTGTTATCTCTTCTGGGAAATGCTGCTTTTGCGTACTTTCCAAGTACACATCCTCGACATAGATCATCGTGCTCAGTGGTGAGAGTTGGAACTCTTGTTACATTCTCTCTGAGCATTTTGAGTGCCCTATGGTGCAAGTGTCCCATCCTCCTGTGCCATAGTTCATTCAACACCTTTCTACTGTTGTTATTACTGCCTATCAGTGCCATTGGAGAATGGATCTGCAATCTATATAGTCTGTTTCTTTGAACTCCAATCTGTCTCAACTTCTTCTAGGTGGGATGCTTGATATATACTTTCTTTCCAACAAAGTATACAATGTATTTCTTGTCCTGTAATTGGGACACTGAAATTAGGTTCATGCCCAGTCCTGGGACATGTAGTACACTTGTGGCTCTAGTACTGGTTTGTGCTTCCGTCTAAAAGTCCATTTGTTACTCTTGATAGCTCGAGAAATATTCCCTTAGTCCAGTCATGTGAGATGAAGCTCCGCTATCAATATACCACACACCATCTGAAGCTGATCCTAAAAGACAAGTAAACTCTTCTTCCAATCTGGAAGAAAATTCTGAGACTTCTTGATTATCCATAATTCTTTGTGTTATTTCCTTCCCAACACTAAATTCGCTGCTCTGCGTGGAAACTGTTGCGTTGCTGCCTCTGTCTTTGACAAATCTCGATCTGGAAACTATTATTCTCTGTCGACTCACTCAGAGAATTATTTTCCACGAAAAATTTGCTTACTTAGCAAAAGGAATGCACAACCTCTCTAGAGTTTCGAACTGTTGCCTACGCAGTACTTTCAAAATCCTTCTTCTGCCTACAATTGAGTTCTTCCTGCTTTTACCAGTCCTTTGATACCATGTGAATATTCGGTGACCCTAAATCCTACTGCAGTAACTGATAATATTTCTTCTATTTGTTAAATTAAACAAATTATTTGCACTTTTCTACGACAAATATCAAAATACATACACTGTAGCCTTCACAAATAAATTTCTGCAGAAAATAAATACAAGGAAAATACTAGCACATATAACCACAGTGATGGTTATTTTTGGACAATTGTCCCCAAAAAATTCCAATGTGGGAAAACTGGTGCAGCAGATGAGGGTTTCTTTTATTAATCTTCAACAATAATTTCTGTACAAGACAAAATAGAGGAAGAGTCACTGAGAGAAATTTACTGTGACTTTCTCACACTCCACAACATTTTCTGACCCCAAAAAGGACCTCCTGCCTCTTTCGCCGACCCTTCTGCGTCACTCTCTTTGTAGTGACTGCATGGGCCTTGCGTCAACCCTTCTATTGCGCTGTTGTGTATCCTTCCTCTACGCTGCCTCCTCCAGATTCGTCCTGCACTCTCCGACTATGTTGATGCCCTCTCTCCCCCACCTGCAACTCACACTCGGATTCGATTATCTCTTGTCGAACTTCAGCCACTGAGAAAATCGATTTGCTTGAGCAACTGAGTATCTGCTTTGGTGTGTTCTCCATCTACCCATCGACTTCTTCATATAATCTTCTGTTGGAGTACCAACGGTCAAGATTAAAACATAATCAATGGCTAAGATTTATTAGAATTCAATCCACGTCTTCTAGAAGATTCTCACCATGACTTAATTAATACCTTTTAATTAACCATATTTCCTAGGTTTAGACTTAGGGAACCATTTAAAAAAGTTAATTATTTTAATTAAGTTGTCTCTAGGTGGAATTTCCAGAAACGATGCTGGGTTTTGGAGAATACATGTATTCTAGCCTCTCCACAAAATTTCATGGCTAGAACACATCTGCTGCTGTAAAAATCAACAATGGCTTACTCAGGTGGTGGAGAAATGGCATAATAAGCTAGCTGGTGGCTGCAAGGAGCTAGTGGCTGTTGGTTGAGGACCATCTTGTAGATTTTTTTCCTCCTAGGGATATCATCCACAAAATGGTGGGTAACACTACCCACCAACCACTGCGCAACTCTGATATACACTGCATCTGTGTTGCTGCTGACACTGCCATACTGCTATCAATACTGCATTTGCACTTCATCTCCTTCTCATCTGTTGCTGCTGCAACTGCAACATCTACAACTGAAAAGCATCCAAAACACTGAATCAACTGTGTTCAGTATGATGCATGTGTCCCGAGTCCTGACTGCTACTAGTATTTGCACTGTCATTAAAGAATCTGCGTTGTTGCTAACTCTGCATTGAGCCACCTATTCTGCTGTCAACATTGCACTGCGCTCCTTAGCATGTGACTGCTACTAGTTTGCAACTGTCATTCTGGTACTGACTGCATCAACTGGCACTGATCCATCCTACTACTGAATACGGTGGGCCCCTGTAGCAAGGTACTGATCCATGAGGTGGTCTCTTCAAGGACCCTGCCCAATTTCTATAGTTCTCTGGGACTACAGTACCAAATCTCCCCACCTCACTCCTCGAGGTATATCCACGAACATCATGAAGTCTTCCTCCAACCTGGAGGACATCTTATCGATCTCTGTAGAAGCTGTTTGCTGGTCCTGCTTCTCCGAGCCATCCTTCTTCCTGAGAGGACACTGCGTGCTGTAGTGACCAAGCTCACCACACCTGAAGCATTTGACCTTTGATAGGTCCTTCTTCTTTATCTGCTCCCCTTGCCCCTGACTGGGGCACTTTGATGTGGGGGCCACATTCTCCTCCTCCTTCACCACCTTCGGTCTGCTGCTACTATTGCCACTAATGGAGATCTTTAGCAGAGCTCACCTCAATTCTTTCTACTGCAGATTGACCCAAATCCTGTCCCACTCTGGTAGCTTGTCTCTGCCCAATATGCTTTGGACAAATACTTGCCACTCCTTGGAGACACTATTTACTGCCAACCTCACTAGCTCTGTTAGTTGAGGTGCTGCCCCAACAGTTGCAATCGGGTCTCGAACTTCCTGAATCCTGGTGAGGAAGGGATCTATGCCTTCCCCCTTCTGCATCCTGATACATCTTAACTTCTTCTCCAGGAACATCTTCTGTTGCTTGGAAGTTCCCTGATATAGCATGGCAAGAGCATCCCACATTTCTTTGGCAGTATATTTGCTAGCTATGTGTGAGACTATACGGTCCTGGACTCCATCCAGGATCAACCGCTTCACCCACGCCATCTCCTTCTAGTATTCCTTCAACTGATCCGTATCTTGGGGAACTGCCACAACACTATCTATGTAGAGCTTCAGGCCATATTCATCCAACAGGAGGACATCCTGGCCTTCCAGATGACATAGTTGGAGGAACCATCCAACCTATTTTGATCTCTAAGTCCTGTAGTGGCCATCTCTGATAATGTAAAAAACTCCCTCTTTCCTTGTGCTTGGTTGCTACTTTGCTATTCACACTCCCTTCTGGAATGCATGGTCCTGCAAGCTGCTACTGCCAATCTGCAACTGGAAATTCGAACTTCTGAGACTCGAAGTTCCTGAGGAAGAATTTCCCTCTGTTGTCTGTGCTTTTCCCTTCCACCCGACGCTAGTTTTTCTCTAGTGAACTACTACAAAACCCTCTGTGTCCAACCATAAATCTACCCAACGAAAAATCACAGCAGAGAGGCAGACAAATTTGACTTTCCAGATTGAGTAATTCCAGTTGGCAAATGGACTGCGCTGCCCCTAGAAATTTCGGCCTGCTGCTCTTACTGAACAAGGAAATTCCTGCTTTCACTTCTGAGCTCCTTGGTTGATTAATCGCACTCTGATGCCATACAGAATCCTATACCACACAGTGTGAAAATTCCAATACAGAATCCTATTGCAACAACTGGTATTATTTGTCCTAACTGATAAATTAATTATTTAGTTTATTGCTACAACAACATCGAAATAAACACACTAGAACCTTCACAAATAAAACTGTGGAAAATAAATAGTGCTGGAATTGAGAAAATACTAGCACACACACATCAAAATTAACATCGCTGATTTTGGACAAAAGTCCTTGGAATAACCCAACTTGGGAAAACTGGTGCAGTAGATGAGGGTTTTATTTTATTATGTAGCGGTGAAAATCTTACAATTTGGATGCCTGAAATTGGTGTTGAAATTTCTATGTCTAACACGTAAAAAATTCTTCCTGCATTATCTAGTTTATTTCACCTACTTGTTTATTTCTTAACAAGTTATTTAACCATATAAACACTAAAAATAAACACAAATGCAGTGTCAACTCATCTACAGATCATCGACTGAAATAATAGACAAACACACAAGGGACACCATTATTTTTGGACAATCGCCCCCAGAAAAACCCAATGCGGAAAAACCGGTGCAACAATTTTGAGGGTTTTATTATTAAGCAGCTTTCTTGAGTACAACTAGGGTGCCAAATTGGCTCACCCAACAGAGATTTCTATCTGGCAGTAATACCTCTTCTCAGAAGCAGATATACATCTTCTCAGCACTAGTCTGCCCCACGAAAATCCTTCCGCCACTTCTCCAAGGCTCTGCGTTAGCCCTGCTAACCTCTGCGTAGCTCTGGAACCCCTTGCGTCAGCCTCCTGCGTCTCTGCGTCAACTCTTTGGCCTTCTGCGTCACCTACGCAGGCCCTGCTAGCCTCTGTGCAGTCTCTTCGGCCTTATGCGTGGCTCCTGCTGGCTTTGTGTAGCCTCCTCAGTCACTGCGCTGGCCCTCTGGTACTATCTCTGCCTCTTTTCTATGCACTCACTGCCCCTCGTTGCAACTCAGATCACTTGTTTGAATTTTCTCAGCAAACTCCGCTCTAGAAAATTGAACTGACTGATCAATCTTGGTGTATCTCCAACCGACCCTCAAGCCTCCTCTTATACTTTTTCTGTTGACTCTTCAACGGATGAGATTAAGTCGCTAATCAACGACTAAGATTAGATTTGGATTGATCCATGTCATTTAGAACATTCTCACTCGGTTTTCTATTAATCCCCGTTAATATTTTAATTTTCCTAAGTTTAGACTTAGGAACTCCATTAAAAATATTAATTATTCTAATATCTCTCTAACCGAGTGGAATTTCCCCAAACCATTTCTGGGTCTTGGAGATATCATGTGCTTTAGCATCTCCACCAATTTTCATGGTTAGAGCACATTCGATGCTACCAAAAATCAACAATTGACAATCCATAGCAAGAAAATTTTGACAAATTTATTGAAGGGAATTACCCTTCCTCCACAAGCAATCCTACACAACCTGCCTTTAGAAAGCTTGCCCTCCTGAAGTCTCTGCGCTGCTCTGCGCAATATTTTTGATGTCAAGCCAATAACCAATCTCTGATGAAGTCATTTTCCCTGCCTTTGCTGAGAAAATTGTTTTTCCGACACTCCAGGACCTCTCCCCGACCTCTGGAGCTGAGAATGAATTTCTTTCCAGCAAATTGAACTGCCAATTTGAAGCAACTATGCAGTCCTTTGCACTGCCTCACTAGGAATAACTCGACGCTCTTGTTGCTGCCTCTCCAGATATGGAAAACTTCCTTCGGACTCATTGTCCCTACCCCTCACTCACTGCTTCGATCTTTGGCTCTTCGGTAGCTGACTGCTGCTACTCTAGAAATCGATATGCGAAGGAAATCGATTTTTGGTGTTCTCAAGTGTATTCTCCAAGTGCCTATCGACTTTCTCTTATAGTCCACAGTTGGAGCACCAACAACTAAGATTAAAACTTAATCGATGACTAGGATCATCTTGGAATCGATCTGTGTGAGTTTTTAGATGATTCCCACCTGGACTTAATTAATACTGATTAATTAACCAGTTTTCCTAAGTTTAGACTTAGGAAACATTAAAAAATTGGTCAATAATCTAATTAAGTCACTTCTAGGTGGAATTTCCAGAAACGATTTCTGGGTCTTGGAGATCTCATGTATTTCAGCCTCTCCACTAAATTTCGTTGCTAGAACACATGCAATGCTACAAAAACTAACAAGAAGCATCTCAAATACTCAACCAACTAACTGTGCTACCTCTATCTCCTGAGTATCTGACTACTGCTAGCCTTTGCACTATCCATTGAAGAATCTGCATTGTTGCTAACTGTGCATTGAGCTTCCTGCTCTGTTGTCAAACACTGCATTGTGCTCCTCAACACTTGACTGCAACTAGCCTGCAACTATCACTCTAGAATCTGACTTACACTGATCCATCCTGCTATTGAATATTGTGGGCCTCTGTAGCAAGGCAATGATCCACGAGGACATTGTGAAAAGTCCAATACTGGAATCCTATTGCAACAACTTGTTGATTTGGGGTAGCATCGGATGTTCTCTAGCCATGAAAATTGGTGGAGAGATTAAAGCACATGAGTTCTCCAAGACCCATAAATGGTTTGGGTAGATTCTACCCGGTTAAGGAGATATTAAAATAATTAATATTTTTAATGGAGTTCCTAAGTCTAACTTAGGAAAAATAAAATATTAATTGGTATTAATATAAAACTAGGTTAGAAGGTTCCAAAGGATAAGGATCAAACCAAATCTAATCTTAGCCGTTGATTAGAGATGTAATCTCGGCCGTTGAAGGACCATCAGGAAAAGTATAAGAGGAGGCTTGAGGGTCAGTTGGAGAACACACCAGAGTGATCAGTGATTCGATTATTTAGAGTGGGGTTTGCTAAGAGAAAGTCGAATCAGTGATTGGTTTACAGCGATGGGCAGTGAGTACGAGATAGAGAGGCAGAGATAGTGCCAAGAGACCAGTGAAGAACCAAGAAAGGCAGATGCAGAAGCCATAGGGAGCCACGCAGAGGCTAGGAGAGGCAGCGCAGAGGCCAGGAGGGCCTGCATCATCCACGCAGGGGCTGCAAGAGTGATGTAGAAGGCCGTAGATGTTGTGCAGTGCCTCAAAGGGTTGACGCAAAAGGTTTGGAGGCTGACGCAGAGGCCAGGAGGGCTGACGCAGTGCTTCAGTTGTGCTGGAGAGGGTTTCGTGGGGCAGATTTTCTGAATATCTACTTCCGAATAGAGAGGTATTACTACCAGATTATTCTCTGTCGAGTGAGCCGGTTTTGACACCCAGTTGTACTCAAGGAAAGACCGCATAATAAAATAACCTTCTAAATTGCTGCACCGGTTTTCCCAAGTTCGTTTTTTCTGGGGATAAGTTGTCCAAAAATAATAGTGTCACTTGTGTGTTTGTTTTCTTTCAGTTGTTGATCTGTAGATGGTTGAGACTATATTGTGTTTATTTCGATGTTTATATGTTTAAATAACTTGTTCGTAATTAACAAGTAGGAGAAATAAACCAGAAGAATATAGATAAAATTTCTAATGGGTAGTACTTAGAAATTTCAACACAACTGATATTATTTCTCCTAATTGTTAATTAATTAACAATTTATATGCTACGACAAATATCGAAATAAATACACTCCAACCTTCACAAATAAAATACTGCAGAAGAAATAATGCGTTGTAAATTGAGAAATGCTAGCACACATAAAAAATAACACAATTATTTTTGGACAATAGTCGATAGAAAAACCCAACTTGGGAAAATCGGTGCAATAACTGAGGGTTTTATTATTATGCAACAGTGAGAAATTATGAGTATAACTGGATGTCGAAATTTGGCAATCCTAAAGAGGAAAATACTGGCAATAATCTAGTGAGGAATTTTCCTCACCACAGAGGCGATCTCCCAACACAACTTGCCTTCAAAAACTCGGCCCTATGACCCTTTGCGTCAGCCTCTACGCTGCTTTGCCCAACCTCCTTGACGTCAAGCCTCTGATTGGTCTCTGATGAAGTCATTCTACCCTCTACTGGCTAGAAAGATGCTTCTCCGGTACTCTGGGAATCCTTCCTGGCCTTTGGAACTGAAGACATCTCTCCCTCTTAGCAAATCGAACTTGCCTCTAGAAGCTGTTGCACTGCCCCTGCATTAGCTTCTCTATGGCTCTTTTGCCTCTCTGCAACTGCACTCGCTGGATCTGGAATACTTCCTCCAGCCTCACTGTCTCTACCCCTCTCACCCTGCTTCGATCTCTAGCTCTCTCTCCGGCAATTGACTGTTGCTACTCTGGTAATCGATTTGCCAAGAAATCGAACTGCTGGTGCTCTCAAGTGATTTCTCCATCACTGCATCGATCCCCTATTATAATCCTCTGTTGGAGCGCCAACAACCAAGATTAAAACTTAATCAATGGCAAGGATCATCTCTGGATCGATCCGTGTGAGTTTCTAGACGATTTTTGCCTTCACTTAATTAATACTGATTAATTAACCATATTACCTTAGTTTAGACTTAGGAAATATTTAAAATTTGGTTAATAATCTAGTTAAGTCATTTCTAGGCAGAATTTCCCGAAACAATTTTTGGGTTTTGGATATCTCATATATTCTAGCCTCTCCACCAAATTTTGTGGCTAGAACACATCCGATGCTACAAAAACTAACACTCCCTCTTAGTGAGGAATGTGTTATAGTGCTGCACACCCTGCCACGACACCCTGTGTCTACGTCATCTTCTGTCACGTTGCTACTGCCCACCAACCACTGTGCAACTCTGATATACCTTGTATTTGTGTTGCTGCCAAAACTGCCATACCGTTGCCAACACTACGTCTACACTGCAACTCCCTCTCATCTGTTGCTACTGCAATTGCAACATGTGCACTGTAACTCCCTCTCATATGTTGCTGCTGCAATTGCAACATCTGCAACAGAAAAGCATCCAAAATACTGAATCAACTGTGATCAGTATGATGCATCTGTCTCCCGAGTCTCTGAATGCTACTAGCATTTGCACTGTCAATGAAGAATCTACGCTGCTGCCAACTCTACATTGAGCCACCTGCTCTGTTATCAACGTTGCATTGTGCTCCTCAACATTTGACTGCTACTAGTTCGCAATTGTCCCTCTAGTATTGACTACATACACTGTCACTGATCCATCTTGCTACTAAATACTATGGGCCCCCGTAGCCAGGTAATGATCCATGAGGTGGACTCCTCAAGGATCCTTCCCAACTGTAGCGCTCTGGGGCTACAACACCAAGTCACCCCACCTCACTCCTGGAGGTATATCGACAAACATAGCGAAGTCTTCCTCCAGCCTGTAGGAAAGCCTATTGATCTCTGTTGAAGTTGCTTGTTGTTCCTGCTTCTCCTCCTTGAACTTCTTCCTAAGAGGACACTGGGTACTATAGTGACTGAGCTCACCACAGCTGAAGCACTTCACCTTTGACAGGTTCTTCTTCTTCTTTCTCTGCGCCCCCTGTCCTTGATTAAGACCCTTTGATGCGAGGGCCACATTCTCTTCCTCCTTCACCGTCTTCGATCTGCTGTTGCTGCCACTGATGGAGCTCTTTAACAGAGCTTGTCTCAACTCCTCTTGCTGCAAATTAACCCACATTCTATCCTAGTCTGGTAGCCTATCTCTGCCCAATATGCTTTGGACAAAGACGTGCCACTACTCTGAGACATTGTTGAGTATCAATCGTACAACTCCGTCGGTTGAGTCGCTGCCCCAACAACTGACAGCTGGTCCTAGACCCCCTGAATCCGAGTAAGGAAGGGGTGTATGTCTTCCCCTTTCTGCATCCGGATGAGTCTTAGTTTCTTCTCTAGGTACATCTTCTGCTACTTGGAAGTACCCTAATACAATGTGGAGAGAGCATCCCACATCTACTTGGCAATATCTTCGTCAGCTATATGTGAAACAACGATCTTAGACTCCATCTAGGATCAACCGTTTCGCCCGTGCCATCTCCTTCTTGTATTATTTTTGCGGATCTGCATCCCGAGGAACCAACACCACTGCATCAATATAGGCTTTCAAGCCATATTCATCTAGAAGGAAGGACATCCTTGCCTTCCAAATTACGTAGTTGGACGCCCCATCCAACCTGTCCTGATCACAAGCCCAACAACGACCATCTCAACGAATTGTCGAAAACTTCCTCTTTCCTTTTGCTCGGTTGCTACTCTACTATTCACACTCCGTTTTGGAGTGAGAAGATTTGCTCACAACCATTGCCGATCTGCAAGGAAAATCAAACTTCTTGAGAGTTGAAGTTCCCTGAGGAAAATTTTGCCTCTGTGTGTTTTTGTCTCTTCCACCCTGACGCTGGTCTGCTCTAGTAAACTGTTGTAGAAACCTAGGTTTCTGGCTAGAGATCTGCCCAACAAAAGTGTTGAGCTGCTTCCTCTGCCTCTGGAATCACTCAATTCGAAAGGATCGAATTTTTCTTCTCCTCTCTCAGAAAAATCGGTCTTTCCTTGAGCAACTCGGCCTCCTGGCGAAATACCATGCTTCCCTTGGGAATTTCGGTTTGCTGCCCTTGTTGAGTAGCGAAATTCCTTTCCTTCGTTTTTCTGAGCTCTCTGGCTGATCAATTGCGCTCTGATACCATGTGAAAGTTCCAATACTAGAACTATATTGCAACAATTGATATTATTTCTCCTAATTGTTAGTTAATTAACAATTTATCTGCTATGACAAATATCGAAATAAATACATTGCATCCTTCACAAATAAAATACTGCAGAAGAAATAATATGTTGGAACTTGAGAAATGCTAGCACACACACATAGAAAATAACACAATTATTTTTGGACAAAAGTCCCCGGAAAAACCCAACTTGGGAAAACTGGTGCAGCAACTTAGGGTTTTATTATTATGCAGCAGTGAGAAATTCTTAGTACAACTGGATGACGAAATCTGGCAATCCTACAGAGAAAAATACTGGCAATAATCTAGTGAGGAATTTTCCTCACCCCATAGGCAATCTCCCGACACAACTTGCCTTTAGAAACTCGGCCCTATGACCCTCTGCGTCAGCCTTCTTGACATCAAGACTCTGACTGGTGTCTGATGAAGTTGTTCTACCCTTTGCTGGTTGGAAAGATGCTTCTCCGGCACTCTGGAACTCCTCCTAGGCCTCTGGAATTGAAGACGTCTCTCCCTCTCAGCAAGTCGAACTTGCCTCTAGAAGTTGCTGCACTGCCCCTGTGTCAGCTTCTTTGTGGCTCTTCTGCCTATCTGCAAATGCACTCGCTGGATCTGGAATGCTTCCTCCAGCCTCACTATTTCTGCCCCTCACCCTGATTCCATCTCTAACTCTCTCTGGCAACTAACTATAGCTAATATGGAAATCGATCTACCAAGAAATCGAACTGTTGGTGCTTTCAAGTGATTTCTCCATCACCACATCAATCTCCTCTTATAATCCTTTGTTGGAGCACCAACAACCAAGATTAAAACTTAATCAATGGCTAGGATAATTTCTGGATTGATTCGTGTGAGTTTCTTGATGATTCTCGCATTGTCTTAATTACTATTGATTAATCAACCATATTCCCTAAGTTTAGACTTAGGAAATATTTAAAAATTGGTTAATAATCTAATTAAGTCATTTCTAGGCCGAATTTCCAAAAACAATTTTTAGGTTTTGGAGATCTCATGTATTCTAGCCTCTCCACCAAATTTTGTGGCTAGGACACATCCAATGCTACAAAAATTAACACTCCCTCTTAGCAATGAAAGTGTTCTAGTGCTGCACACCCTACCACAACACCCTGTCTTTGCATCATCTCCTGTCACGCTGCTAATGTCTGACTGCTGCTGCCCACCAACAACTGTGCAACTCTGATATACGCTGCATCTGTGCTGCTGCTGACACTGCCATATTGCTGGCAACACTGCATCTACACTTCAATTCCCTCTCATCTGTTGTTGTTGCAATTGCAACATCTGTAACTAAAAAGCATCCAAAATACTGAATCAACTATGATTAGTATGATGCATCTGTCTCCCAAGTCTCTGACTGCTACTAGCATTTGCACTGTCACTGAAGAATCTATGTTGTTGCCAACTCTGCATTGAGCCACCTGCTCTGCTGTCAACACTGCACTGCGCTCCTCAGCGTCTGAATGCTACTAGTCTACAACTATCACTTTGGTACTGACTGCATCAACTATCACTAATCCTTCCTGCTACTAAACACTGTGGGCCCACGTAGCTAGGTAATGATCCATGAGGTGGACTCCTCAAGGATCTTGCCCAATTGTAGCTCTCTGGGGCTACAACACTAAGTCACCCCACCTCACTCCTGGAGGTATTTCAACAAACATAGCGAAGTCTTCCTCCAGCTTGGAGGAAAGCCTATCGATCTCTGCTAAAGCTGCCTGTTGGTCGTGCTTCTCCTCCTTGTCCTTCTTCCTGAGAGGACCCTGGGTATTGTAGTGACTGAGCCCACCACACTTGAAGCACTTGACCTTTGACAGGTCCTTCTTCTTCTTTCTCTGCTCCCCTTATCTGTCACTCACACCCTTTGATGTGAGGGCCACATTCTCCTCCTTCACCGTCTTTGATCCGCTGCTGCTGCCACTGATGGAGCTCTGTTTAACAGAGCTCGTCTCGACTCCTCCAGCTGCAAATTAGACCACATTCTATCGCAGTCTGGTAGCCTATCTCTACCCAATATGCTCTGGACAAAGACTTGCCACTCCTCTCAGACACTATTGGATGCAAATCGCACTAGCTCCGTGGGTTGAGGCACTGCCCTAATAGCTGGCAGCTAGTCTCGGACCTCCTGAATCTTGGTAAGGAAGGGGTCTATGCCTTACGCTTTCTACATCCGTATGAATCTCAGCTTCACCTGTAGATACATCTTCCACCGCTCAGAAGTACCCTGATACAATGTGGAGAGAGCATCCCACATTTGCTTGGCAGTATCTTTGCTAGCTATATGTGAAACAATATGATCCCAGAGTCCATCTAGGATCAACTGTTTCATCCGTGCCATCTCCTTCTTGTACTCTTTTTGCTGATCTGCATCTTAATGAACCGTCGCCACTACATCAATATAGGCGTTCATGCCATATTCATCTAGAAAGAAGGACATCCTTGCCTTCCAGATGACGTAGTTGGAAGCCACATCCAACCTGTCCTGATCACGAAGCCCAACAGTGGCCATCTCAACGAACTGTCGAAAAATTCCTCTTTCCTTTTGCTCGACCGCTGTTCTGCTATTCACACTCCCTTCTGGAGTGAGAAGATATGCTCAAAACCACTGTCGATCTGCAAGGAAAATCGAACTTCTTGAGACTAGAAGTTCCTTGAGGAAAATTTTCCCTTTGTGTATGCTTTTCTCTCTTCCACCCCGACGCAAGTTATGCTCTAACAAATCGTTGCAGAATCTTCTGCATCCAGCTAGAGATCTACCCAACGAAAATATTGAGCTGCTCCCTCTGCCTCTAGAATCACTCGATTTGGAAGGATTGAATTTTTCTGCTCCTCCCTTAGAAAAATCGGTCTTTCCTCAAGCAACTCTACGTCCTGGCAAAATACCGCACTACCCTTGGGAATTTCGGCTTGTTGCCCTTGCTGAGTAGCGAAATTCCTTTCCTTCGTTTTTCTGATGCTCCCCTGCTAATCAACTACGCTTTGATACCATGTGAAAATTCCAATATTGGAACCCTATTGCAACAATTGATATTATTTCTCCTAATTGTTAATTAATTAACAATTTATTTGCTAATGCAAATATCGAAATAAATACACTGCAACTTACACAAATAAAATACTGCGGAAGAGATAATGCGTTGGAAAATCAGAAATGCTTGCACACACACATACAAAATAACACAATTATATTTGCACAAAAGTCCCTAGAAAAACCTAACTTGGGAAAACTATTGCAGCAGCTGAGGGTTTTATTATTATACAATAGTGAGAAATTATGACTACAACTGGATGGCGAAATATGGCAATCCTATAGAGAAAAATACTGGCAATAATCTAGTGAGGAATTTTCCTCACCCCACAGGAAATCTCCTAGCACAACTTGCCTTCAGAAAATTGGCCCTATGACCCTCTGCTTTAGCCTCTGCGCTGCTTTGCGTAGCCTGCTTGACATCAAGCCTCTGATTGGTCTCTGATGAAGTTGTTCTGCCCTCTGCTGCCTGGAAAGATGCTTCTCCGGCACTCTGGGACTCCTTCCTGGCCTTCGGAATTGAAGACGTCTCTCCCTCTTAGAAAATCGAACTTGCCTCTAGAAGCCACTGCGCTGCCCCTGTGTCAGCTTCTCTGTGACTCTTTTGCCTCTCTGCAAATGCACTCGCTGGATCTGGAATGCTTCCTCTAGCCTCACTGTCTCTGCCCCTGTTACCCTAGTTCGATCTCTAGCTCTCTCTCCGACAACTAACTGCTGCTACTCTTGAAATCGATCTGCCAAGAAACCAAACTGTTGGTGCTCTCAAGTGATTTCTGCATCACCACATTGATCTCCTCTTATAATCTTTTGTGTGTGCACCAACGACCAATATTAAAACTTAATCAATGGCTTGGATAATCTCTGAATCGATCCATGTGAGTTTCTAAATGATTCTCGCCTTGATTTAATTAATACTGATTAATTAACCATATTCCCTAAGTTTAGACTTAGGAAATATTTAAAAACTGGTTAATAATCTAATTAAGTCATTTCTATGCAGAATTTCCAGAAACGATTTCTGGGTTTTGGAGATCTTAAGTATTCTAGCCTCTCCACCAAATATCGTGGCTAAAACACATTCGATGCTACAAAAACTAACAAACATGTTAATGGACCTTGCACATGTCTACGCTGCTTTGGGACTATAGCTCTAGATCACCCCACCTTTCTCCTAGAGGTACAACTGCAAACATTGCGAAGTCTTCCTCCAGCCAGGAGGACAACTTATCTATCTCAGCGGATGTTGTTGCCTGGTCTTGCTTCTTCTGCTTGTCCTTCTTCCTGAGAGGACACTAGGTACTGTAGTGGCCGAACTCACCATATTTGAAGCACTTGACCTTTGACAGGTCCTTCTCCTTCTTCTTCTCCCTTGCCTTTGACTGGGACCCTTTGATACTAAGGCCATATTTTCCTCTTCCTTCTGACCCTTCACGCCCCTTCTGCTACTGCCGCTGATGGTACTGTTTACTAGAGCCCACCTCAACTCCTCCTGCAGTAAGTCAAACCACATCTTGTCCCATTTAGGTAATGTGTCTCTGCCCAAGATGCTTTGGGCAAACACTTGCTAGTCATCTGAGACAATATTCAGTGCCAACCGTACAAGCTCTTTGGGTTGGGGTGCCTCCCCAATGGCTGCTAGCTGATCTCGAACTTCCTGAATCCTGGTGAGGAAGCCATCTATGTTTTTGCTTTTGCATCCTTATGCTCCTCGGCTTCTCTTGGAGAAACATCTTTCGTTGCTCGGAAGAACGTTGAAATATCTCAGAGAGAGCATCCCACATCTCCTTGGCTATACCTTTGTCTGCCACATGTGAGACGAGATGATCTCAGACTCCATCCAAAATCATCCGCTTCGCCTTCGCCATTTCCTTCCTGTATTCCTTGAGCTGATCGACATCTTGGGGTACTGCTACCACATTCTCCACGTAGGCTGTCAGGCCATATTCATCCAGAAGGAAGGATATCTATCCTAGCCTTCCAGATGACATAGTTGGAAGCTCCCTTCAACCTATCCTAATCGCTAAGTCCAACTGTGGTGATCTCTAAATTTGGACGAAATCTCCCAATTTCCCTCTACTTGGCTGCTGGATTTGCTACACACACTTGCTTATGGAGTGAGAAACTCTGCTCATAGCTACTGCCATTCTACCACTGGGAAAATTAGATCTCTAAAACTTGAGATCCCTTGAGAGAAATTTCCCTTAGTGTGTGCTATTTCTCTTCCAACCGGTGCTAATTCTGCTATTGCAAACTGCTGCAAAATCCTCTGTGCCGAAACAAGGAATCTTCTTAGCGAAAATCTGAGCTATTGCTATCCTCTTTGTCCATTGGAACCGCTTTTCTGGACAAGTCAAAATTTCTGCCACCCAGCAACTGAAAATCGAACCCTTGCCCAACGATTCGTATTGCCCGGCTAGGCGCTATGGAGTCCCAAAAAATTTCGGCCTATTTCTCCCTTTGAAATTTTGAATAGTGAAATTCTCTTCTTGCGCCTCTGAGCTTCTGGTCTATCAAACATGCTCTAATACCATGTGAAAATTTCAAGTCTGAAATCCTATTGCAACAACTGGAATTAATTCTTCTAATTATTAACCAATTATCAATTTATTTTCTATGACAAATATTGAATAAATCACATTGCAACCTTCACAAATAAAACTGCAGAAAATAATAACGTTGGAAATTGAGAAATATTCTAGCACATACACAAAAGTTGACAATTTTTTTGGACAAAAGTCCTGGGAAAACCCAACATGGGCAAACTGGTGCAACGACTGAGGGTTTTTACTATTAAGCAACAATGAAATTATCTGAGTACAATTTGGATGCCCAAACTAGCAATCATGCAGAGAAAATACTGGCAAAAATTTCTTGAGGGAAATTATCCTCACTCCGAGCAATCCCGACACTTTACTGCCATTGAAAAGCTAGCCGTCCAACTGGGCTTGCGAAGACTTTGTGTCACACTAAAGCTGCCTGTCACACGTGCTGCCTGAATCAACTGCCAATCTAGCCATCCTGCCTGCTGCTGACTACGAAAACCGTCTCTTTGGCACTCTGGAAATGTCTTCCAGCCTCTGGAACTGATAACCAACTTCACCTTAGCAAAATCAACCTGCCCTTTGAAGCTTCTATGCTGCCTTCGCGCAACCTCCTAGAGAAATTTTGGCCTTTCAGCAAAGTACTCATTAGATCTGGAAAAATCTCCCTTCGACTTCACTATCCCTGCCCCTCTCTATCTCTGCTTCCCTTTTAAAGATTGAACTCTTTCGGCAACAGTTGCTCTCCGGAAAAATTGAATTCTCCAAGGAAATCGATCTCTATGTGTGTATTCTCCATCTACCCATCGACTTCTTATAATTTTCTGTTGGACATGTTGACCCTGCCGCCTACACCTACCTACAAGTCAGTGAGAAAAGCCTTCAACCCCACAAGGTGTTGTTGGTGGTAGGGAATTCAGAGAAGGGGCTGTCACACTAATCCCGACTCTCTCCGTTTGAGCTATCTCCTAGGTTAGCTAAGGGGGGTGGTCCCTAATGAAAAGCTAATTTAAAAAGGTGTGGGTTTCTAGGAGAATTGTTAGAGTTAAATAGATTCTCTTTAAGATTTATAAGCAAAAAATTGATATGAGCAATAACCATCATAAGATAAGCATGAAATATATAAATGTTAATTTTAGGTATGTTCTATGCTTAGAGCAATTTATTTCAATTTTCACAGTTAGCTCCATATCTTTTCCAGATTAGCGATCACATTAGCATTAAAGTAAACTGCATATAGAACATAAACATAAATCGTAGAAGACAAGCCAAGACAAGAGGACACAAGATGTGGCGCTAGCCAAGGACAAACCCCAATGTGGGGAACCCTTGATCAATTCTTCTTATATGTTCTTCAATAGTTCGGCAGAGAGAGAGATAGTACGTTTACAACAGAAGTCAACACTTTGACTTATCTAGATAAGAGCATAGATCATCTCTAAGAAGATGATACATGAGATCAGTTGAAGACATGCTGCGTCAACTAATTCTCCAAGGTGACTCCTCCACCTATCGTTGTGTTGCATTTCGTCATCATGCTACACCTCACCGCCCTGCACCATGCTGCACCCATCATCACTATGCTGCATCTCATCACGCTTCATTAATCATGATTGTACCCATCACTGTACTGCATTATGTGCCATTGTTGCACCATGTTGTCATCTTGACCTATGTGTTGGCTGCACCTTGCTTGCTTGTTGTCCCTTGCTTGGTTGTTGTGCCTAGCATGCTTGTTGTCCTTAACATGCTTGTTGTTGCATGCTAGTTGTCCCTTGCATGCTAGTTATAACATTGCATGCTTGGTGTATTTGCTGCTAAGTACCATACAATTGTCCCAATGTTAGTTAGCTGTCCCTTGCATACTGTTCTCCTTCGGAGACAGATGCTTCGATTATTTCGGTAGTTCCCGACAGTTTTGGAAGTTCCGACTGTTCCCGATAGTTCTGGTAGTTCTAGTGGTTCCCAACAGTTCCGGCAGTTCCGGCTTTTCTGGCAGTTTCGACAGCTCCGACATTTCCAACTTTTCTGGCTTTTCCGGCAGTTCCTACTTTTCCAAATTTTCTGGCATTTTCGGTAGTTCCAGCTTTTCTGGCTTTTCCAGCAATTCCGACAGTTCTGACTTTTCCAACAGTTCTGGCTTTTCTGGCAGTTCCGGCTTTTCCGGCAGTTCTGGCTTTCCCTACATTTCTGGCTTTTCCGGCAATTCCGACTTTTCCGACAATTCTAGCTTTTTTGGCTTTTCCGGCAGTTCCGGCTTTTCCAGCAATTCCAGCTTTTCCGGCAGTTTCGACTTTTCTGCCCTCTGGATCAGGGCAACGTTATTCCTTAGGATCTCTCCTCCTACTAAAACCCAAAGACAAGTAGAGAGAGGAAGAGATCCCAAGTGTGTTGAAATGACTTGAAGGCCACCTCTATTTATACTAAAACGTTGAGCACATGTGGGGTTTATTTGGTTGCTGGTTGACCTTGACGAATTGTCTTATAATGCAAATAAATTCATAACTCCATGAATACTTATCAGAATCTGATGATCTTTAGATCAATCCTACACCTCTCGATGAGAGGGATCCAAGAAAAATATCAGATGCCATAAATAAGATGACCCACATGGAGTTTGGCCCTAGTTTCCAATTTTAACACTCCCTCTCAACTAGGGAGAACTCCATCGGTTGATCCATATGTCCGACTGTACTCTCTCTGCCATTAGTGCCCTGCACTGCTCTGCTCTGCTATGCTTTGATCTGTCGAGCTTTGCTTTGCTTTGCTTACCTCTGCTGAACCATGAAGAAGAAGAATTGATCGAGAATGTCTCATACCGTTCTCTGCTCATCCGAAGTCAGTTTCATCTGAAAAGAGTGTGTCACATCACTCTTACTGACCCGAAGTCAGTTTTATTGATCCCAGATCAATATCACAAGAGAGTGTCTCAAACCACTCATATTGATCTCAGATCAGTTTCATTGATCCTAGATCAAAGTCACAAGAGAGTGTCTCAAACCACTCATACTGATCCCAGATCAATGTCACAAGAGAGTGTCTCAAACCACTCATATTGATCCCAGATCAATGTCACAAGAGAGTGTCTCAAACCACTCATACTGATCCCAGATCAGTTTCATTGGTCCCAGATCAATGGAGGTCATCCTAGCATAGGGAGTACGGTAGATACAACGATGCGCCCATCGATAGTACTACTATGGTCCCTATCCTCATTTCCCTGCTCATGGATCAGATGAGAGGTACTTCCCATGAGTCCCAGACTGCATGGGTAGGATGCCTCGACAGGAGAACTAATCATCCTGTCCACAGGAGAACGAATCATCCTGTCAGTGGATGCCACGAAGAACTAATCATCTTGGCCCATAGGAAAACTAATCATCCTGTTCCACAGTCGCCACAGAGAACAAATCAGCCTGGCCCACATGAGAACTAATCATCCTGTTCCACGGTCTCCACAGGAGAACTAATCATCCTATTCCACAGTTACCACGAGAGAACTAATCATCCCGACCCACAAGTGAATTAATCATCCTGTTCCATAGTTGCCACGGGAGAACTAATCATCTCGGCCCATAGAAGAACTAATCATCCTGTTCATAGCGCACCACCAAGGGAGGGCGAGTCGCCCTGTGGTCGTATGTTGCTCCAATAAGTACCCCAACCTCCCAGAGCTCAATGCATGCAACATGCAGGACCCTTATAAAAAGGTCTCTCAACAACTCCAAGTCGTTCAGGAAAGTCACAGATTTGACCTTTCCCTGGGGTTTTGACAAAATGTCTACGACCTGTACATCAGTCTCAATGCGATGGAGCCTCCTCGTTCATCGACTTACCATATCGTAGATAAGGCAGTATTTGATGTCTATCTGCTAGAGCAATCATCGAATACAGGATTCCTCAATAATCGAATCCCCCCTCTGGTTGTCACAGAGAATCACAGTGGTATTCATCATGTGTACAAACAACCCACTTAAGAGCTTCTGCAACCATGCAGCTTCACATGAGATCATACTCGTAGCTATGTATTTGGTCTTGGCGGTGCTTATAGCAACCGACTTCTGCGTGCTGCTTATCCATGATATCAAAGCAAAATTCAAAGAGAACCAGCACTGAGAAGTGCTCTAGTGATTCTCCACACTGCCTGCCTAGTCAACATTCGAATAATCATGCAGTTTCATATTTCCGGCAGTGTATCTCAATCCATGAGAGATTGTGCCCCGAAGATATCCCAGAAGATTCTTGGCACCAATCTAGTGAGGCTCAACCAAATATGAGCTCACCATGCTAACTGCAAAACATATGTCCGAATGGAAGTTCACCAAGAACATCAACGCAAATGAGTTTATGAAACTTAGAGGCATTTCCCAAATTTGGTCCGACATCACTACCATATAACTTCTGAAAGTTAAGATCCTCGAGGTAGTCACAGGCTTGCAGTTTATCATTCCACATCTGGAATCCAACTCCCTCTTACTTCTACAACAATGAGAGGGTCTGCACCTGTCAGAAATTAGGTCGTCCTCATAAGGTGCCGGTATGAGAGGTCTATCATCCACAACCTTCGGGTAATGGTTTGGATCGGTTTCACTCCTAGTGAATCTCAACTTCATCAGACAGCTATCAATCCTTTCATACTGCACCTGGGGTGTTTTGCTTCAAGCCATAGAGGGCTTTCTTCCACCTGTATACATGAGATTCCCAATCATCAATCTCAAACTCCTCGGGTTGTTCCAAACTTGTGGACCTGCTGCATGAGGGGAATGGTCCCCTTATAAGATTTTCCTTTGGTACATCTCAGACATGTACCTTCATGCTCTACTTGAATTCAGACATCCCTATCACCATTTGACACACATCAGGTAGGGCCCCATAGGTAGACCTTTGGTGTTATAGATGCGATATGTCAATTGACATGATCCCTAATAGACCATCCTACAAGTTGATACAAATTGCCAACCCTGAACCCATGAGAAAAGCATCTTTGAAAATTATATTTTCTAACACGTACCTTTCCATCGATGAATGCCACCCTGAAACCTTTGACTTCCATTTCCGAGATGGACACCAGGTTCTTCTTGCGATCAGGTACATAAAAAGATTATGTAAATGAATCAAGTTACCCTTATTCAATAGAGAGTTAACATTCCCTACACCCTTTCCGAGATAGGTGGCATCAGCTCCAAGTATAATTCCACGATTTTTTCCATCTCTACCAAATCAGAGAGTGAACCTATCTATCCAATGAAGTGCCTTGAAGCACTACAATCTATAAGCCAGATTCCCAAAGAATCTAAAGGAGAGGGCCAATACAAGATAACGCTTCTTTATCTTATTAGAAACAACATTTGATTCTTCATACCTGGGGTTCCTTGCTTTCTATGAAGTGTCGGCCATTTCCTTGATGATTTGCATTACCTGTCATTCCTTTGATCATTGAAGATGTCCCTGAAATGATTGTTATCATCATCAAGTGATGTGTCCCTGCCATTTGGACACTCCTTCGCATAATGGCCGAACTAGTTATCTGCGTTTCTTTCCACCTTGAGATCCGGTCTTTCAATGAAGTGATCTTTAAGTAGGCCATATTCTGCTACGCCATTATGATAATATTCTCTGCTTCGACTTCACCCTTGGTGAATTTGAAGAGGGATGAGGAATCCACTGATTCTTTTGTCCTTTCCCAACTGTCTTCGGTGATTGCTCTTTCACTCTTGCTTGGGCATTGTCTTCACCGCAGCTCTGATAGCATGTTAATTTTAGGTATGTTCTATGCTTAGAGCAATTTATTTCAATTTTCACAGTTAGCTCCATATCTTTTCTCGATTAGCAATCACATTAGCATTAAAGTAAACTGCATATAGAACATAAACATAAATCGTAGAAGACAAGCCAAGACAAGAGGACACAAGATGTGGCGCTTCGGCATTTGGTAGTTCCCGGCTTTTCTGGCAGTTCCGACTGTTCTCGGCAGTGCTGGCAGTTCTGACTGTTCCCGGTAGTTCTGGAAGTTCCCGCTGTTCCCAGCAGTTCTGGCAGTTCCAGCTGTTCCCGGTAGTTCCGACAGTTTCGGTTGTTCCCGGCAGTTCCGACAGTCCTGGCAGTTCTGACAGTTCCGGCAGTTCTGGCATTTCTGGCTTTTCCGTCTTTTCTGGCTTTTTCAGCGTTTCTAGCAGTTCCAGCTTCTTCAGATTTTCCGACATTTCCGGCAGTTCCGTCTTTTACGGTAGTTCCGACTACTCTTGGTAGATGCTCCGGCTGTTTCGGCAGTTTTGGAAATTCCCGCTGTTCCCGACAGTTGCAATAGTTCCGATTGTTCCCGGTAGTTCTGACAGTCCCGACAATCCTAGCAATTCCAGCTTTTCCTGCAGTTGCGACTTTTCCAGCAGTTCTGACTTTTCTGGCTTTTCTGGCAGTTCCAGCATTTCCGGATTTTCCAGCAATTCTGGCTTTTCCGTCTTTTTCCGCAGTTCCGGCTTTTCCGGCATTTCCAGCTTTTTTGCCAGTTCCGGCTTTTCTGGCAGTTTTGACTTTTCCAACTTTTCTAGCAGTTCCGGCTTTTCTGGTAGTTCCGGCTTGTCCGACATTTCCAGCTTTTCCGGCATTTCTAGCTTTTTCGGCAGTTCCTGCTTTTCCGGCAGTTCGGCTTTTCCGGTAGTTCCGGCTTTTCGGCAATTCCAACTTTTTTGCCCTCTGGATCAGGGCAATGTTATTCCTTAGGATCTCTCTTCCTACTAAAACCCAAAGACAAGTAGAGAGAGGAAGAGATCTCAAGTGTGTTGGTTTTTCTGCCCTCTGGATCAGGGCAACGTTATTCCTTAGGATCTGTCCTCCTACTAAAACCCAAAGACAAGTAGAGAGAGGAAGAAATCCCAAGTGTGTTGAAATGATTTGAAGGCCACCTCTATTTATACTAAAATGTTGAGCACATGTGGGGTTTATTTGGTTGCTGGCCAACCTTGACGAATTGTCTTATAACGCAAACAAAATTCATAACTCCATGAATATTTATCGGAATCGGATGATCTTTAGATCAATCCTACACCTCTCGATGAGAGGGATCCAAGAAAAATATCAACTGCCATAAATAAGATGACCCACATGGAGTTTGGCCCTAGTTGCCAATTTTAACAATAAACAACCAGTGCCTTCCAAGTATTTGCTCTTTAAGAAATGAAATTGTATTTTTCTTAAAATGAAGTGAAATGCTTTCAAATGGAAAGCCAAAATAATCCTGAAAAGTGAAACACTAAATTGTTGGCACAAGATATTATAAATGCCTTCAAGATGAATAAGTCTACAAATCAAAGCATGGAAACTATCTTGGTCAAAACGACACAAAAATAACTCGAATGTTAGACCAAGATGACAACAAAGTATGTTACAAAAATAATCTATAAGAGGCTAGGTCAAAGAGTACGAACAAACTCTCTTCTTTGACTAGCCATGACTTAACTCTTTGAAATAGCCAGATATTGATAAATGAAGTACAATACGTAAAAAATAATTTTTTCCAAGTTTGATATTTTGATGCAAGAAATATAAGCTTTAAGAGACTTGAAAGAAGCTCTGCAAGACACAAATAAGATATAGATGAGACTTTGGAATTCAAAACATGCGGGTTCTCCTTGAATATTTTTCAAGAATGGGTTGATTCCTCCGAGAATTTCCCCTTACACTTGAAAAACTTGAGCAAATAATGATTCATCTACAAAACTTCACCACAAATCATTAAATCGATATGAAATTAAATTAGTGCAGTGAAAAGAATTCCTAGAGATACATCTATTATCCACTAGAAGATTTCTTTTCCTAAAGCAAATAATTAATTCTTATGCTGATATGAGATAACTGCATACTAACATAACTTGAAACAAGCATGAAAGAAATAATGACATGAGGAAATAAATAGAACCATAAAAAGTCAAGAATTTACCACAGATGCAAGGAGAAGAACACCACCACGCTTTACCCCAAAGGCTGTTGTATTATATTGCAAGTAGTGAATACAATCCTGCAGAGTCTTCTCAAACACAATAGCTCATATTACATCATACCATATGAGAGCCCATGGCTTTATTATATAGAAAGTTGGGAGAAAATCCCAATGAAGAATGACAATGGCAAATGGCATTAGAGCCAATCCCAATGTAGAAGTGATTAAACAAGTGGCATGAGGTGACAATCCCAAAAGAGAAATTGGAATATGTTGAATGGAGCTCCAATGCCAAGTGTAAAAATCGAATTCTGGCAAGTGGACATCATTTTCTTCTTCTCTTATGTGCCAAATTCGATTTTTATGATAAAATGACAAGTGTATATGGGTGGTAACCCATGTGGGGACAATTTCCCACAAAAATCTCCACCAAATATTCTCCCAAATCCTCCCAAATGTGCATTAACTTCACAAATTCGAATTTCCAAGTAAGCAACTTTCTCCTTTAATGCCAAAAATTCGATTTTATTTGAGCACATGTCCTTTCCTTGATTTTAGGAGTCCACATCACCTTGGGACTTCACTTTAACTCCGCCATAATTTTCCACCTCATTTCACAACATTTAGCATGTGTGGATATTTATTTTTTTCCATTTATTTAATTTATGGCTTAATTAATATTTAATTGCCAAATTTCCCACTAAACTTAAGAAAAATGGGTTTTGAGGGTTCAAAACACATTTTTAACCCATCAAAGTGTGTCATATTAGAAAGTTGAGGGTGAGAGGTGTAAATTTCATTATTCATACTCCATAGAACTTCTCTAGACATCACTTAATACATTACAAGTACAATTTTATTTGAAATTTTTGACCCACGGGAAATCTAAAAATTGAAAAATGACTACCTAGAACAAACCATATTCCACGAAATTTTTTATGTGATCTAGTATGGTAATATACATCGACTATAGACACTAAGATGTGTCAGGGGCTCAACCTTCGAATCGTCACCTCGGCTTTGGGGTAAAATGTGAGTGAAAAAACCCAAAAAATTATCCGCCTCTGAAAAAGAAGGGATAATTAACCAGATTAAAAAAACACTCCAAAGCGTACTCGTTTGCTGGTCGAGTCCCAACATCCTAGGCCTGTTACAGACTCAAAACTCATCATTACTAGTATTACTTATTACAATTCCCCGCAGGGTGTGGAATCTAGGTACAAGAAAGATGATGAGAAAATAGAAGTAGAATTTAAAAAACTCTGTTGACTGATGATATCTAATGGAACAAGTGTCCTCTAGATCATCTTTGGGCATGGAGTCTTTCATATAATCATCAGGTGCCACTCCAGTGGTCAACATGACCTCTAACGTCCAAGATTAAAACTTAGTCAATGGCCAAAATCATATCGGAGTCGATCTGTGTGATTTTCTAGATGATTCACACCTTATCTCAATTAATTGTGATTGATTAACCCATTCTCCTAAGTTTAGACTTAGGAAATAATTAAAAATAGGTTAATAATCTAATTGAGACACTTCTAGGTGGAATTTCCAGAAATGATTTCTGGGTTATGGAGAACCTTTGTGTTTTAGCCTCTCCACAATGTTGAGACTAGAACACCTCTGATGCTACAAAAACTAATACGTTGGTGACTGGAAATGTAAAGACCATTAAACTGAAATAAGATGATAAGCAGATCAATATGCAGTAACCGTAAGGGATTTCGAACACCTACCTGAACTGCTGTCTGTTCCTGTTGAAGCTGATGACTCCGCGGTTATTTTGATCCAATTACCGGGAAACCAATTCCTCCCAGCCAATCCAGCGAGCTTCTCACCGAAGCTCACTGCCCCCGTGCCCAGAACCTCAGATCAATGTAAGCTCCCTCTGGTTTCATCTTCTGATTTCTTGGTTCTCCTGCCTCTTCTCTCCGTCCTCCTCCCTTTTCTCAGCCCCATCTCAGTGATTTTATAACCAGGGCTAAGCGATGGCCGCCCTGTACACCCATGACTCCACCGCTTACTCCCGCGGTGACAGCTCCCCCCAGCTGTGAGTCATCCTCCCGTACAGGCGTCTCTGCCTTACTTCAGGTTCAATCTTTTGTTATACAATGGTTTATATATAACGTTGGAGGTATTTATAAGGTTTGATTACCATATATATATTAACACTTGTGTTTCAGTATAACCATATGACATATATTACTTGATTTTTTTTTTTTGTAAGTCAGAAGATTATATTATATAGCAAAGTATAGTACAAAACATCTGCTGTAGCAGATCGATAGCAGGGAAGAACAAACAACCATGACTAAATTCCTGCTCAAAAAGTTCAGGAAGAGAAAACTGCCTGAAGCACACCACGCAGGGTGGCTCGAGCTGAACTTATTCCTATAATCCGATACTACCGAGACATTACAATTCGTGACATTGACAGAAATATACCTAGGCCGAGACATAGAAAAGGCCGAAGAGAACAGAAGAAAAGGACCCAGCACTAGATGAGCTTTCCCATTTGACTGATGGTATCCAAACCCATCTGTCTCATGTGAGTGTTCATCCTCGCTTGCATTGCCTCCATCGAATCATCTTCCTGCATTGTCGCTGTGGCAGGCTGCGGGGTGCCAGGAACATGGTTGGTAGTATCTTTCAGCAACTTTATGAGCAGAGAAAGCTTGCGGTCGACGATGTGAATGGCTTCCTGCACCTTGGTGATACGGCTGTCCAGCGAATTGTTGTAGTCAATGATTTTGGCCATCTGTACCTCCGTAAGGTTCACTTCGGTGACTACGTGCTGTCTCTCCTTTTCAACTGACTCCAGTGCTTTGGCTATGAGCGTTTTGGTGCGTCAGCTCTCCGCCTTGGTTCTTACAACCTGAGTGGCCCTTTTAGAAGGGGTCCCCGGATCCTTTATCCAGTCCACCTCCGCAGCAATTTCCTCCTCCGTTCGTTCTTCTTCTTCCTGCTTGACCTTGGCTTCCAGCTCCGCAATCTTGCGCTTGTGCTTAGCTGTGGCTCGGGTTTCATACCCTCTCTGTGCCTCAAGGAGGTTCTGATTAGCCGTAGCACATCGGCTCCCACCCGCGTCCATAATTGTTTCTCTATGCTCTTTCCAACTACTGCAAATATCGATCACAGACTCGTTCTCTACCCTATTAGGAGAGGTTGTGGGAAACACAGGGTCGAGACTCCTTGCTTTATAGCTTCTTCGTGTATGAAACTGCCTGAGAATGGCCTTTGTCCCGCCCAAAATGGGGGTACAGATGCAATAAATTAGAATGAGGTTCACACAAGCGAATTCGTTGCAGGCCGAAACAGAGAGGGAGTGGCTGCTTATGATTCGATTAACCTTATGCCAAGTGTGCTGTACGGTAGATCGATTGCTATGGTTGTTGGCTGTATCGGACATTCTCTGTTTACCTGCATGACGGTTACTCATGTGCTGAGCCTCGATCCACCCTGCCTCTTTAGGGATTAACATAAATGTTATTGATGCCTTTCCATACGGATTCCTGCCAAGTGTCCTGATTTGGATATTGCTGATGCAGTCGGTTCTGTGGCTTGATTTGTAATGATCGAGTGTCGTGCTGGCCTGCCGCCGCCGGGAGATCCATTGTCCAAGTCGTCCTGTCATTCCATTGTTGTGGTGATGATTACTGCTGATGCCGGTAACCTCCATAATCCGGTGCCTGATCCTGGAGCCGTCACCCATTAGGATGAATCGGCTTGAATTGTGTCCTTCTCTGCCAGCTGTGCACATGTCACCTTGAGGATTGGGTAGACTACATCCTGCCAACAGCTGCTCGTAATAAGGTGCGGGTTGTCAGCACCGTGGTTTGCCAAGAAGTCAGCCAATCCATTCGCTTTCCTTCTTACTGATTGGAAAACAATGCCTCTCAATTCTACTAACAATTCCGCTATGCTTTCAGTGGCCTTTGCCAGCCTCCAATGTTTGGTTACCTTACTGGTATGTGTTCCTGCTTGAAGGTGTTTGGCCGCCGAGATAGCCAAAGATGAGTCCCCCTCCACTATGACATTTCCTTGTCTGATGGTTCTGAGAATCTTTAAACCTTGTTCCAGCGCGGCAAACTCTGCTTCATTGTTTGTGCATTCCCCCAGCGACCTGCAATAAATGTGGACAATATCTCCATAATGATTTCGGATGGCGCCTCCGATTCCTGCAATACCTGGGTTGCCCCTCGAAGCTCCATCAAAGTTCAATTTGAGGCAGCCCTCTGGTGGCTGTTGCCATCTGTGAAGTTGTGAAGATGGATGAGCTCTGTTTCCCCTCGAAGGTGGATTGCTGGAGGCTTCCAATTGAAATTTCTTTAATATGCGTAAGTCCTGTCCCGTGGGTTTTTCATTTGAATCTACTTTGCATTTTGCCTGTACTAGCTGTTTGATGTTAATAGTTATGGACTCTTTTGCAAATTCAATGTTTCTTACTTCTTCTGTGAAAATTCTTCGATTCCTCTCTTTCCAAATTGTCCATGTTATGAATCCCGGGGTGCATTTCCATATACTGTCCACTCTGCGAATTCTGGAAAAGTTCTTTCTCTAGTCGGTGATAGTATCCTGAATGGAGTCCCTGTTCCGATCAGAATCTTCCAGCAGAGCTTCCATCCAGAGCCATAGCTGGGATGCCCACTCACAGGAGTTGAAAAGGTGATTCATTGTTTCCTCTTCCTTCAGGCACATAGGGCACCTAGAGGGTCCTCGAAATCCTTTTCTCAGAAGATTTTCCCAAGTTAGTGTTTTCTTCTGCATAAGGAGCCAAAGAAAAGTTCTAATTTTTGGCCATTGAAAACTGTCCCAAACTTTGTCGGCCCAGGGCATAATGTCAGGCTGTTCTTCTCTCTCTATGATGCTCCTTGCTTCTTTAAGAGAGAACTCACCATTACCTTTCGGTCCCCATCTGAGCTTGTCATTTTCAGCAGCTATTCGAATTTTTCTCTTGAGGATTTGTTGGTTTAAAACTTGGATGGCATCTTGTAGTGCTTCGTTGTGGGCCGGGTTAAAAACTATCCATTCCCTCTACTCCGAGTCTTCACTGGAGGGGTTCCAGTAATGGTTGACTCTGAAATGGCCCTCATTTTGGGTAAGTTGCTTTAAAGGTTGGAGAAGAGGGGTATCTAATTTCGGGGATTGCTGCCAAGCATCCTCCCAGAAGAGTGCTTGAGTGCCATTCCTAATCTCCCAGAAGCTATAATCCTGGACAATACTTCTGTTGGCCTGGGCATGATTCCATATAGGAGATCCGTTGGGGGTTTCCTGCATTCTTATGAGATCTAGATTGGAACTATTCGGTCTGTACTTTTCCTTCCATAGAGTGGCCCAAGGAAGGGTAGTGTCCGAGATCCACTTCCACCAAATTTTGGCTCTGCACACTCTGTTAACCACTAAGGGATCAACCAGGTTTAGGCCTCCCCTGTTCTTAGGTCTACACAGTTTCTTCCAAGCCACCAACGACCATTTCCTCTTTTCACTATTTCCACTCCATAAGAAAGAACGCTGGATGCTTCTCATTTGATCTAGGATGCCTTTCGGAGCCGGTAAAATTGAAAGCATGTACTGGGGGATGGCCTGCAAGATCGCTTTCGTGAGAACTAATCTGCCTGCAAAATTCAGGGCCCTGTTGGTCCAGTGTTTGCATTTCCTTTCCATACTGGCAAGGACTTTCTCCCAATGAACCTTTTGCCAAGGTTTGAGGGTCAGGGGGGCTCCTAGATATCTGGAAGGTAAAGAGCCAATTTTAAACCCCAGCAGCCTGGAAAGATGAGATTGGATAGCCTGGTGCGTGTTGAAGAAGAAAATGGTCGATTTAGAGAAATTTATCTCCATTCCTGAGGCTTTGCTAAAGAGATGAAGAATGTCTTTATACGCCATAGCTTCTTTAACTGTGGGGGTACCATGTAACATGGTGTCATCCACAAACTGTTGATGCGTGGTGGCAGGACAGGATCTGATAGGCTGTAAACCTTTAATTTGACCTTCTGCTTTTCTCTTTGCAATTAATCTGCTTAGGCCTTCCATTAGAATGACAAACAAAAAGGGGGATAAAGGGTCCCCTTGTCTTATGGCTCTAGATGGGTTGAAGGGAACAGAGGGAGCTCCATTCACCAGAATAGAGTATCTAGGAGATTTGATAAGCGCTAAAATCCATTTGATCCATTGTTTGCTGAAACCAAAAGCCTCTAAAACTGCTTCCAAGTAAGCCCAACTTACCTTGTCATAAGCTTTGGACAGATCTAACTGCATGAGCATTCCAGCTTCTTTTCTCGAGTGAAGAGAGTGAATCATCTCCTGGGCTAGCAAAATGTTGTCTAGAATCTGCCTTCCTTCCACGTAGCCTGACTGTTCTTGAGAGATGATGCCCGGGAGGATTACCTTCAACTTGTTGGCAATGACTTTTGATATGATTTTGTATATGACATTGCAGAGGGCTATTGGTCTGAACTTTTCCGGAGTATTAGCCTCCTCTACTTTGGGAACAAGAGCAATGAAGGTTGAGTTAAGAGATTTTAGGATGGTTTTGGATCTTCTTGAGTCTTCCACAATCTCCCAAATGTCTTGCTTTACAATGTTCCAGCAGGCTTTGTAGAAGTTGATGGTAAACCCATCCGGCCCAGGAGCTTTGTCATTAGGCATGTTCCTGACTGCTTCCTCGACCTCTTCCATAGTGATGGTTTTTCTAAGGGCCCAGTTCTGCTCCTCTGTGATTGAATTGGGTATGGCATTAGTTATTTCTTGAATGGCTGCCTCCCTGTTGATCCCTGGTTCTTGCGCTATGCGGTCAAAGTGGTCCGAAAGTAAGACTGATATCTCATTATGATTTCTGAGGGTTTCACCTTCACTATTTTTCAGTTCCAGGATTTTATTGGCACTTCTGTAATCCATGGCTGATCTGTGGAAAAATTTGGTGTTTTGCTCACCTTCCTTTAGCCAAAGAATTCGTGATTTCTGCTTCCATAGGGATTCTTCCTGCTTACATCTATTGTGCCATTGTTGAGTGAGATCTTTTTCTTGTTCGCAGGTTTCCTCATCTCTGCAGCCTGCCACCCCGTCCTTGTGAATTTGTTCCAGCTTTTGTTCAATGATTGCTTTTTCCTGAAATATATTTCCAAAGACTGTTTTGTTCCAGTCCTTTAATTTCAATTTGATGTTTTTTAGTTTTTTTTGCAGATTGAACATCTTGGATCCTTCTTCATCTAAAGGCTCTGACCACCACTTTTCCACCATGGTGAGGAAGTTAGGGTGTTCTATCCAAAACTTTTCGAATCTGAAGGGTTTGTTCCTGGGGGTTCCTGGAATCTCGACCATGAGAGAGATCGGCCAGTGGTCCGATCCTCCACTTGGAAGTATGTTTGACTCTACGACCGTTCCATCTAATAATAAGTTCTCCGCAACTAAGAAACGGTCCAATCTTGAAGATATCAGCCTTTCACCCCCCCTTCGGTTGTTCCAGGTGAACTTACCATTTTTGGGGTAAACATCCACTAATATGGCATTATCAATGAAGTATATGAAGAACTCCCCATCCCTATTAAGCTTCCGGAGCCCTCCTTTTTTCTCCAGGAGGGAGGTGATCATGTTGAAGTCCCCTCCCAGGATGAAATTAGCATTGGGGTGTCTTTCCATGAATTTGTTTAAAGACTCTAGGAAAATTAGCTTGTCTTCTAACTTCTGAGGACTATAAACGTTGATGCATAGGAATGAAGAAGAATTACCTGTAGGTTGCACTTCCATGGCCAAGTAGTTCTTGCTTGCTTCAGTTGTGATGACCTGGTATCTCCTTGTGTCCCAAAAGGTTGCTAAGCCTCCTTCGCGCCCTTTGCTTTCTATCTCTAAGACATCAAAATTTCTTCCTAATCTGACTCGTAGCTTTTCTATGAGAGCTCTATTGCACTTTGTTTCTTGTAAAAACAACATATCTGGATTGTTTTTTTCCATCTGCCTCTTTAACAGCCTTTGTTTAGCTTGGCTGTTCATCCCTCTTGCGTTCCAAGACACAATCTTCATAATTAACTGATTTTTGGGAAGGACGGATACTCACTTAACTGCTTTATCTTACCTGCATTGATCAAGATCTCTCCAAGCTCCTGCAGGTGTTCTCCATTTGATTTGCGGCCTCTGCGGCGTTTGAGCCTTGATCCAGAGATTTTGCCCAGTGATGCTTTGTGGAGTGGGATACCTCCTTTGATGATGCCGAGTTTGTGCTTCTGTTTCTCTATTACTGCCTTCTGCTGTGCTATGAAGAGGTCCTTGACCTTCCTGATCTCTTCCTCCGGTATTGCTTCAATCCCGTTGGCTTTCCATCTATCTACGAACGTTGTTAGGTCTATACCTTCCATGGCTAGGGTATCCTCTAGCTCCTGATCCTCACTCCCCGCTTCACTGGTTAACATCTCTGTTTCTTCGTCCGATTCTGCTGTTCTATCCTGCATGTGGACTTCATCATTGAGAGTTTCTGCCTCAGTGCCTTCCTCTAGGGGTGGTTTCTGTCCTTCTTGCCCTGCCTCCTCACTAGTGGTGTTCTTCTTTTCCTCCGAGTCAGTCTCCAGGTCTAGGGACTCAAAAGGGTTACTGAAGAAGTTTTTCCTTGTGTCTCCTTTGGTGTTCCTTCTTCTATTGGCCCGCTGCCTGTTCTTTGGTTTGATAAAGTTGTTCTTGTCTTTGTTGTTCTGGGTTTTGTCTTCTTCTGCCTCCTTTCTGTTCAAAGGACAGTCCCTTATCAGGTGTCCATGCTCATGGCATTTCCGACCTCTGAAGGGTATTTGTTCATAATCTAAAGCTTGAAAATATTCCTCATCCCTGTACTCCAGCCAGACCCCTTCGTGAAGTGCTCCTGAGACATCCAGCTCGACACAGATTCTTGCATACGAAGTATATCTTCTCTGCAGGGTTGCCTTCGAAGCTTTGACAAATGTTCCTAGCTTATCCCCTATTTGCTTTAAGGCATTCAACCCCCAGTAATCCATCGGCAGAGAGAAGAGTCTTATCCAGACCGGGACTTGAGTGAAGGATTCCTTTTCCGGGACGAAGTTCGGCTTCCAAGGTCTCATATATAAGCCTGCTGAAGCTAGGAAGTAAGGGCCACCCTCGAAAACACTGTCTTTATCTTCTAGACTAGTAATGACAACAGTGAAGAACCCTCTTGCCCCCAGATGTAACTGCACATCTCCTTTCGGTTTCCACTGCTGTCTTATCCATTGGCATAGAGTCCTCTCAGTTGGCCAGATTCCCATAAATTTGCAAATGATGGCATGTTCAGCCATATGCTCCCTATAGGTCTGGATTTCCGGGTCAGAGATTGTTACCCGTAGACTGTTTGTTTTCTTTGGCTTACAAGCACTGCTATTTACCGGGTTTCTGTTGGGGTTCGCGCTGGACTCCCCTTCCTTCTCCGGTTGGTTCTTACTTTTGTCTTTTTGCGCTTTGTCTGCTTGTGGTTCAGCTTCCTCCTTTTCTGAGGGCTGAGACTTTGCAGTGGTTTTGTCTTGATTGCTTCCCCTGTTTTGCTCCTCTGTATTCCTGACTTCTGCAGAAAATACAGTCTTGTCAGACATCATTGGTGTCTTATCCTTTTTGTTTCTGCTGTTCAGCATCGAGCTGTTCCGTCCTTCTATTCTGACTCCTTCTTTCATGTTCTGATGTTGTTTCTGCAGGATGACCTGCTTAAAAGAAGGGGTCCCACTGGACCCCTCTGCTCCCATCCAGTCCGACAGTAGTCGCCCCTTTCGAAACAGTGCTGCCAGTCGAGATTTGTGGTGATCCAGGCCTGTTACAGAAGCTGCCAAGGAGGAACCCTAGCTGTGCAGACCGCTCTCCCTCAGAGATCTTGTTTATGAGTATTATCATTACATATATTACTTGATTATTAATATGTACTTTATCCTATATTTACTTTGTTTTACTTTATTTTTGTTCCTAAAATATAAAGTTTATTTATGTTTGTTTTCTTTTAATATAAACTTTAGAATTTAATTAATATTTGATATTAATACTTAATTTTCATTCTATTTTATAAATATCATTTTATTTATTTATTATATATATATATATTTATATTTTTTTTTATTATTTAAGGATGGGTCGTTACAGGGAATGCTGAAAACCTGCTCTAGGGAATACTTCCAGCCTTCAAAAATATGTTATGGAAAATACGTTGCCTCCTGCAACACTTTGAAGCCACTTGCACCTCCTCCAGTAGCTAACTCTAGCATTGGAAATCGAACTGTAGGCTCTGTAACTTGCTCTGGATAAAATGACAATGCGCACAAGCTGAATCGACCTCCCCCTTGCAGAATAATTCAGCCTCCTTCTCTCAGAATGCTGGAATCTCTGTGGAGATTTTCTCCTGAGAGAATCTCTTCTCAATTGTCTCTGCTAAAACCCTTCTATCGGTGTCTCCCTTGCTCAAACTGCACCCTTGCTATCATTGCAACTGGGTGATTCAAACTTCTTGATGTGGTGATGTCTCCAACTAACCCATCAATTTGTTCTTATAATCTCTTGTTGACAATTCAATGACAAAGATCTAGATTTGGGATGATCTAATTACAATTGATGGCTAAGATCATCTTGACCCTATCAAGTGACTTTTCTGGAAGTCTGTACAGCAAAATTGATTTACCTCAATTAATCTGATTTAATTAACTAGATTTTCTAAGTTGGACTTAGGAAAATATTTAATGATTGACTAATTAATCTAATTAAGGCCTTTTCTTTAGAAACTTTTTTCTGGGTCTTGGAGATAATTTTTTTTTTTTTTGTTTCTTAGCCTCATAGACACCAATAGAGACTAGAACACCTATCCAAGTTACTAAAGAAACTAACAAGTCGCACGCTCAACAATATTCCTCTCACGAATAGACTCAAAATTGACTGAAAAAATGAAGAAAAATCAAGACGCAAAATCAAAACATGTTAGGGCATCTGTCTGACACGGCCCAAACACGTGTCCTGCTTTTAGGACACGTTGAAAAACGTGTCAGACACATTTTATGGGTTGTGTCGTGTCCGACACAGACTATAGGACACAGGACCCCTAAGGGCCGTGTCTTGCGACTTAGGTCATGGGGTAAATCTGTGACATGTGATGAAATTATGAATGTTGCAATGAAAATCAAAAGCGTAGAGCCTTATATAATATGAGGGGTAACAATATCCATTAACATCCATATGGTAGACCAAAAGTAAAAGAATCTGCCATCTTTGTTAGAAATCATAGTATGAAGACCATAACATACTCATACATAAGTGAAGAAGAGTTTGTCTGCTTCTTGTGGTTTTACAATTTTTTTCCCTGGAATAAAAATGATAACATCTTTCTAAATCTATCAACAATTACTAGTACATTAGTCTTCTCATTGACTAGAATTTGGAAAATCTCCTAACAAGTCCAATATGCTTAGCCTTACAGAAACATGAAACGATGCATACAATCCGGACTTACAGTTGTTTGGCTTTTCAAAAGTGCAGAAGGTACAACCATGTGAAAATTTTCCTTTTTAGTTGATGGGGTTAACGGTCCAACTAATTCCTCAATAACAATGTGTTAGATTCTGATGGGTACATAAAATTGTGACATACACTAGGAAATGCATCATGTTTTCTGCCTTACAATAGACATTTGGAGATTTCTTTTGACATGGTAGTTTAGTTGAATTCATGTTGGTGGTGTTTAACCTCTCTCTTCTGAGACAGAATAATTTGGTCAGCTTCAACAGAGTCTATTTCTTTTGCATTTTGATTATAGCTGTAGAAGTTATATTCTGAGTTCATCAGTCACTGTCATACTGTTGTATGCTTATTGAGTATTTTTTCATCCTTTACAGTATTATGTTGTCATGGTTGTTTTACTTGTAGATTACGGCATCATATATAGACTGTCAGACATTGTTTTTCCAGCTTTATTTCTAAACAGCCACTAAGATGAGAGTTTTATTGGATATCATAAACTGGAGGCACACATACATACATATAAGAACATGCGTTTCCTTTATGGAAGTCAGATGTTTAAATCTAGATGGTAGGGTATGTACACCCCTTTAGACTAATGGTGAAGTCACTAGAATGGAGGGGGTCCCTTGTCCCATATATAAGAGGGTCTCCTACATCAACTTGGTGCCTGGCTAGGCTGTGACTTTAAAATTAGATTACTATTATTATTATTATATATTCATTTCCACTTGGATGATCTCTTAAATAGTTTTTTCTAGCTACAATCTAGTTATGTTTTCTAACTTCGATTTTTGAAAATTTGCAGACATGGAATTGCAATTTTTGTGGCATTTTTATCCCTCCAAACAAGCTTGTGCCTTGGTCCATAAATGCCATTCTTTGCCATTGTGTGGTGGATTATCTATACAAAATAAGATTGGTTTTTCCAATGGAAAAGAAACCATGAGCAATTTCTCACATCGATCTCGCATGGGTGTAATTCATTCTGCTTCATTCAAATCACGAGGTCAGGCCTTCTCAACATAATTCTCATTTAGTATGTTTAGTGTTTCCGTTAATTTTCACCTTGTTTCTAAGACTCTTTTCGAATGTTTCAATTAATATAAGAAATAAGTTGCATCAACAAAGAGTGAGTTATAGAGCCTTATACTTCATGAATTTAGCATGTTATAGAAGTTATCCCCAACGTGGAAAATAAGGAGTTGGCTGATTACATCCCAAATATAGGCTCTATTGTCAGGTCATGGATAACTTAGAACTTAGATGAGCACAATGCATGGTATATGGAGTTCAAATATTTATGTTACGCAGAAAATTCAAGCAATTGATTTAAGAGTGTAAACAGTAATTTCATCATAGAAATTGTGAAGTTTTTGAAAATTCCTATCCTGGTGTGTCTCTATTGTTTGTATCCTTTTTTCTATTTCTGTTTTCTTTCTTCCTTCTACTTTTGATGCTGTCAAATATTGTAGAATCAGTCACTGTGTGTAGCGGCTTAATTCAATGAAAGCTCTAATGCTAGGTCATTGAATGGGAGCTAGCATTGCTTAGAGATTCAGTGCTGGTTGACTGCTCGCTTGTTTGGCAGCCTCAGCAGTACTTCAGCCATTAAAGTGTTGGATCAAAAGATGTTTAGTTTAGTTTAGGGTTTAGAAACTTTAATTTATTTTAAGGCTAAAACCAGGCTAGAAGGTCAACAGTTGACCATGCAGCTGATTATCACTTGGCAACTTCTGTAAGATATTGTTATTCAAATAACTTGAAAGTTCAAATGAAACACTAAAAATCACTAGAGGGGCTCTATGTACTACCAACTTTGTATTGTAGTAACCTGCTGCTACAACATTGTCCATCATGCAATCCAGTGGCGGCAGCTGTGGAGAAAAATGATGCAGGAGTACGAGCAACAGGAGCAACTTGCACAAAACAGTAAGGAAAAAAGATTATGTAGGGGGAATGCCTCAAGCCAGCATAGCAACAGTTCTGAGTTTAGTACCAGAGCACGCATGTGAGGGTAAATTAGAGGAGAAAGCCTTGAAGTCATATATTTCAAATTTGAACAAGCTAGAAAGCAGTGGGAAAACAAAAGGCCAAAAAACCATAGTGATGATATTACTTACAAAACGTCTTCTCAGCCACTGTTCAATAAAAGCACCCTGTTACCCACCAAAGTGGGTAACCCTTTAGGAGAATTTTTTTCTTCCATTCTTCACATCCAGCTGGCCAGCCATGCAGCCCCTAACAACCATGTTAAGTTATGGTATGTTCTATGCTTATAATAGTTTACTTTTTTTCTTATTATATTCCACAGATTAGTAATCACATGTACATAAAGTAAAGTGCAGATAAAACATTAAACGATCGAAAGAAAACAAGCCAAGACAAGAGACACAAGATGTGTCGGCTAGCCAGGGACAAACCCCACAATGTGTGGGGAAACCCTTAGATCAAATCTTCTTTTATCTTCAATAATTCAGTAGAGAGAAATAGTACAATAAATCTGATTTATATCAACAGTAGCAAATCTTAGATCAGCGGCATCAGCATTAGCGGCTTCATTATCAAACTAGGGCAGACGATATCTCACAAACCGACCATCGGATCGACATGATTCCACCACCAAAAGTTGCGGCTTCCAGAGGAGGTTCAGATGAACCTACAACGCAGTTCAGATGAACCTACAACGCAGTTCAGATGAGGAGATCTTCTAGTCCACGCAGGTCAATCTTTACTTCTGCAGTTGCAACTTCAGTTTCAGCAGAGTCCGACTTCAAACTAGGGCAGTCGATATCTTGCAAACCGTCCGTCGGATTGACTTGATTCCACCACCAAAAGTTGCGCCCTTCAGATGAGGTTCAGATGAACCTACAATGTAGTTCAGATGAAGAGATCTTCTAGTCCATGCAGGTCAATCTTTACTTCTGCAGTTGCAGCTTCAGTTTTAGTTGCTTCCGGCTTCAAACTAGGGCAGTGGATATCTTGCAAACCGTTCGTCGGATTGACTTGATTCTACCACCAAAAGTTGCGGCTTTTAGAGGAGGTTCAGATGAACCTACAACGCAGTGCAGATGAGGAGATCTTCTAGTCCACGCATGTCAAACTTTACTTTTGTAGTTGCAGCTTCAGGCTTCACATGTGTGAGAGGGAGACCCTTTTCTGCGCAGTAGAGAAGAGACTCTATTCTGCGCAGTAGAGAGAGAGATGTGATGAGATGAGGGAGTCCAAGTGAGGAAAAGTCCTCCTGTATTTATACACAACGTTGGTGTTTGAGTAGATGTGACTGTTGGGCTTCTGAGCCTACATGAGTTGTAGGTCGGCTTGATAATAATTCCATAATCAAAATAAATTCATATCTCCATGAATACTTATCGGAATCGGATGATCTTTATATCAATCCTACACCTCTCGACGAAAGGAATCTAATAAAAATATTACCAGCCACGAATAAGATGACCCACATGAAGTTTTGCCCTGGTTGCCAATTTTAACACTCCCTCTCAACTAGGGAGAACTTCATCTGCAATATGTCTATCGGTCATTACTATTCATCCATCAAATGCACTGCCCTGTACAGCCTGACCCTTGCCCTGCTCTACTCTATTCTGTCTGTTCTGCTTTGTCTTGTTCTGCCTTGTACTGATCTGTATTGTTCTGCTCTGTTTTGCTCTGCTTTTGTCCGAATTATGAAGAAGAAGAAATGATCGAGGATGTATCATACTGACTCAAAGTTAATCTCAGAGTATGTACTACTGGTCCCAGACCAGTCTCAACTAACCCGAAGTCAGCGTCATAGTGAGTACAACTCCACTGGTCCCAGACCAGTATCATCCTCCACTGACTCAAAGTCAGTCATAGAGTGCGTACCACTGGTCCCAAACCAGTCTCAACCAACCCGAAGTCAGCTTCATAGTAGGTACCACTCCTACCACTGGTCCCAGACCAGTATCGCAGTCTCAGAGAGTGTACCACTGGTCCTAGACCA
>APFE031617941.1:23861-34723 GCA_000404065.3 Pinus taeda | reverse complement strand
GGCTAGCCAGGGACAAACCCCACAATGTGTGGGGAAACCCTTTGATCAAATCTTCTTTTATCTTCAATAATTCAGCAGAGAGAAATAGTACAATAAATCTGATTTATATCAACAGTAGAAAATTCTAGATCAGCAGCATCAGCTTCATCATCAAACTAGGGCAGACGATATCTCACAAACCGATCATCGGATTGACATGATTCCACCACCAAAAGTTGCGGCTTCTGGAGGAGGTTCAGATGAACCTACAGTGCAGTTCAGATGAGGAGATATTCTAGTCCACGTAGGTCAATCTTTACTTCTGCAGTTGCAACTTCAGTTTCCGCAGCTTCCAGCTTCAAACTAGGGCAGTCGATATCTTGCAAACCGTCCGTCAGATTGACTTGATTCCACCACCAAAAGTTGCGGCTTTCAGAGGAGGTTTAGATGAACCTAAAATGTAGTTTAGATGAGGAGATCTTCTAGTCCACGCAGGTCAATCTTTACTTCTGTAGTTGCAACTTTAGTTTCGGCAGCTTCCAGCTTCAAACTAGGGCAGTCGATATCTTGCAAACTGTTTGTCGGATTGACTTGATTCCACCACCAAAAGTTGCGGCTTTCAGAGGAGGTTTAGATGAACCTACAACGCAGTTCAGATGAGGAGGTATTCTAGTCCACGCAGGTCAAACTTTACTTATGTAGTTGCAGCTTCAGGCTTCACATGTGTGAGCAGGAGACCCTTTTCTGCGCAGTAGAGAGGAGACTCTTTTCTGCGCAGTAGAGAGAGAGAGATGTGATGAGATGAGTGAGTCCAAATGAGGAAAAGTCCTCCTGTATTTATACACAATGTTGGTGTTTGAATAGATATGACTGTTGGGCTTTTGAGCCTATATGAGTTGTAGGTCGGCTTGATGATAATTCCATAATCAAAATAAATTCATATCTCCATGAATACTTATCGGAATCGGGTGATCTTTATATCAATCCTACACCTCTCGACGAGAGGAATCTAATAAAAATATTATCAGCGATGAATAATATGACCCACTTGAAGTTTTGCCCTGGTTTCCAATTATAACAAACCACCACTAGCTTATGACGTGCCATTCTATATCTGCCACCTGCATCATTCATATACCCTCTCGCCCATCTGGCAAGAGCACATAGACAAAGGTGGGCTTTCGATCGAAAGGTATTTTATTCATTTTACAATTGGGTACTTATGCTTGTTTGTATTTGGGCTTTTGATATGGATTATGGGGTGACTTGGAAGGAGGGGTTTTGTATCGAAATTGGCAGCTTCAGTCGGAATTTTCATCCGCAATTAATGGAGAAAAGTCATATTTTCAAGTTTGACCAAATCAGCCCTAAGAATGACAAGTCGGCCCCACATGTGTGAAAAGGCTCCTCCTAAACTTCATATAAATAAGACTTTGTTGGACTTAATTTTGGCATCTAATCACACACAAGTTTGATATGAATTCGAAGAGGCAATTCCAAATGTGTGAAGGAGCAAAAAGACTCTTTCTGTTCTGAGTTGACCAACGTTCTTCTCTCTGTTTTGACTTGCTTTGACCTGTGTTGACTTGGGCTGTTTTGGATCAGTTTGATCGAGCTCTTTGACTATCTTGAGAGGCCGAATATTCCAGGAATCTTGACTATGTTTGACCGCATCTTCATCTCTGTTTTGGGAATGTTGATTGAGGTTGACCATGTTGACCTTGCCTCCTACACCTACCTATAGTTAGTGAGAAAAACCTGTAACCCCACAAGGTGTGGTTGGTGCTAAGGAACTAAGAGAAGGGGCTGTCACCTATTCCCAACTCTCTCCATTTAAGGTATCTCCTAGGCTAACTATGGGGGGTGTTCCCTAAAATAAAACTAAGTTAAAGATGTGAGGTTTCTAGGAGAATGTTAGAGTGAAATGGATTACTTTTTAAGATTACAAACAAATATGATGTGAGCAAATATGAAATGATATAACCATTAACAACCATCAACACATGAGATAAGCATAAGCATATGAAAAACCAGTGCCTTTTAAATTATTGCTCAAAAAATGAAAGATATTTGCTTAAAATAAATGAAATGCTTTCAAATGAAAGCACAACTAATTATGAAAGTGAAACAAGAAAATGTTAGCACAATAAAATAATCAATACAAGATACAAGGATGCTTTCAAGGTATATGATCAATTGCTAAATCAAAGCATACAAGGATATCTTGCAAAAGGAAAACAATTAGTATCCTATTTGCAAAATATAGATGAAATAGTGCTTGCCAAAACAAAGTATTCAATTCAGCAATGACAAGTAAAATGACCAATTGCAAGTAAAACCATGAGATATGTTAACATGAAATGCACCTACACTAGATTTGGATGCAATTATTTTGGTTACTTTTAATCTAAAATGCCCAATCTAGGTGAGAAGTCATTCTCTTGATCTCTTACTAGAGGGTAAAAATTGGGGTGACTGTAAGAAAGAGGGGGCAAGGACACGATGGTGTCATTAATGATACCCGTCCCTTGAGTCTTACGAGCTAGTGTGTGCCTTCATTCCTACAAGGGGGCACGCGACCTTCATAACCGCAGGGTCATAATTCTTTTACGTTACTTCGTACTAAATGGAAGAGCTTTCCAAGAAAGCCTTTTTTTCCTATGATTTCTATCAACCAAGCTTATGCTTGGAGGTTGATTTTAAATGTGCAACTAAGATGCCTACTATGATATGCAACTATAGTTGCAAGTGCTATATCAAAGATAAAGATGCTTTGAACACAAGATTGCATAAGCTTTATAACATGTGAAATTGTGAAGTAAAAGTATTTGCTCTGCCTTATGATAAATTAATGATCCACCAAAAGCATACTTGAAACTTATGAGCAATTGATTTGCATTTAAAATAAATGGCAATGCTTGTAAAAAATAAACTCAAGATTGTACTCAAAATAGCTTTGCAAAAGAAAGAAATTTTAACTTGATAGATTAGCTTGACATACAATAAATGGTTGCTTTGGAAAATGAAATTGCCCAAATACACAATGCATCAAAACTCAAGATGTGAAATTGTTGCAAAATAATGAAGCATAAGTGAACTTTAGAAAATACCCAAGCTACATGTATCAGGTTAAAGAGATGCTTGCATAAAAATGAATTGCTATGAAATAAAATGCAACTTGTGACTTGTAGCAATTAATGTAAATGGTGCAAGCAAATTGTAGTGAACTTTAGCAAACTAAATGAGATGTATGGTTGTGTTAATTAGAAAATTAAAACATGCATGTAAGTGAGAAGAAAAGTTAAAGAGTCAACAAATCAAACCAACCATAAGTTCTCTCCCCAGAGTGGAGAGATAGGGATGCCAATGGGTAAAACCCACACTCCCAAAATCAGAAATTTTATTAATTAAATTACAAGAGGCAAGGGCTCATGAAAGCCTCCTCCAAACTCAAGGAATATCGTTTACAATGAAGTCTTAGACCATAAACTTTTCCTTGATGAATTATAGCTGCAAATGAGGCCAAAGGAGGACCTTGAAATCTTAAATTTCAAAGTGCTCACTTTAGGTACAAGAAAAATCAGATTTTTGGCAAGAAGAAAAGAGAGGTTAAGCCTCCTTGAGCCCGCGACCAAGAGAGAGAAATGTTACCCCAAAATGGAACTTGGTCCTGCCAAAGAGAGCCTTGAATTCCCACGGCCAAGAGAGAAAATTGGTCTTGAATTGAGAGCCCAAGGTCCTGCACACAACTTGTTAATAGTTTCAAATGATAAATTCCGCAAGTTGTCACAAGAAACAAGTTAGAGAGGGCTGCAAGACAAACCAAGTGTTAGCTATGAAATTACTCATTACAATTACAAATTTATGTGTACAATATAATCTACAAAGACTAAGCTAAAGAGTATGAGTAAACTCTCCTCTTTGCCTAGCCATGATTTAGCTCTAAAATAGCAAGATATTAGCAAATGAAGCACAATATTTGAGAAATAAATATTGAAGTATGAAGCAAGAGATATGACACCAAAGCTCAAAAGAAATCCCTGCAAGACAAATTTGAATGATAAGACTTTGACAATTGACAAATGTGGGTTCTCCTTGAGTACTTTCAACTTCAAGAGTGGGTTGGTTCACCCGAGAACTTCTTTTCATGCTTGAAGCTTGATCAAAGAAAGATTTTCTACACAATTTCACATGAACAAATAAGATCCACATGAGCTTAATAAAATGCAATGAAGAAAAAAAATTAGAGATATATTTGACATCAACTGAAACATTTATCTATCTAGAGCAAATAATCCTTATGCTAATGTGAGATAACTACACATCAACATAACTTGAAAAGCATAATGGAAATAATAACATAATGAAACAAGTAGAAATATAAGAGCAAAAATATCAAGAAGTTACCATACACAAGGAGAATAACACCTCAAATGTAACACCAAAGTCTTTTGTATTAACTTGCAAAAAATGTACAATCCAACAGAGTATTCTTAAGCACAATAGCTCATATTCCAGATTAACAATATGAGAGCCCAAGGCTCCATTATATAAGAGAGTGGGAGCAAATCCCAATGAAGCGTCCACATGACAAATGGATATGGAGCAAATCCCAAGAAGAGAAAATCGAGTTCCAAGTGGAGATCAGTGAGACACCAAGGCAAATCGAATTCCATATGGGGCATTGTGAGATCCTCAAGCAAAATCGAATTCCATATGTGGCACGATGAAATCCTCAAGCAAAATCGAATTCCATATGTGTCACCGTGATCAAATCCAAGTGTGAACCAAATCAAGAAGCTAACTCAAGTCAAACTCCAAGAAAAAACCATGGCATGCCACCTCCTGTAGATGATCCCAATGAGCTTAGCGTATATCCCTCATGAACTGTGTGGGCCTCCAAGAGCAACTCGGAATTCCCAAATGGATGTGCCAAGTGTAGAAGAAGTGAAGCTTAGGTGAGACAAACTTCCACGAAATCCTCCATCAAAATATCCATAAAATATTCCTTTGTGTGCATTAACTCTTCCAAAAGTTTGATTTTCCACATAAGTAGCTTCACAATTAAATGCCAGAAATTCGATTTTTTTGTGGGAGGTGCATTTATGATGTAAGGTGCTCAATCATCCTCCACATGTCCCTTGACTCGACTTTTTGACTTGGATAATTTCCAAGTCATTTCCATGTCATTTTGTCACATGGAACAATTTATTTCTCTATATTTAATTTATTTGTAGTTTAATTTATTGCCACTTTTTCCACTAAACTTAGGAAAAGTGGGGTTTGAGGGTCTAGAACAGATTTTTAACCCCTCAAAGTCTGTCATAGTAGAAAGTTGAGGGTGAAAAGTGCATTTTTTTATTACTCATACCCCATTCAACTTCTCTAGACAACACGTATTACATTTCATATACAATTTTATTGCAATTTCCGCCCTGTAGGAAATTTTAAAAATTAAAAAATGACCCCCTAGACCTAACCAAATTCCGCGAATTTTTTTGTGTAATCTAGTAAGGTAATATACATTGACCCTAGACACTAGGACTCACCCAAGGCCTCACCATCAAGCCGTACTCTGAATTTGGGGTATATTTGGAGGAAAAACTCAATTAAAATAAAGTCTTGGTAGGGAGATGATAATTAACTAAGTAAAAAAAAACCTCCCAGAGTAATACTCACTTGATGACAAGGTCTCAAGCTACCTAGGTCTGTTACATGACTTTAACTAAGTAAAAAAAAACCTCCCAGAGTAATACTCACTTGATGACAAGGTCCCAAGCTACCTAGGCCTGTTACATGACTCAAAACTCATCATACTAGCATCACTTATTACATTTCTCCATAGGGCTTGTGGAATGTGGGTACAACAAAAAATGATAAGAAGAAGAAGTAGAGTTGAAAAACTCTAGTAATATGATGATGACTATTGGTACAAGCATCCTTTGATACATCCTTGGGCATGGAGTCTTTAGATAATCCTCAGGTGCCTCTCCAATGGTCAACAGACCACATGTCAACTCTCTCTCCTTTGACCGAGTATTGTAGGACTGTTTGACTATGACTTTGACTGAGATTTTGACTAAGGAAAGATGATTATTTTGTGGAATATTCCTCTATGTTGACCAAAGTTTGGACTGTCTTTTTGGGTGTTGACCACATGGTTCGACTGGCTTGTTGACAAAGGTTTTGACTATGCTTTAACCAAATTTTCTGTGGAAGTTGTAGGCCAAAATTCAGCCCTTTGACCAGGACATTGATTGTAAGAAGATTGTTGATATTTCTCTCTCATTTGACTAGATTTGTCTTGGAATTCAAAGGGTTGACTTTGACTGTTTATGGATGTACAAATTGGATTATGTATCTCAGCTAAACATTGATTGAATATCTAACAAGAAGAATTAATTCTGGGTTTTCCCCCTTGTGGGAATTTGCCTTGGTCTTTGACCAAAAATCTATGTGTCTCACTGTGCTTGACTATCTTCTATTATGCATTACAGTTGACTGTTCTATCTATAATTGCTTAACTGTTAGTGGGGTGAATGAAATTGAGTGCTACATTGTTTTAAGTTATTATAATAGCATAGAACTTGAGAAAAAATAACATGGTATCAGAGATGAGGTGAAGATCAACAATTGGAGAACAAAGAATACACCCCTTGAGACACTTCTCTTGCTGATTGGTGATCAACTCTTAAACACGATGACGTCCTCCTACTTCAAGATTGAAGAGAAGTTGAATGATGTCTCCAACTTTGCAGCATGGAGGGATAGATTGGATCTTACCCTTGAAGAGTATGATGTGATGGAGTATGTGGAGGGAAAGGTAACTGAACCTTGAGAATGCCAATGCTAATATCAAATCCAAGTACAAGAAGGATGAGATCAAGGCTAAGAAGATCATCATTGATTCTCTCAAAGATCATCTTATGTGTCTAAGCTGAACAAGTCAAAGGAGATGTACGAGAAATTGATTGGAATGTAGGAGGTCAACGATCTCAGCCATATTATTATGAGGTTGTAATATTCGAATTCATGCTTCTGTGATCCAAATTGTATATATTGAAAATATTTCGGTAAAAATCACATGAGAATTACTATGTCAATGCGTTTCGAACCATCCAGTGTGGTTCATCATCAGGACTAAGATGGAGAGTCGGATCATGGCAAGTGTATAAATAATAAAAACGTTGTAGACAGAATTAATTCCAACAATTGGAATATAATGGTAATATCTTGAAAATTAAAAAAATATTAAGTAACATTCCAAAATGTATAAAGAATTAAATCAAGAAAAGAAAATGACCATTTTATTAAAAGTCAAACAAAAATATGGTAAAAAATAAATATATAATAAAAAATATAAATTAAATGAATTAATTAGAATGATAAGAATAATATACAAAATAATAAAAAATATTATATATTAGTGTACTCGCCTCCACATCCATATGAAGCACCTTGATCTTTTTACTTGTCATGTTCTCCACAAGAGCCTTAAACTCTTGGAAGCGACTAAAGACCTCATCCTTCATCTTCAAAAAATAGATTCATGTTGTGACCCAGAGGAACCCAATAGCCCGCCTGATACGTAACTACTAGTAAACCTTTAGGGGGCTACGATATGTCCTCCTCCCGCTAGCCTGGGTCACAACAAGGGGGATTTGAACCTGGGTCTTTCGAGTTTCAACGATTTCACATTTCTTGGATTAACCAATTGCACTGCTCCCCCGGGACTTGGTATATTTATTCTTAATCTTGTCTATTGATTCATTTAAATAATTTATATTTATCTTTTTATTTCTTTTACATATTTATTTTTGACCATATTTTTGTTTTACTTTTAATAAAATGGTCATTTTCTTTTCTTGGTTTAATTCTTTATATGTTTTGGAACGTTAGTTAATCTTTTTATTAATTTTCAGGGTATTACCGTTATATTCCAATCGTTGGAATTAATTCTCTTTACAATGTTTTCATTATTTATTCACTTTCCATGATCAGACTTTCCATCTTAGTCCTGATGATGAACCACATTGGGTGGTAATTCTCATGTGGTTTTTACTGAAAGATTTTCAATATACATATTATTGCGTTGAAGAGACAACTCCGTGACATCAAGATGTCCAAGTCAGAATTTATAACAACCTACTTCATGAGAATCTCTCAAATAAGAGATTAGCTTTTTTCCATTGGAGAAATCATAACTGATAAAGAGTTGGTGCAGATGACCCTAGGTGGACTTCCCATATAAAATATATGTACAATTATTTTGATAAATGTGACATTTATTTGGGTAATTTTGGTAAAGAATAATAAAAATGATATAGTAAAAAATTGTCTACATGGTATTATTTTATTAGTTTCTTATTTTTCTTAGGTGGCTATTTTTGAGTTTAAAATTCCTCTAATGACCATCATTATTCATAATTCATATGGTATATATTGGTATTCAATGTTCATTGTTCAAAAGTTTAAAACACCATCATAAATTACATTTACATATGATAAAAAATGTCTTCATTCATGTCACTAGGAACCGCATTCTCTCCAGAAGTGGGAGCATTGCTTCCATGTCCACTTGAAGATACAACTATTGTTACCTCTTCATCAAACAAAGTCATATGAGACTTGACATTCAACATCATATCCAAGTCAGGCAACTCTGGTTCCACATCCCATAATTTGGTGGGCCTAAATTTGTATTCGTCACTCTTGTGTGACAAAAGACGAAGGTTTGAATGAACATACACTAGTTCCTCAGCCATCTTGGAGCCCAAGCTGTTTCGCTTCACTGAATCGATGAAGCCATATGTACTCTAGTTCCTTTCTGTTGAAGAGGAACTAACAACTTGTGACAAGATCTTGATGGCCAATTTTTGGATATGTGGCAGTTCCCTACCATAGTAGTTCCAACAATCAATTGGACTTAATCTGGTCTTGTTTTGCATATAATCAATATCATCATCGAAAAACTCTGCTCCCACAAAATGAGCAAACACTGAATGAATCCGAATACCAATTTCAGGATCTACAAAAAGCTTTCTAAAAGCTTGTTTAAATACTTGTGAAACTTCTGGTTCTTTCTTTTGTGTGGTTCTTTCTAGATCACTTAGTAACTCTGCAGAATAATATTTTGGATTCACTGCATAGGCCAAAAGGTGCAATAGGGTGGTCATCTTGTTCCACCTTTTGGTCAATATATATTTTACTTATCTGTAAAATACTTCATCTGGGTCCTTCTCCTTGGCATTTATAACAACCCTTATCTTCTCTATCATGGAATCAATGCCCTCATACACCTCTCCCAAAATAAGCGTATCCGTGTCAAACATGCAGAGCTAATCTACAATTGGCTTAGTAAATGCCAAGAGGTACTTCACCCTATTCCACCATTCATCATCAACAACCAATCTTTTCATTGCTTGTGCTCTTTTAGGATATTGCCTCCTCTAATTCCAAAGAGAACTGCATACCATTGATTGTAATGCTTCTTTCACCTGCATAAGCCTTGTTAAGACTACGATGTGAAAAGCAAAACTAGTCTCGACAACCTGCAAGTGCCAATGTTTCAATACATTAAAAATCATAGTTGATTGAATACCTATTATGATTCACGAATCATGACATTTGAGATCCAATTTACATATTTGAATTTAGAGTCGTAGAAATTAGAATTTATGAAATAAACTTTAAAGTTTAGGTACCTTAAGGAGCTCCAACTTCACAAATTCCCTATAGATGCTTTGGGAGATGTAGTGGTTTGTGATCAAGGCTTGAATTCCTTTTGCGTCTTCAAAAATAACTCGAATCCACTCAATTTTCTTCCCCATCTTGCTCAACATGAGGTTCAATGAATGTACGACACAAGGGGTCTAGAAGATGTGCTAATATTTGCCTTCAATAATTAGGCTTGCCGCTCTACACACTGTTGTATTGTCAGTTATTGTTGATTTATGGTAGCATTGGATGTGCTCTAAGTTTCAAAATTTGCAAGGAGGCTAGGACACGTATTCCAGAATACCCAGAAATCGTTTTAGGAAATTCCACCTGGAGATAGTTTTATTAAAATAATTAATTATTTTTAGTGGATGCCTAAGTCTAAACTTAGGACATTAAAATAATTAAAGAATATTAATTAAACTGGGGGTGAAACTTCTAGAAGAACACTGTAATATCCCGTTTCAGAGATATTCCCCAAACCCTAGTAAACTCCAACCAAATACGTACAAATGATATAATAACCGGGAAGCTCAAAGTGATGGAAATAACAATGGTGCAATATATAATAACATAAACATGAAATATAAGCAGATACTCAAGAAATGTAGAGAGAAATGCTAAGCCATTTTATTATACTGAGTAATAGAATGAGTACAGGAGGTGATCAGAAAGATGGCACCTCGACTTGCATAAGGCAAGTGAAGAAATACACTCGGAATAGCAAAGAAATGGCCTCTCTCTGAACTACGTCCAAGCTGCTGGAGAATTGTCGTGCTGCTACTACTGCTAAAAATCAAATGAGGATTTGGGGCTGTTCCCCTCCTTAGAAAATGCTGAAGCTCTGGAATCAAACTCTACTCAATAAACCCAGAAAAACCCAGAAAGCTTTTCTGAAATGGCCGACCCCCGAAAATCGCCCCCTTGAGGACCCATGCAACTCCTCAAGGCTCTGCGCTTCCACTGAATAAACCCCACCAAAACTCTGCCTGAAACTCAGCCAAAATCCTCCAATATGCAAGGGTTGATACCCTGCTCAATCTCCCAGCACAAATCCCCCTGCAAAACATCAATCCAAAACCCCTGCTAGAAAGAACTGCGTCATCCCTCTCAAGACTGCGCAGTCATCCAAGATGCTCAATCCTCCTGCCAAAATGTTGATGAAA
>APFE031617941.1:0-12851 GCA_000404065.3 Pinus taeda | reverse complement strand
TCCCTTCCAGAAGAAGTTGGAGAGAGACAGAAGGTTGTAACCTTATATAGGTAGAAGCCTGCATACTGGTATAAGTTTTCACTAGTACAAAATTGTAAACATATTTTCTTATTATTCAAATAAGACAAAGACAACAACAACAGGTGGTTTTCACCCACATTTGGTTTCCACCTTATATCTTTGATCCGAATAGAAAATGGAATCAACCCATGGTACTCATCCACCCATATTATTCATCGACCCATGGAATTTACCCATGGTATTTTAAATTACATCCGCCCGTGGTATTGTAAAATCCACCCATGGTATTAATTCACCCATGGAATTGATCAGTGGTATTGTAACTGAAAAATACTATAAGTAACAAGTCACATTTTGTAAAAGGACAGATTATCCGCCATAATGTAGCCTTTACAGTTCAGAGGCATGTAGCCACCACATCTCTTCTCAGAGATAAGCTACCATCGCCCTAGCTGGTTTATTTCCATTTCTGGTTGTAAGCATATTTCAGTATTTTCCATTAATGAAATGAAATGTTATTTCCGCTGCATATCTGTCTTTATGGTTATCTCTGCATTTTGTTGCGTTCCTGTTTAAATCCAGATCAGTGGGTTTTAATAAAAAGTTTCTTTGTGGTTTTGTTTATTGGGCATTCTCCTCTTTTTCTTCTGGAAATTCAATTTTTTAGATCTTGGGGGCCTCTACCCCAAGATCCATTTCAATCTTTCAGATCTTGGGGGCCTCCTCCCAAGATCCGGATCAAGTTGTCCTTTGACTCATTACTTTGACTTGAGATAATTTCCAAGGCATTTCCATGTCATTTTACCACACAGAGCTATTTATTTTTCTCTATTTAATTTATTTCTGGTTTAATTTATTGCCAGATTTCCCACTAAACTTAGGAAAAGTGGGTTTTGAGGGTCTAGAACACATTTTTAAGCCCTCAAAGTGTGTCATAATAGAAAGTTGAGGGTGAGAGGTGTAATTTTGATCACTCATACCCCATATAACTTCTCTAAACATCAATTATTACATTTCATATACAAAATTTATTCCAATTTCCACCTTGCGAGAAATTTTAAAAATTAAAAAATGGCCCCCTAGACCTAATCAAATTCCACGAAATTTTTTGTGTGATCTAGTATGGTAATGTACAATGACCCTAGACACTAGGATTCACCCAAGACTTGACCATCAAGCCACTCTGTGGCTTTGAGGTTATGCTTGGAGGAAAAAACTCAATTAATTATTATGTCCTCATAAGGATATGATAATTAACCAAATGAAGAAAACCTCTCAGAGTAAACTCACTTGATGACAAGGTCCCAAGTTACCTTGGCCTGTTACATGACTCGACTCCTCATACTAGTTTCAACTTTACGTTGTCCTTGTGGGACTTGTGGAATTTGAGTACAACAAAAAAAGATGAGAAGAAGTAGAGTTGAAAAATTCTGGTGATATGATGATCTCTGATAGTACATGAAGCTTTTGATCCCCCTTGGGCACGAAGCCTTCAAAAAACTAGTTTCACTTTTACATTGTCCCTATAGGTCTTGTGGAATTTGAGTACAACAAAAACAAATGAGAAGAAGTAGAGTTGAAAGCTCTGGTGATATGATGATCTCTGATAGTGCATGAAGCCTTTGATCCCCCTTGGGCATGAAGTCTTCAAAAAATCTTTGGGTACACTTTAGTGGTCAACATCTGGCTCCACATGGGGATGCATGCTAGATAGGAAATGATAGTATGCAAGAACCTGGAATCTGCATCTGCCAACAAAAGACATATATTAGTAGTGTCCATTCAAAATATCATCATATAAAATCAAGTACAAAAATGAAGAAATGGAAATTTATTCTAAGAGCATAAATGAAAATTTTGTTCATGAAATGAAACTACTTAACCAAAATGACAAGTAATAAAGTTAAAAACACAATACTGAAATGCCCCATGGCATCAGATGTCTTCGGTGAAATCCATCTTGAAAACCTGCCTACTCACAGGAAGATTCATAGGTTCCTCTCTAATGTGCCTTGTCCAATTCTGAATATCTTGAGACTTTAACTTCTCCCAATGTTAACCTGTTTGTGGCCATCAGATATACCATGCCTCTTCCTTTTCCCTTTTTGACTATTGATTTGTTGAGGCTTGATCCTTCTAAAAAGTGGTGATTCGTTTTTATATCTTTTTTCTTTTTTCGCTTTTTTCTTTTCTTCTTGGTTAGATGTGATGGTGATGATGATGCAACTATTGTCAATTTCTCTGCCTTGTCTTGAAAATGCTTTGATGGAAGATTCAAAGTACCCAAGTTTTTTGTGTTATGCCTAAATTCTTCATTCTGAATTTGTTCTGTCAAAGGTGGTAGATAATTTGTCAACATTGGATCACTTCTTGGCTTGTATGACCCATAGATAATTTCATTATTGGGTTTCCTTGGATCCTCAACATGATATCTTTTTCCTAACTCACGATCAAGTCTGACAAAGGTATTATCTCTCATGGGGATGGTGGCATATGATAGCTCCATCTGAAGGTTGCCACCTAAATCTGATGCCCATTTTCTTGATAGGAGCATTCCCCATGAATTAGGAACATCTATCACAATGATATCCATAGTCATTATTTTGTCTGGGCATGCAACTAGGAAAACCTGTAAATCTTTAACTATTCCACGCACTTCAATTATGTTAGAATCCATTGAACATATGTTGTGATAGGGCCTAGATACTGTTAAGTTTAGTTGCTTCATGACTTTCTTGGTCATGACATTTGATGAAGTCCATGAATCAAGCATGTAGTTGTGTAAAAGACGATCATTCACTATCAAAGAAATGTAAAATGGTTGATGATCTTTGTTCCCCACATAATAGTTCATACTTTTCAATATAATTTCTTCGTCTTCTAGTTCATCACTAGTTTTTTGGTCCCTTTGAGTAACTTCAATGGCACTTAGTAACTTGGCCCTTTGAAATGGTATCTTTAAAAGCTCTGTCACTGGGATAGAAACCTTTGCATTATTCTTCCAATTGCTCAAGTCAAAATTTAATTTTGAAGTTGGAGGAGATTTTTTTTGTGATTATTTTGGTTTTGGATATCCCTTCTCTGATATTTCATCCCTTTGTGTTTTGCAATAGCGAGAATCTGTCCAAATGTAGGCTTTTCCCCAAAAATTTTAGTGACATTATCAAAATTTGCAATCATATTATCAACCCCAAGATTATTAGGCTTATGGTCAATTTCTTGATTTCTTTCAATGTTGTTAACTTTATCCTCCATGGAGAAGTATTGATTTGACCACTTGTTTCCACATGTTCACCTCCTAACATGCGACTTTCCATGATTCTCTTCACATATGGGCATGTGGCCTCCTCGTGCAACTCATCACATGGCCTACAATAAGGGGGAACTTGATCTACCATGTTGGTGGATTGTAATAGATTTGGAGGCCTATAATCTTGTGGAGGGCCCTTGTTCTTTTGCCATCTATCCTTTAGTCTAGGTTGGAATATTTGCACTTGTGATCTTTCCATGGCCACCAACCTATTTTGCATGGCTTGCATTTCTTTAGTGTGATTTGCTTCCATGCTCTTGATTAATTGGGTTAACTCCTTGATCAGATCCTTATCAACTTCCTTTGCTTCAACATTCCCTTTATGTTCATGAGATTTTGATGGCCCTCTATTAAACTAGGAATTTTAGACTTTCCTGATTCATGCCTAACCTTTTCCATCTTTAAGGCTTCAGTTTGAGCAACACCCAAATTTGCAGGTTCTTTTCTTCTTAACTCATAGGCAGTGTCAACACAAAAAGCATCCAAATATGAGCACAAAAAAAACTCGTGAAGAGGCTTAATAGTAGTGGGCATGCTTTTCACCAAATCATTAAATCTCTTATTAAATTCCTCCATGGTTTCATTCTCATTCTTCTTCATGTTGCTAATAACATTGATCAAGTGACTATTCTCTTTCTTCTCTGCAAATTTTCCCATAAAAACATTTATGATAGCTTGTAAGGAGTCATAAGAGTTAGCAGGTTGCTCAGTGAAACAATCAAGAGCATCCTCTTCTAAAGAGAGAACAAAGTCTCATCTTTACATCCTCATGGTTAGCAGTGTTACACCACTTGAAAATGCAAACATTGAAATTCTTAACATGCGATGTAGCATTAATGGCATTGTTACCTTGAAAGGAAGACAACTTTTCGATAGCCTTGTCAGGGATATTGTGAGGATAGCCATTTATGTTAGTAAGATTACAAGGAGAAAAAAGATCATTCATGATGCTTGGCTCTACTTGTTCTTGAAAGAACAAATGGATATCAGGATTAGCCTCTTGCCTAAGATTAACAAAAAGTCTACTATGAGAGAGTCTCTTTAACCCCTCCCTAAAAACCATTTCAGGCTCAAGAGTGGGCTAACTAGACTACTTGGATGCCTCCTAGTAGAAACTCTTGCAGAATTTGAATTAAGTGGAGTCGCTACTTGAGCAAGAATATAATCCTAAAAGTGCAAAATGCCAAGACCAACAAGTTAGTCGATTTCCCAGGTACAAGAGGACTCCTCTCCGACAACGGTGCCAAAATAATGTTGTTGCCGCCTGTCTTACACACCTAAGTTAGTGAAAAAATCCCTTAACCCCACAAGGTGTGGTTGGTAGCAAAATCAAGAGATGGGGCTGTCACCTATTCCCAATTCTCTCAATTTAAGCTCTCTTCTAGGCAAGTTAAGGAGGGTGGTCCCTAAATGAAAAGCTAAGTTAAAAAGGTGATGTAAGGTTTCTAGGAGATGTCAAGATTAATTTGGATTACTTGCAATTATGAGCAAATATGATGAGCAATATGAAATGAAATATACTTAAATAACTATCAACACATAAATCAAAGATGAGCATATAAGACCGATGCCTTTAATATTACTTTAAAATAAATAATACTTGCTATAAAATGAAATGTTTCAAAGTGGAACACAAGTGACCCTGTCAATCAAGAAGATGTTAGCAAGATTTAAAATTGCTTCCAAAGAAATGCTTTCAAAATATAATCATTCACAATACTAGAGCATGTAAGGAGGAAAATAAAATGACTTGCAACATGAAACAAGCTAAAACTTCACTTTGCAAAATGAACAATATGGTACTTTCTCAAGTAAGATAATCATTTCAAAACATTTTCATCATGACAAGTAAATAAATAATTTGCAAGTAAAATAGCTTGAAAAGTAAAGTGTGTTAATAATGCACTTAACTAAGGTTAGATGCAATTATCTTGGTTAATTTTAAGCTAGATGCTTAATCTAAGTTAGAGATCTTCCTTTTAAACTTTTGCCAAAGGGTAAAAATTGGGGTGATTGTAAGAAAGAGGGGTTGAGGACACGACGGTGTCATTAACTGTTATTTTTTGTAGCATCGAATGTGTTTTAGCCATGAAATTTGGTGGAGAGGCTAGAATACAGGAGATCTCCAAAACCCAGAAATTGTTTATGGAAATTCCACCTAGAGATGGCTTAATTAGATTATTAACCAATTTTTAAATATTTCTTAAGTCTAAACTTAGGGAATATGGTTAGTTAATCAGAATTAATTAAGTCAAGGTGTGAATCATCCAGAAACTCACATGGATCGACTTCAAGATGATCCCAACTCTTGATTAAGATTTAATCTTGGCCATTGGAGACCCAACAAAAGATTATAAGAAGAAGTCGATGGGCACTTGGAGAAGGCACACCAAAAATTCGATTTCCTTGGCAGATTGATTTCTAGAAAGCAACAACAGTTGCTAGAGAGTCAGAGATCGAAGTAGAGACAGTGAGGTTGGAGAAATATTTCCAGATCCAGCGAGTGCATTTGCAGAGAGGAAGAAGTATCATAGTGAGGCTGACGCAGGGGATGTGCAGAAGCCTCTAGAGGGCAGTGCGATTTTGCTGGAGAGAAGCCGAGTTTCAGTTCTAGAGGCCGGGAAGGGGTTCCAGAAGTCCAGAGAGACAGTTTCTTACCCGGTGGCAGATAGGATGGCTACAGGAGCAATTGATTTAGGTTGTGTGTGGGAAGGGATTGCGCTAGGGTGACACAGGCCTGCGCAAAGGCTGTTTGGATGACTCACTTGGAGTTGCAGTCAGATCCCGAATTTGCTTGTGGGGTGAGGAAAATTCCTCTCTAGAATTTTGCTAGTATTTTTCTTTGTAGGATTGCTAGATTCAACATCCAGATTAATGTACTCAGATTTCAATGTTGCATAATAAAGGAAAACCCTCAACTGCTGCACCGATTTTCCAAAGCTGGGTTTTTCTGGGGACGTTTATCCAAAAATAACAGTGTCATTTTTATTGTGCATGTGTGCTAGTATTTTCTCAGTTCATAGTGCTATTATTTCTGCAACATTTTATTTGTGAAGGTTGCAGTGTGATTTATTCCCGTAGCAAATAAATTGTTAAAATTAATTAACAATTAGAAGAATAATTTCTAGTTGTTGCAATAGGATTCCAGTTTTGGAATTTTTCACATGGTATTAGAGCATGAGTGATCAGCTGGTGTTGATGCCTCGAAAATCGCTGCAACAACATTGGGGAAACCACCCGGTCCGGACCTTAGTGCAGCTCCTTTTCCGTTTGGGATAGTGGCTCCGACTGGGGGTAATGGGACCAGTTTCCCAGAAATAGATAAATGGGATGAGTGAACGGTTTATAGATTACACTAGCGGTGAGCGAAAGGCTTAAAACTATTGACAGAAATATAAGTAGATAAAACTATCCCGGGAATCTATTGAACTCTAAAGTGTAGCGTTTGATGTTCTATGTCTAAAAGACAAGCATATAGATGACTGTATCCTTAAAACATAGATATTAAATCATTTGAGATTGCTGTACCTAAATAGTTAAGCAGAGCGATGGAAGCGAGATTACTACACTCTATACATTTATATCATTATCATATACATGATTTAAAAGTAAAGGCACATCACTAAACACCCAGTAGTGGAATGAATAACATCTGCTGTTATTGCGCATGCATATAATCAACAATAGCAAGAATAATTACATAACAATTCATATAAACAGAATGACTTCAGTCACAGATAGAAATACCATATGAGCTGTGTGACACTCCCCGATATCAATCGCTATGTGTAGTTCTTCCCTTAACGCATAAACATTCTTCAATCAACGACAATAGTGCACAATTGTATGAAGAAATTCCTTTATTAAAGTAAGAACAACTGGTTGAGTTTCATAAAAGAATAAGGGCTGAAGCACAATAGTGCAAACTTCAGTCTGTTAAGTCTATTACAAAATTTTACGACCCTTTCTAAAGACATGAAAGGGTCTATAAATACTATACTAATCTAAATATCTATAAAACAGAAATGCTAATTAAGCTGATATCAATAACTGTTGATGCTATTTCGGCTGGCGATCTTGGGAGCTGGAGGATGATTCATTCTGTCGGCTGCTTTCCCTTGAATCTGAGCTGATTAATGGCAAGCATTGGCTCAATTTCAGGAGGTTTGTTGAGCCGCGAACTGAGCTGGGCAGCGTAGGTGGCGTCTTGGATGTCGGGGATTCATACATTGGATGGCATCTGTTAAACACTTGAGGGTGGCTCTTTGTTCATGAGGCTTGATTAGGAAGTGCCAATATGTTTCCATGTTTAAATTATTAACTCCGGCAATTAATCTTCCTCTACCTTCTAACTCTGGATAACAGGTTTGCTCCAATGCATTTGTTGTAGTAATCTTTCCAGGCGTGCATTGGGAAATCATGTTTGCTAGGTAGAGAGTGTCATTAACTAGATCAACTAAATTACTAGAAGTTGATCTACATCTTGATGCTGCTGTCTCTGCCTTTAACACCTATGTGTGCCATTCTGTAAACAGTATGTCTTTATGAACCTCAAGTATTCTGGGCAAATTGGATTCCTTTCCCGACTTCGAATCTTGCCATTCAAGATATGCAGTAATAGCTTCATTGGCTTGATTCAAGTCATCCCTAACTTTCTCCACCTGTTCGTTTATGGATGTAGTTAATTCACAGAGTGGCTCCGCTTGAGAGATTTGTTGACACAGGAGTTTAATTTGTGATATTAGCGCATTGTTTATCAACATTGCCTCCTTCCTGAACTCTGTTATCTGCGAATCTCCTTTAACTTTCTCTAGCTGCGCTGTTATTTGAGCGATATGCTCATCCTTAGTTTTCATCAATTGCTCATTCGCCGCTTTCAATTTCTCCAAAGCCTCCGTTAATTCGTTTTGTTTCTGGATCGCTGCCTGATCAATCCTCTTTTTCTCTTCTTCTAATTGCTGAGCCAATTGGTTATTTATTTGCTGTTGTTCTACTAACTGTTCATCTGCCTGCGCTGTCCTCTATTGTTGTGCTGCTAATTGCTCTTCTGCTTGCATTACCTTCTGTTTTATTCCAGCTAATTCTGTTTGCAACATGGAGATTTCCTGGTCTTTAGTCTTTAATAAAAGACTTACCTCCGATGCTTTGTCAATGGTTGCAGCTGAATAAGCTCCAGCGTACTGTGACAATTTAGTCAGATCATCGGAGGGATCCAATTTCTCCTTCCACACTACATTGCCCATGACCATTTGTTCTGGAAAGATGGAAGGTTGATCAAGCCTTCGTCTCTTCTTCGTTCGTTTCACCACTGCTCTGTGCTTTGGGCTGTAGAAGACATTCAATGGAGGAATATCTTCTACTTGTAGAGTGATTTGGTCGCTAGGACCTTTCGAAATTACTTCAATATCCTTAGTTTTAGGTGGGCCGCTGGTTCCGCTCAGAACCTGAGATGAGGTATCATCCTGCACATTGCTGGTTTTCGGAGTATCAGTGCTTTGTGAGTCTTTTCCTCCACTGATAATGGTGCTGAACTGCTGCCATTCCTTTTGCAATTCGGGGTCTGTGATAGCACCATTGTTAGTATCGGTGGTGGTCTGTTTAGACTGAGCCTCCTTCAGCAATTGTTCTTGTTTTTCCTTTTCTTGCTGCTCCTGTTTCTTTTGCCGCATCTCCGCCTGTTCTCTTTGCTGGTTATCCTCCTGCTCTTTGCGCTGTCTCTCCTCTTTCTCTTTCTTTAACGCTCTCTTGTCTTTCTTTAAGCGCCTTGTTGTTCTTTCTTCAGCTTCTCCTCTTGGCCTTTCTTTTGTTGCTCCTCCTGTTCATTATTATTATCTTTCGTTGTAGCAGGGGATTGCTTCGTCTGTTGCTGACCAGGCTCGCTTGATGATGTCGCTGGGGTTATGGCTAATAAATCCAGAGGCAGAGTTTGCAACCTCTGCTCTCTGAGCTTATTAAACTCAGATAACCCTTCGTCATTGTATCTTATCTTGGCAAGCTCTTTGGCTTGACCTATTCATTCAGCTGAGGAGAAAACATCATCGAACATATCTTCTTTATGATCAAATGTTGCTAATTTGGCATGCTCCAAAGCGGCATATGCAATTCGCTTTGGGTCGTATGCTCTATTCGGGAGTGTAGCTAGATTTAGAGCTTGAATATTTGTGGCCTCTTTTTCAGCATGCTTAAGATCATGTAGGGTGAAGACACCACATCTGAAAGGAAAAGTAGGCCAGCCTCTTTTCTTCTCCTTTTTGAGAGTGAGTGTAGTACTCTCAGTTGTAATCTGGTATGCAATTTCCCTTGCTAACAATTTGTCAGGGACATATAATGGGAGGACATGAGGATTGGCTTGGTTGCCAAAGACTCTAACATAAGTAAAATACTCTTCACCAAACCAATTAGCCACTGCTGGAAAGTCAAAAGAGGCTAGGTAGGAGATCCTTGAAATAGGTTTATTGAAAATTGAATAATAAACAGGAACCATGAAACCATTACAAATCTGATACAAGTGGTTCTTATAGGATGACTTCCACATCTTGCGATGGTAAATATGAATGGGCGAGGGATCCTGTGCGGTCCACCTCCAACCAAGAATAGGGAATTCGGAATTAAAACACAAGGTATCTAGGATATATGCACTATAGTAGAACGGGGGAATTTTCCTCTCAGTGACTCTAGTTTTGTTCCTAAAGTCACTGACAGCTACTGCTAGCTTATCCGAAAGGATAGTAGCCCAATCCATAATTGTGTTGTTCACTGCCGCCTCCATGAGAGGAACCATCTCTATGGTAAAAATGGCAGAGTCGTGTAAACCCCACAACCTACACATCATTATACCAGCGTAGGAATAAGGAGAACATAAGGAGTCGACCGAGTCCTTACCGGAGGGTTCATGCTTGTGTTTATTTGGATTTTGCCTCCAGTCCTTGATAGGTTCGGACTCAATCTCGTTCTCGCTTGCGAATTTCTCCAAAAAGGCGCTATTGTATATCTTCTCTGGCTTAGGCAAATGATACATTTGCCTCAGATCTTTCGGCTTAAATGACCCAAAAATCCTTCCATCCTTTGTGCTGAAACTTCTGTCTGTAATAGGGATTTCTTCAATCGCCCATTTCACAACATTGGTATATGGGAGAATTTGCTCCCTTGCTGCTATCCTATGGAGGAAAGAATCGGCCAAATCCTTGAGAGTGCATTCCGACTTTTTTAATGAATCCGCGGTAGCTTCTTCTACCGTCTGCGTTGGTTTCTCGGCCTCAATCAAGTCATAAGTTCCTTGCCAAGTTACTCTGGCGAGGCCTGTGCATGTGGTGTCGGATATTAGGCCCTTTTTGCTGTTTACTACGGCTTGTCCTGTAGCTGGTGGATTGGAAACACCTGCAACTTTCTTCGAATTTTTACCCATCATGTCCGAATTCCTGTGTAAGACTGTATTCTGCACAGAAAGGAAATTTTGGCGTAACACAGAGATAGCAATAAAATTCACAGTTGATAGCCAATGAAATAGATAAGCGCTGATATATTCTGCTTTTGTAAAACCGGCGCGGAGGCAATCTATAAGCAGATCTTATGACAGGGATCCATTAAGTGACCGTATAGAGCCTGCCACCTTATAAATGCCCATTATATGAATATTTGGTCGAAAGATCTCTTCAAGCATGCAATGGACGTACTGACGGCTAAGCGGGAGTGATTATGCCTTAAATAACATTAACTCAGGCTTTCCAAACACTTTAACGGCTTTGTATCGACAATCGTGCCTTATCGCATCGCATCGGGGGGATTTAACATGCCTGGCTTTAGCAATGCTTTGAGTATAGCCGATCGCCGATTGCGATATCGCATCGGCGAAAGGCATATGCGCATTGGTTTTAAAACAAGGGGATGTGCCGATTGCCGATTGCCGATAGCTTATCGCATCGGGGCTTTGATATGGGGTGCTTTGGTGGTGCATTTGTGTATTGTCGATTGCCGATTGCCGAATACTATATTGCATCGGTGGAAAGTCTTTTGTTCCTTTGTTGCATCCTTTATGTTATTGCGATATGTGATCTTGCGATCTCTTTATCGCAATAATTGAGTATTTGCTTTATTTCCTTTTTTAAATAGATATTTCTTTAAAGGGTTATTCATAAAGCGCTCCTTTGATTATCGGACTTTTATAAAATAAAAGTTTTGATATCAACTTTATTTTTAAAGGGACCCATTTCATATTTTAATGTATTTTGGCTAAAAATAATATGAAATGGGGGGTTGTTTGCAAAGCACAACAATTGGCGATTCACTGGAAGAACCAGTTATCTCTGGAAAAATCAAAAATACTTTAAACTTTTTGAAAATAGAGTTCCAATTATAAAGGAAAATTCTGATATAACTAGGTATCTATGCATTTTGAATATCGTAGAAGAAATTTTGCTAACTTCCTCCTTTTGCTAATTTGAAATTGATACATTTTTAAGTTTCAAATAGGCCTCTGTTGGTTTATAATGATAAAAATAGAAAAAATCTCTCCAAATCAGCCTTTATAGTAAACTCGCCTGTCATAGGTAGAGCCTCTGCTACCAGCAAACGTTTATAGTCTCGACAGGGATACCTTTTAACCATATAATTGTCCATTGTCCCATCTAATTAAGAGTATGATTATCAGAATGAATTCAAAACATGCTTTGATATTTTGTTCATCTTTCTTTTTTATGTTATTAACAAGACAAAAAGCCATTGCCCTGGTTTGATGGCTAGCTATTGACAATGCCATTCACTGGTAGTAATCTAACTAAACAAGCTAGCTCGTGATGAGACTCCTTGTCTTGAAATTTCAAGCCATTACCTTGTTTTGGTATGCAGTATTGGTAACGTCAGTTAGGCTATTTCCCTATGAACATGGTAAGCAGGCTTGTAATAAGACCTCTTATCTTTAATATCTTTATATTTTAGAATTACACTCTGAAAAAATCATCATCTTTAATGAATGGGGTGGACAATTACTTCTTTGAGAATTGATGGATGACAGGTTAAGAGTTGAAGATGCTGATATTGAATTGACTTCCATTTCTAATATTAATAACCTTTTGGGACCAGTTTGAAAACCGAAAATGACTCTCATTACTTTTATGCTCTTAGGAGGAGTTGATCAAACTTAATTTGTGATTTCAGAATACAATGATACCTAATTTCCCAAAATTATCCCTTTTGGTTGAAAGTTCTATTACTTGAAAGCAAATATTCATGATATTTCTATGAGAGAACTTTTTCAAATATAGTGAAAGGTCAATGGAATATGCCTTTAAACTTTATTTCCTACAAACTAAGAAAAATTCTATAGAAACAAAAAGCGAGAAGGGGTCACCTTCTTAATTGAAGAACTTTTTAAGGATAAGGCCATTTACAGGGAGAGACTCCCTCAAACCTGTTAAATCTTGCAATAGAAAGGTCGAATGGCCTATTTTCTCACAAATCTGAAATGGTCCAAGCCACAAATTTTGGAACTTGGTGTGTTTGCCTTTGTCCTCATGGGCTTTAT
>APFE031617940.1:9202-73554 GCA_000404065.3 Pinus taeda | reverse complement strand
AGATCTCAAAGTTCGCCAGCAGTGTCGCCTTCCCTACAGCATCAAGCCCTTCACAGATAAGGTATTGTGTGATGTTACACCTCTGGATGTTTGTGATGTACTATTAGGACAACCATACTTGTGGAGACAACATGTTGTATATGAGTCAAGGCCTTTTGTTGTCATTATTTCTTTGAATAATTCATTATACAGGATATCGGAGGTAGCCCCACCTACTGCCACCTCTTTGATCACTGCCAAGAAAGGCAGCAAGCTCATCTCACAAACTAGGAAAAAAAATTTATGTCTGGTTCACTCCCAAAGTAAGGGGAAGATCGTCGCCACATCCATGACCCCCACGAAGGGTTCCTCCATGCAGCAACAGCAACAGAGGGATACGATCATGAAAGAACACAGGAACAACTTCTCCTCACCTACAGGGGTACCACACAAGCTTCAGGTGGGCAACAAAGTCTGGTTGCATATGCAGAAAGAACGCCTTACAAGAGCCCATCAGAAGCTCCGACCACTTTGACATGTCCTTACAACATTGCCAAGGCTATGGAAAACAATGTTTTGGAGCACAAAATTCCTCCATTCCTTCGCTTGCACTGAGTTTTCAATGTGGACCATCGTCGACCATGCTTCCCACCATTTCTGGACACATTAGAGATTGCAAAACAGCTCCCCAGAGACCCAGCTCAGCAAAAGCTTCCTCATCTCAGGGAGGAACTCAACGCAATGGGGATCATTGCTTCCTAAGGGAGGAGGAATGATCCAGGTGGATGTTGGTGGCCACCCACCTATCCCACTTGGATCCCCACAACTATCTGTTTCAGTTTTTCAGTTTTCGTAATTGTAGCACAATTTACTATTTTTAGCAGTTTTTCGAGCCCTGAACTTCCGGAGCCGTTTTGAGGCCCTAAACGACGTTTTTTGGGAAATTTGGCAACATCATGGGTCCACAGACCCATGTTGTTCTTCCCAAAGTTGTAGTGCTCAAATAGATCTTTCCAACGAGCTATTGTATGCATCAAACAGAAATCGAGTGCCAAAGTTACGACCTTGGGAAGTTGATGTACCAACTTACCCAAAACAGGGTCCACAATTTTTGGCATTTCATCTTCTAGGGTTAGGTTTTGTGATATGAAGGGTTTTCCATTATTTCTAAACAATAAATAGGCCTTCGAGCCTTATTGTAACATAGTCCAGAGGCATGTAGCCGCCAAATCTCTTCCCAGAGATAGACTACCATCGCCCTTGTTGGTTTATTTCCATTTCTGTTTGTAAGCATATTTCAGTATTTTACATTAATGAAATGAAGTATTATTTCCGCTGCATCTTTGTGTATATGGTTATCTCTGTATTTTGTTGCGTTGCTGTTTAAATCCGGATCAATAGTAGAAAATCAAGAGTCTAAGGGAGTGATTATAGCAGGATCTCTGGCATCATAACTTAAGGTATTTGTAGGTTTAATCTTGCACTAGAGATGGCTCTCCAAATGAGCTAGTTGGGCATTTAGACTCTCCAAGCACAAACATTGGAACATTTGGGCTCACTTGATATCATTTAGGGTAGAAAGATGTCATAATAATCCTCTTGCCTCTCCTTCAAAACTCAACCAAGGAGGTTTTTTAACTTCCAGTGAATGGTAATTGAACTAAGATATTGTTTTCATCTTCCCCTAGTATAGTTAGGGTTAGGAACCTAACGGGAAACGTCTTCAAGGATGTATAAATCAGAGAAAAGTTTATGATCATCAACAAAAAGAGACTTAAGGTGACAAATCTTAGCACGGATATCAGAGGGTATAATAGATTAATAAATGTTCACGACCTATCGTGTGTGTGCTTGGGCACAAGATCTACCTTGACGCCCACAGTCGCCCCCTCCTCATCGATTGCGCATGTGTTACCAAGGCATGGAGCTTGGAATAGAATGATGTAGGGAGTAGAGGTCAAGAACTAGAATTCCAAGGGGGGAAGTGGAGACATAGTTTATCTTGCAAACTACAAAGGGGAGAACTAGTGGGAGGTGTAGAATAAAGTGAACGCAATGAGTCAAGAGGGGAGGCAAGAGAAGAATAACAGTGCAAGACTTTAAACCATATTCAACATGCCACAAATCTTGGAGCCACCATTCAACATCTATAGACCACCCATCCAAACTTAAGTCAACAACTATGCTATCAAATGAAAAAGGAACAAATCCAATAGTCATAAGGAGTACCACCAATAATGCAGCGCACAAAGGCCCAAGGTTCAAGAGGTGGTGAACAGTTGATGATGAAACTACTACATTTGGGGGAAAGATAGCTCCATAGGAATCCATGACATCACACACAAAGGTCCAACAACACAACCACTAGCACTCCTGAAATATCGACTCCACTCTCATCGTAATTGCTTGGCCATGGGATAGACAATTCCAAAATAAAAGAGTGCACAGAGCAATAACCTTGCAATGCAATGGAATGGGGTGAATTGGTCGAGGTCCAAAAAAATCTGAGGAAGAATCTCTAAGAAAACAAGAGAGTTTTCATTCAAAGGTCCGTTGAAGTTGTAAGATTTTAGACGAAATCCCACCTATGTTGGGGAGGGAAGTGATTCACACCATTTAACGCGTTGGAGCGTTGGTTTGAAAAAAGAATGTGGTTCGAAAGAGAAGCTTTCCATATTCATAATTGCATGGAGGTATTTGCATGCATCTACATGCCGGGGGTAGGCCATGCCACCCCCCTCTTAAATGTTGCATGAGGTGGTGTGGTGGCAGGCTAGCCCCCAATGACTTGCCTCCCCTCGTTCTCCACCTCGAACGGGGATAGTTATTATATGATTAAAAAGTATACGTGGGGTTGGAATTTCAAATCTCATCTCTATAAAAATGAAAAAATTATATAATTATATATTTTAAATTTAAATTTTCTAATAATATGATTAACCAATTTATTACACTTATTTTATCAATAATTTATTAATGGAATTAAGTTGAAACTTTAAATTTCATTTTAAGTGGTAAAAAATCAATGAATATCAAATCCATTATAGTATGGAAGAGTTATTTGTACTAAATACCAATAAAAATTTATGACAGATTATTCATAAGAATTTGTTAAATACAATGAGTCTAAGAAGAAAAAAAAATCTATAAAATGTCAACTTCCACGCTTGAGTGAAACCAAAAATAATACAATACTTCTTAGTATGGGGGATTACGCAGTGCATTATACTAGATATCATTTTTTGGGATTCAACTGCGTTAAGAAATTCATTCAAACGTATGACCATTTCCATGAGAGGTAGTCGTAACTGACTAATTTCTCATGATTTTTGAATAGTTCACTTAGCACTCATTGCATCGGGTGATGCTCCACAGGGGTGAAGAAGTGGGATTGAAACTAGTGAAATGTGGAGAACGAATCACATAGCATCAATCATCACTTCCGGGGCTTGCACCCGGTAACCAGGACTTCCCAGGAGGTCACCCATCCCAGAAGTCCTCTGGCTCAAGCGCGCTTAACTGTGGAGTTTTTCCACAATCAAGCCCACTTAGCTTGCTACCCCATTTGCAAAACCTTAGCAAGTATTGTGCCTCATGAACCATTCAAGTAGAGATCCCTTGACTCTTTTTGAATTTAAGTATGGGGGATTACGCAGTGCATTATACTAGATATCATTTTTTGGGATTCAACTGCGTTAAGAAAGTCATTCAAACGTATGACCATTTCCATGAGAGGTAGTCGTAACTGACAGTCGTAACTGACTAATTTCTCATGATTTTTGAATAGTTCACTTAGCACTCGTTGCATCGGGTGATGCTCACAGGGGTGAAGAAGTGGGATTGAAACTAGTGAAAAGTGGAGAACGAATCACAATACTTCTTTTTTAATTATTATGAGATGAATATATATAACTTATAATTTGTTGTTGTTAAAGCTTTTTTAGAGAAACTATGTAGGAAGTCCAAAAATGTTTAATGTTTCAAGTTGACATTTTATCTATCATAAGATATAATTGAAGTAAAAGTAAGGGAAATTTCCATAAATAAGGGAAAAGAAAATTTGAAGATTACCATTAAGTGAGAAAGATTAATTTCAAAGAAAGGAGACAAAAGTTAAGTAGATAGAGTAATATACTTAATGATTTAGTTGTTAGAGAATGATTAGGAAATAATAAATATATATTAAATCAATAATTGTCAAATTCCTAGCCTTAGGGAAAATCATACATTATTCAAACTCACAAATCATTCAACGCTTATCTTACTGAACATAACAACATCATCTCCAAATCAGTGACTGTCAAGCTTTCCTTCAAATCTAAACACCTTATTTTCTTTGACGAAACCAAAATCCTTGCCTCCAACCCCTTTTACACCTCATGTATCTCTACGGAGGCTCTTGAAACTCAAAAACACCCTGATAAGTTTAATGGAAAAGATGACAATAAACTAAGACAGCCTTTGAAACTCATTATTCATTGCCTCAATTGTTGACCCTCTTTAATATTTAATTTACTCATTTCAATTTATCTTCTTCCTAAGCCTTGGCCTCGACTAGATTTTAGTAATTTCAATTGATTTTCTCTTACATTTTTCTGTCTTATTTTTTCCCTCCTTTTCTGATTCCCTTTTCCCTATCATGGCTTAATCTATTTATTGTTGCATCCTATCTCATTTTTTTGTTCCCGCTCTTTATTTTCATAGTAATTTCCTTTTTTTCTTGCATGTAAAACTGGTTCATTTCATGAGAGACAAAATAAGATATATAGTTTGGTTTGCCCTGGTTCACCACTGGGGAAACTAGACTAGTGGCAAAACTAGATTAGCATAAAAAAATTGACACTGGTTTGAGAGTTCAAAATTACAGCATAGATACTTTGAGGCCTATAGCCTTCTTGAGCTATCGTACCCGTAAAACTAGAAAACAAACAACAAAAGTGAACAACGGGAGATTGTACAAATTTCATCAATCTATCTTGGGAGAGTTTAATTCCTCGACAACAATGGGCTTTTTGCTACTCCTTGGAAAGTAATATATATCTAGAGGGAGTCTCAGGTGTTATTTAATATGTTTCAAATGTTGATCTAGTCTTTTATTTATGTGTTATAACTCATCTAACGTCAACAATATTTTTTCCCATGCTTTGTTTCTATCCAGAAGAACACCCCCAAGCAACATTTTCATGTGCCAGTAAATATCTATAATGTACATATACTAATTAAGTAGTACCCCTGTATGCCCAACAACCAGGATCTAGTTGACAAAGTCACTTGCAATTTCCACATCCAACAAACATTCACATACCACTATTATTCCCCTTTCCACATCGGTTATTTCCTCTTGAATTTGAGGTGGAGTGTGGTGTCTAAAATGCGTAGTTGAGGGCTTTTCACACAAGAACCCATATCATGGTAATAAGTCAGCTTCTCTTCTGAACCTAGATTATTGTCTAAGCATGGCTATCGACAAGTGGATACCAGATCACAATTCAAGTGTGGAGGGGCAAATCCATGAGGGAGGCAAGGGAAGGGGGGCTTGAAATGTAACCCTGGGAGGTGAGGAATGGATGCAAGGCTAGACTAGTGAGGCATGAGAGGTTAGACCAGGTTAGATCCAACCTAGGGGCACATCATATAGAGGTGAAACAAGACTTGCCTTCACAACCAACCATCTGCGTGTCCCAAAAGGAAGGCAAGGAATGAGAAGAAGGTGGTGGGACTTGAACATGGAGAGGAAACATATAAGGAGCCAACAAGTTCCTAAACCAAAGGGAAGGGACTCAAAGATAAATTGAAAATCCATAGTGAAGCTTGGATCCAAATAGAAACAATGGACCAATGATAAATTACACCTGTAAGATGATAATTTAAACTAGAATTCCTTCCCGCCCTACAATTAAATTCCTATGTGAGAACCTGAGTTCATAAATGTCATTGATTTACTATTATAATTGAACCTAGATCAAAGCTTAGAAACCGAATGTGCTCCACCTCATAGAATTACAAATTCTCATTGTGCACCAAATTGATAATGATAACTAGAGCAGGATTTGGAGGTTTATACTTGCATTTATGCACTTTGAAATGAATGTCAAATCCTTAGGCATCAAAACCAGACTGTGCATATCATTTGTCATTTTGCATGGAGTGTTGTGTAAACATGCATTTGGCATATAATATGATGCTTGATTGATTAGCATGGGGGGGGGATATGAAAAATCTCCCATGTTTTATACTTGGTGGGGCAGTGGCCATGCCCTGCCCCACCTATCCCCTCCCTAACACCCAATACATGGATTCATAATCATTTACTTAATTGCTAATCTAATTTTATAATTATTAATTTAATATATATATTTTAATTTTGAAGTTGCTAAATCATTTATTATATGACTTTTGTTTCCTTTCTCTAATGGTAATATTTCTCCATGAACAATATCTTTTTTGTTTTCCAAAATATTTTCCCCTATTTATGCACTACTCCCATACACTTCTTTTTTCTTTTGTGTCATGGCTAGGTTGAGCCTAGGCCAAGGCCGCTCCATTATTGCATGGAATAAAAATGATTGACCCATAGTGGGATGTTATCACCAGGATTGTATGAGGCTTTGTCAAGCCTGGATGCCCCTTGGGATAGTTTAATTACCCTAAGTGACTTCTATCCTCCATCTCTCTCCATGAAGTTTGAATTTGAAACTCTTTTCAAACATTGTTGTATCAATTATTTATGATGATAGGTGGAGTATCCACTTAAAAACATTGGGCAATTCTAAACTTTTTACATAGTTTTTCTCGTAAAACTCAAACAATATGATAACTAAGTGTGAAAACATTCACACCCCACTGGGGAGAGAAAACATGGAGCATATTTGCAACAAACCAAATATTCCACTCCAGTGAATCCAACCATTCCAAACACTATTGATATTTCCACGTCCTCTTGATGGTTTTAGTTAACTTATGGTTTTTCTACTTCACTTGGAATTTACCAGTATTGTGGCATAACGTATTGCATAATGAAGTCTTAGTCAATAGATCTTTTCCTATGTATCCAATTAGCATATAGACATTTAGGATAAAAGATCCATATTAACTCCATATCTATTAAGCGCAGAGAGTGATCAAATCTCTCAAGGTGCAAACCTTTCCTTAAGTTTTGCACTCAAAAAAGAGGTTTTCACCTTGAGAGATCCGATCCACCTCGACGCTTGATAGATATAGATTTAAGATGGATCTAGACCGGTATATGAGTTAAACATATATACATTTTAAAATACATGTAACAATATTCTTAACTAGGGAGATCCACCCCTACTTTACCATGAAAATTATTAACTTGTAAATAACTTTTGTTACAATACCATGGCTTATCAATACCTCATGTACAATATGATATGCGTCGACATGACATTTCTTTAATTAATTAATTTGGGATAAATTAATTAAAATGACATAACTAACTTGGATATAAATCTTAACCCTTAATCTGTGAGCACTACCATGAATATTCAGACATATTCTATGAATATTAAATCTTCACCAACCACCTAATAGTTATTAATAACTAAATTAAAATTATGTAATGCTTATTCTAAAATAGATACGTCTATATCATAACTAATAAAATAATAATAATAATTAAATAATATATATATATATATAAAAAATATATATATATTAATATTATATATAAATATAATATATATATAATATATATAATATATATAATATATATATAAATATAGTAGATATATATATACTTTTCTTATATGACAAGGAGAACTTCTTAACCACTGCGTGATTTTGTTGAGGTGTCTAGTGTTTCGAGTGAACACTTCATCCACCTTCATCAATAAGATATTTTTGTCCCTGAAGATGGGTGAAGCGTTCACCTGAAATGTTGGACACCTCAATGAGATCATTCAACGTTACATGAATTCTCATCATCATATTATCAAGTGTGAAAATCTACATACTAAAAAACTTTTCTATTATTTAACATAACATATTTACACAATTGCAACACTATCCATACCATTGTCAAGAAAGCCCCCTCTTGACTTCCTAATTCTTTTTTCTCACACTACACTATTTTCAAACTATGACAAATGAACACATCACATAGTAAACTAAATAATACAAAAAAATACAAGAGTGATATTGCTATAGTTGGCTTGTCATCCCCCTAGCAAACTTATTAATACAACTTTGGTCCTCGAAGCAACTACTTGCACCAAATGACAAAGGTGATTTTGATCAGACAATGACCTTAATCGTTGCCAATTGGATATGTTTTATCTATTTGTTGTTTACATTGATGACAAGATTTATAATTCTTTTTGCTTATATGTTGTATACACCAGCAGAGATCCATCTCAACTCCAGATCTACCAAGTGTCGAGACGGATCAAATCTCTCAAGATGCAAACCTCATTCTGAATGCAACGTTAGAGGAAATTTTTGCACCTAGATACATTTAATTCTTCTTGGCTCTTGGTAAATTTGGGATTAAAATGGATCTGTGTTGGTTTTCAGTAACATACTAATAAAATGTTTTAGCTATAAGAATTTTATTTTTATTTTCACTTATATTATGTGATGGCATTATTGTCATTGATGGAAAAGGAGAAATAGGAGCAGCAAGGTATGCAACAGTAGCAACAAGGCAAAGGAGCAACAATAGTTGTTGTATGTACGATTGTGTAAAGAGATTGTTGTGATGCCAGGCAAAGGCAAAGACATGAGTTGAATTGTTATGTTGCAAGGCAAAGGCAAGACTCCATGACAACAAAGGCAAGACAAAGGCAAAGACATGGACAAATATTGTGACGCGGGGCTATTTGAATATAAATACAATATTATATTATTGCATGCTATTTATTTATTTTATTAACATGAAGAATATGAATGTGGTGATGAGAAATCTATAGGGAAATGATTAGAGTGATTTCTCTTTTCTTTATAATTGCTTGTGATCTCTTTTCACTTTTTATTACTTATTATGTTCTTTACTTATTATTATGTTTATATATCATCAAAAACCTACCAAAACAAGAAGAAACAAGAACACAAAATGTAGGCTGCAAGCCAAGGAAAAAATCTCTCCACTTGAGTGGAAAACCCACAAATCTCTTCTCTTCTTTTAGATTCTTCAATCGACGAATTCCAAGACCTCTTAACCAAGACCAATACCCTTCAAGACCAAGTCCAACCTTTCTAGATGATATGCTTCCCTTATCCAATTCAAACTCAATCAAATCTCTTCTAGCAGTACAACTTTGACCCCTAGCTTCAAAATTTCGGCCTCTACTGCAGGTCTGAAAATTTAGCCCTCCTAGCTACAACTATTGCCACATGTGTGCTTATTTTAGCCTCCTAGCACTTCTTCAGACCTTCACTTGAATTTTTCCTTCTTTTGGTGCTTGAGGATGACCTAAAGTGACCTTCGTTGGCCTTCTTTCTCTTCCTTCTTCAAGATCGAATCTACAGAAGAAAAACCCTAGACCAGCGACAGAAACCCTAGCCTTCCTTCGCACATGTTAGAGAGAAATAACACAGAAACTAGTCTTCTTCATCCTCTTCCTTCTTTGTTGCCTTCTTCCTCTTTCTCATTCTCTTGAATGAGTTAGTAATGAATGTGTCCCAAGGAGGTCGAGTTCCCTCCTTTATATAGGCTTCTTAAGGTGGACGTGGCTCCTAAATTTAGGCTGACTTTCCAGTTGCCAAACAAACTTGGTCTTGAAGGGTATTTTGACACTTTTAATGAAAAAATAATTTTCTTTACAAGTTACAATATGCCCGATGGGGTCTTCAACTTATGACAATGACTATTTTGACTTCTTGACCTAGGACAAACCCTAGAAGCACTCAATGGGTGCTTGAACTCTAAAATAAAATATCTTGAGCATGAAAGCCATGCTCCAAATAATCATAATAATAATATTTTTTCTTTCATTTTACAATATACAATAATCAAAAGTACATTTCATGTTTATGAAGACCGAACCTAGTTACACATTTTTCAACATTCCTTGGTATAGGGAGGTATTCATAAATGGTACATGGACATTCTCAATTTGAAGAGATCTTATCAAAGGAGTTAGATTGGTAACCCATTTGTTTAGCATCATACCAACCAACATTTCCATATGCAAGGCCTTGACTAGTAACTCTATCTCTCCACAAGATCATAGTGCAATGTTAGCGAGACCAATGATTGATAGACACCATCATCATTGTATCTCTCAGAACATACCCTGCCCGAGTTCTCTCAGAGTATGTTCCATCAAGACTATTTTTATCTTGGATAGCCAATCCTCAAAGAATATCAGTCCCCTATGACTATTATCTTGCATGCCCTACCTCATCCTCAAGGAGTATTGGATGTCAGATGCTTAGCCAATCCTCCATTCTTTCTTCCTAAGTGAAGACAAGAATGATGTGCCTATCTCACCCTCTCAACTAGGGAGGATATATCAACCAAACTAAATGTGTCTCTCAAATACACAAGCTTCTTGTTAGGAAGATATTTTTTCAAAATATCAGCTACCTGTTCACCAATGGAGATATATTGTAGCTGCAATACATCATCTTGTACTAGCTTCTAAATGTAGTGATACTTGTTTTTTATATTCTTTGTCTTTTCATGAAAGATTGGGTCTTCAGACAATCTTATACAACTAGAGTTATGACAATGTATCATTATAGGGTCCATTTACCTTCAAACAAGTCAGACATCAACTTCCTCAACCAAACAAATTCTCTGCTTACTTGAAAGACTACAATATACTCAGCCTCAACACTACTCAAAGCAATTGTATCTTGATTTATGCTCATCCATGAGATCATGGAGGATCCAAAGCTAAAACATCCTCTTGTAGTGCTCCTTCCATCCTGCTCACTGCATCCCTAGTCGAAATCTATATATCCAATCAAATGGACATCATTCCTCCTATCATATTTCAAGCAGTAGTGGATGTTTTATTGCAGATATGCTAGTATATGTTCTGTTGATATCCAATGATCATGCTTCGACTCCACTTGGAATTAACTGCAAACTTTACGACAAAACATATGTCTGGTCATGTTTTCACCAAGTACATAAGTGAGCCAATCAATTGTCTATATCTGGAAGGATCCACAGGGATCGATACAAAAATACTTAGTGTTTTCAAGTTTGTGATCCTTGGGGTTGACATTGGTTTACAATCCATCAAGTCAAACCTCTTCAACATCTTGATCACATACTTCCCTTGACCTAGATAGATTTCATCCGATCCTTGCTAGACTTCCAGTCCCAATAATGCATCAGCCCAAGATCCTTCATGTCAAATTCTGTTGTTAGATGCTTCTTACATTCTTCAATTCAACCTTCCACGCCTATTAAGGGAATATCATCCACACATAGAAGAATGATAATTAATTCTCCCTTCACAACCTTAATATAAAGGTTCATATCAAAAAAACCATTTTTGAAGCCTAATCTCTATAGGTATGCATCCATTCTAACATATCATGCCCTTGGTGCTTGCTTGAGTCCATATAATGCCTTCTTCAATCTACACACATATGCCTCTCTATCTATAACTTCAAATCCCAAGGGTTTCTCTTTATATAATTCCTCATTAATTGTGCCATTTAGGAATGCAATCTCGACATCCCTTTGTCGGATGTTCCATCCCATTAATGTTGTCAAAGAGACCAATGAACGTATAGTTGTATACCTTGTTGTCGGAGCAAATTTCTCTTAATAATCAATGCCTTCTTGTTGAGAGAAGTCCCTAGCCACAAATCTTGCCTTATATTTATCAATACTTCCATTTGTTGCATGTTTAATCTTGTATATCCATTTGGAAGTTACCACAAATTTGTCAACAGGCCTAGGTATAATCTTCCAAACTCCATTTTTCATTATTGATTGATACTCTTCATCCACGACATCCTTCCATTCTTGGTGTGTGACAACTTCTTCAAAGGTGGATGGATTTTCTTCTATCAATTTCGTCATATAGGTTGCATACCCAAAATATCGATTGGGCTTCTTGCTTTCCTTCAATGTGCCTTGAACTTAACCATGACTTTCTACATCAAGTAGTGTAGACCTCAACCAGTTAGGTCTCTTTCTAGTTTGGGGGATTACCACAGGTTGTATAGGTTCACTGGGACCGTCATCTTCATGATTTGTTTCTTCTTCCTCCCTAGTAACTTCCTCTTCAAATATTGGAAGTTCTTCATCTAGATAGTCCATAGGGAGATCCTTTGATTTCTTGAATGCAATACTTTTGTCAAATATTACATCTTGGCTAACTTATATCTGGTGCCCTTCCATTATGTAGATTCTATAGGCCTTAGAAGAGTTACTGTAGCAAACAAGTGTTCCATTCATGCCCGATGGATCCAACTTTTTTCTTTTGAATATAGACAGGACAACCAAAAATCCAGAGATGATCCACGGTTGGTTTCTTTCCAGTGAATACTTCTTCGAGAGTCCTCTTATCTAGTAACTTATGGGGACTTCGATTTTGTATGTATAAAATTGTCTTCGTAGCTTCACCCCACATAAATTTATGTAAATCTTGATCATGTAAATCTTAATCAACTCCCTCTTAATCCCAAACTCCTTATAGAAGGCTGTAGGTTCTTTTGAATTATATTCTCCTCCATTATTAGATCTCAATACCTTGATTCTCCTTTTTGTAAGGTTCTCTACTTCAACTTTGAATTCTTGAAATTTGGTAAAGACTTCATCCTTGGATTTCACTAAGTAAACCCAAGTTTTCCTTGAATGGTCATCTATGAATATGACATAGTATAGATGGCCTCCAAGTGACTTTGGAGTCATAGGACCATAAACATTAGAATGAATAAGATCCAAGATTTATTTTAAACTCGAAGCACTTCTTCCAAATGGTCTCTTGGTGTTCTTACCCAATGTAGATCCTTTGCATACTCCTTCGTGATCTTCTTTTAGTTCAGGGATTCCATCTACTATTGAATTTAGGGTTGGAAGGCTTTGAAGTGGAGATGGTTGAATATTCTATGCCAAAGTTCACATGGGATGATTTCAATGTGAATTAATTATTGAGCAAAGGGAGTTAGCGTCCTGTAAAGTTTTCCTTCACGAATCCCAATCATTCTTGCATTTTCTATGCTTGTGTTTTTACCCCATACTATATTTTTCCATGAGTAAAAGCCACTCTATCACCTTTATCTTCTAGAATTGAAATGGAAAGTAAATTTTTTATGAAAACCTAGAACAAATAGGTTGTTGTTGAGATGGATATTTCCTCCATTCTCCAACTCTAGCAAGGTTGATCCAATTCCTCTTAGAGGATAACTCTTATTATCACCAAGTTCTATGGAATAAGATGAATTTTCTTTTGACAATGTTTTTAGTTGTTTGTGATGGTTGGTAATATGTCTTGATGATCCACTATCAATCACCCAAATTCTCTCATCTTTGAATGTGCTAATGAGTACTGAGAAGATTCCTTCATCTTTGGTCTTAATCACTTCCTTCTTTGGAGTAAATAGAGGATTCCATACTTCTTTTAAGCTCTTCTTGAGATGGATTGCTACCTTTGAACACTTCTTTAGAAACTTCTTTAGTGTGGTATATATCTTCATAATTCCCTTAGCCAACCTTAGCTTTGATACCATGTTGCAAAATCTATAGGTCAATGATTAGAGTGATTTCTCTTTTCTTGGTAACTGCCTGTGATCTCTTTTTACTTTTTCTTACTTATTAGCTTCTTTACTTATTATTATGTTGGTATCATCAAACAACTAACAAAACAAGAAGAAACAAGAACACATAATGTAGAATTCAAGCCAGAGCCAAAACCTCTCCACTTGAGAGGAAAACTTGCAAATCTCTTCTCTTCTTATAGATTCTTCAATTGTTGAATTTCAAGACCTCTTGACCTAGACCAATACCCTTCAAGACCAAGTCCAACCTTTTCAGATGATGTGCTTCCTTTATCCAAGTCACACCCAGTAAAATCTCTTCCAACAACACAACTTCGACCCCTAACTTTAGAATTTCAACCTCCACTACAAGTTTGAAATTTTCGGCCCTCCCAGCAACAGTTTTTGCCACAAGTGTGAGCTTATTTTGGCCTCCTAGGACTTTTTCAGAACTTCACTTGACTTTATCCTTCCTCTGGTGATTGAGGATGACCTAAAGGGATCTTTGTTGATCGTATTTCTCTTCCTTCTTTACGATCGAACCTGCAAGCAAAAAAAAAAAAAAAAACCTTAGACCAGCAATAGAAAACCTAGCCCCCCTTCGCACATGTGAGAGAGAAATAACCCATAAACAAGTCTTCTTCATCCTCTTTCTTCTTTGATATCATCTTCTTCTTTCTCCCTTGCTTGAATGAGAAAGTGATGAATGTGTCCCAAGGAGGTCGAGTTCCCTCCTTTATATAGGCATCTTAAGGTGGACGTGGCTCCTCAAATATGTTGACTTTCCAGCTGCCAAGCCAAATTCGTCTTGAAGGGTATTTTGACACTTTTAATGACAAAAATAATTTTATTTTCAAGTTATAATGTGCCTGATGGGATCTTCAACTTATGACAATGACTCTTTTGACTTCTTGACTTAGGGAAAACCCTAGAAGCACTCAATGGGTACATGACCTCTAAAATAGAAGACCTTGAGAATGGAAGCCATGCTCCAAAAAATAATAATAATAATTTTTCTTTCATTTTATAATATGTTAGGGTCCTAAATTTCATAGGATGACTTGTTTTGACTTTATGATTTATATTTGAAAAATATAAACAATGTTTCATGTTTGAAATTTATTTCCAAAAGAAAATGAAAAAATACATATCTAGAAAAAGAAAGAAAAGAAACATAAGTTTTAGGGGACAGAAAAAATAGAATAACGAAAGAAATGAAAGAAACTAAAAAAAATACAAAAAGAGAAAAAATATATGAAATTGTCCCCATAGGCGAGCAAGTCTAAATGCCACCAAGAAAAATCAGAATCACATGCTTCAAGAATTTTTGTAAATAAAGTGTGCACCTTGTTTAAATGCCACATCTTAAATAGAAAAATTAGAAATAGTTCATCTAATCACACTGTTTAAATCTAATTAGTCTGAAATTAAAGATAATTAGGTGAGTGAATAAATCAATCACACAATTTAATTGTGATTGAGCTAGATTAGTGGACTTAATCACACCATTTAAACGTGGTTAACTGACAAAGAAAAAAATAATCAAAAACCTTAGAAAAAAAAATAAATGGGCTTGCAAAATCAAATGCACCCTAGATTTGATTAATTTGATTTTGAATAAATCGGTCACGTGTACAAACATGATTAATTAATTATAATACGTGTATATTATTCTTTAATGTTTCCAAAGGTTGTAATAAAGTTTGAGGTTAGCATATTAGTTTATCGACGGGAGTATTAACTACGCAAATCAATGGTTAAGATCTTCCTCGTCCGGACCAATGGTGGGGAAGTGTTTTCGGGCTTCCTGAGCTCCATTCCACTTTATCCATGGGGGCAAGTGGGGGGGTCCTGAAAGGCCCTCTATGTGTCACCCCCACATATTTTAGTACCTCCCCTCTGAAAATTCATGCAGTGTTGATCGCTCGCTCCCCCACCAATCCCTATCTGCCATGACACCTATTCCCGACTACAATCACCATCTGCCAACTCAACATCATAGACCCCACTCCCATAGCATTCCTTTTGTTTAACCTGTCCCAAGAATCTGTCTCACTCCCAATCAAAGGTCTCCATCTGGCATCCCCTGCCCACGTCAGAAAACCGTTACGCCAATTAATTTATCCCGCTCCTTTTGCAACAAATCCGCTCCCTATAACAGTAAAATTTGAACGGTAAAAGCAAACGGTAATTTAAAAAATTACCTTATTAAGCATGGTTAAACCGCAAATTCCTTTCTTTCTCCTATTTGCACGAATTGTACAAGCTTTCATCATCCACATTGTCACAGAAATCGGACAATTGCTCAGCGACAATGATCCAGTCGCTTTCAGAGATCCCGCTCCAACATTCTGGAGTCTGCCTTTTGTTCCAGGTAATCCTAGTGTCGTCATCCCCTTTCTTTTACTTTTAAAGATTGACAATGCCTCCTAAGACTGTAACCCCTAAGGACAAGGGAAATAAACGAGAGGAAATCCCATGCTACCTCCTCTTATTGATCTGGGTCATCTACCCTTAGTTGATCTGCAGTATAAAATTGTTGAAACTAACTGTGAATTCGACTTGTTCAAACTTCACAGTTGGTTGAAGCAGAAATTCTTAAATCAAAGTGATGAATTGAATCTATGGGAGTCTACCCTCCCCTTAATTCATGTTCCACGGACCCATCACTTCCCTCAGCTAGTCTCCTAGTGTCTAATGAGATATGTACCCTCCCAAAGAGCGATTATGAGTTGAAATGGTGAAATTTCGATCACCATAACAGCTGAAGACATATCTCAAATGCTCTAAGTGAAAATTATGGAGCCTTATAAACCACTTTCAGTAGAATATCTCACAGAGCTCTACAAGAACTTAACCTTCCCTCAGAGATAAAAAATATTCGAAATCTTTCTTCCTGAAGATGCCCAGTTACCTAAAACAAACCCTCCATACTCATCTTCTATGTTCCCTGAGGTAACCAAATATATCATTAGCATCATCTCATACCTACTTGGTTATCACTCTGATCAGTGGGTTGATGAGGCCATCGTTGGCTTCCTATCAATTTTTACCATTGGTGAGAAACTTGTTGTTTTTAATTACAAGGAATTTATTGCAGAGGCAATGCATGAGAAATTCATGAAGTTTCCTATAGAGGGAACTTTCAAATATATAAGGGTTTGTTAGTTTATATGTTTATTTATCATTAAGCAGATAGGTTTCCCTTCACTTTGCAGAAGATGGATCAGCAGGGTAGTGCTCAATTAGTCATACATTGGACCTCTCTCGTTAGGAAAAACTCCACAGAGTTCACTTTCACAGATTATGTTGATCAGTTTTTGTATACCATTATTTGTCTGCTACGCAGTGATTTGGAGCCTAGGATAGGAGCAAATATTAAGAAGGTTTTTCATCTTAGTGACCAGGTGAAGACAAGGGACTGGTATTTATACCTGAATTACACCGAGATCAAAATCTATGGGTGTGAATTGCCACCCTATATGCTGCCAAAATTTGTTCCCATGAGATTTTTCTCATTAGAATACGTCAGACAAATGACATATGGATGACATACATTTTGTGGTAGCTAAGAAGAAGGCGCAATTTAAAATCAAGCACAGGTAGGACCTTTTGTGTGCAATACCGGAACAACTGGTAAAGAAGCAGATTTGTTGTTGAAGAAACTAACCTTCAAACTAACCTTCACTTGGTCTTCTGACCCTTTTGGTATGATTTCAAAGTTGAGGGTGGAGTAAAAAACTACTCCCTACACATATACTCCTTGGCCAGAGATTGAGAAATACATGAACCGAGACCAATGGGAGGAAAACACCTTACAGGAAGCAGAGGAGCAAATTTTATCTAGAACCACCTCACAGACACCCATCCCTTAGGAGAAGCATGAAAAAAGGCCTAGAGAAGAAGAATCTTCTCCAGTAACAGAGATTGAAGCCAAGCAATTTTTAATATACACTAAGAAGCCTAAAAAGAATCCACCACGAGTCTTTATACAGGAGGAGGAAGGGCAGATTACTATAGTCATGTTAGGTAAACATGCTTCAACAACATCAGAAGACATCTTTGCAGGTATAAGATAGGAGGACATTTTTCTAGGCTCTCCATCTTCCTCTGTTTCTCAAGATCCTCCAGAAACACCACAAACATGTGACTTGGCTCAAGATATTGTTGAGCCTAATATTTTTTCCAAATACAGGGTAATCAAAAAGAGGAATGAGATGCTGGAAACCACAACATACAACAATTTTGGAAGCAGACATCTACATCACATCACAAGCTCCTTTCAACATTTGACACAGAAAAGGGAAAAATGAAAATTGCATTCCTGGAAGCTAAAGTGCCAGCCCCAAGGACACTAGAAGATTACAAAGAATTTGTGTTTAGTTTTGATACACAACAGATCTATCCAATAGATCAAATGGATATGCACAAACAAACTAGTGAAATGATGTATTCTACACTAACGAATGTTGCCATGTTCGCTTCTAGATTGCAGGCATCGTTAAACAATACACAGTCACAACTAAAGTTGGAAAGGATTTCATCCTTATCTAAGGATACTAGGAAGGAGTAAAACTCCGTGAGGAGTTTAAAAAAAAAAAAGAGTCTGAGATCTACCGGGGCGCTTATTGGTGATCTAGCCCATCAGAATCAGGATGATGAGCTAAGCACAGTGGTACCATTCAAGTCTTAGTGAATTTTTTTTGGCGGTCCCAAATTTCAAGAGCATCAGGTCGGTGCATGGTAGAAACTAGAGCTCAAGCTATGGCCAATGAGAGGATGGACAAACTTGAACAAACCTTGCAATCCGTCCAAAATCAGCTTGACGATCTAGTAGTATTAATCCCGAGGGCAATCCCGAAGGGCAAGGAGGAAGCCCATGAGGAGGCGTATATTGGAAATGGACACAGTGAGGGTGAGTCTAGCCATTCCCCTCACCTCTAGGGCACCCAAAAACAACAATCCCGTCCGAGGCCTCCCAAGTTAGATATGCATAAATTTGATGGTTCTCACCCGGCGGCATGGATAGCACAAATGGAGCAGTATTTCAATCTGAATAACATCCTAGATAATGAGACTCATCTTATGGTGGGAAGCATGTACTTGGACAATGAAAGGTGGCAATGGTGGGAATGGCATCAACGTTGCAATGCACCTTTTTCGACTTGGGACAAATTCAAAAAATCTCTTACAGACCGCTTTGACCAGGAATCTTCTTTTTTGGGTCGTCTTCCTAAGCTCCGACAGACTGGCACAGTGGATGAATATATTACAACCTTTGAAGCCTTAGCCTTCCGTACTAGGGGTCTCTCAGATGTGTTCTACATGGAATGTTTTATTAGTGGTCTTAAAGAGGCCATAAAAGCCCACGTCCAATTGCACCACCCTCCCACATGGATTGAGGCTTGCAAGGTAGCTTGTAACGTGGAACGTGCATTAACAACCCTGGCCACTCGCGCAAATTTCACTGCAAAGGGTCGCCCCACACAGGCTCACAGCACGACCCAAACACTTAAGGTTCAAAAGGTGTCACCTGCAGAAATGGCCGAAAGAAGAAAGCAGGGATTATGTTACTACTATGATGAAAAATACTCCTCAGGTCACAAATGCAAGGAACCCAAATTTTTTCAAATTGATGCCACTAATTACAGCTCATCGGAGGAAGATCCACCACTTGAGGAACCTGAGGCGGTAGAAGTGGACAACCAAAAGGACAATATCCCTGATGAACCAGTTATTTCACTGCATGCTCTGGCAGGGATTTCTTCACCTCAAACTCTCAAAATCAGAGGTTTTATTAAACATCGCCCAGTAGTAGTCCTGATTGATAGTGAAAGTACACATAATTTCATCCATCAAAACGCCACGGAAGCAGTGCATTGTTTTGTACGAGCAGTTTCTAACTTCCAAGTCCAAAATGCGGATGGGGGCACAATGAAATGTGAAGGCCGTTGTGAAAATGTCAAACTTCAAATGGGGGATTATCAGTTGAAGACTCACATGTTTTCAATACACATGGGTGGGTGCGACATTGTCCTCGGGGCTGAATGGCTTCGCACTCTTGGGCCAATCACAATGGATTTACAGGAGTTATATATGAGTTTTAAGCAGAACAACTCCACACATACCCTCTGTGGACTCCAGGAAGGATCCCCCTCTATCATCAGCTCCCATAGGATGGAAAAATTGCTAAAAAAGGGCCATCATGGAGTTATAGCTCAATTTAATGCCATCCAGGTAGTCGAAACCAAGTCTCTGCCGATTCATCCTGAGATGCAACAGATTTTAAATAGCCATCTGTCGGTCTTTGACAAGCCTCATGAACTTCCACCCTCGAGAGGGGAACATGATCATAGCATCACCTTGGTTCCTGGGGCCCAACCCCTAAATGTGCGCCCATACAGATATCCGTTCACCCAAAAGAATGAAATAGAAAAAATAATCAAGAAACTTTTGGAAGCAGGTGTAATACGTCCCAGCATTAGTCCTTATTCATCACCGGTGGTCATGGTACTCAAGAAAGATGGGGAATGGAGCATGTGTCCAGACTTCAAGGCCCTCAATAAGTTGACAGTCAAAGATAAATTCCCCATCCTGGTGGTTGATGATTTGCTGGATGAACTCAATGGGGCTCAATTCTTCACTAAGCTGGATCTTCGCTCAGGCACCACCAAATTCGCATGAAGGAAGTCGACATTCCAAAAACCGCTTTCCGAACTCATGAAGGCCATTATGAGTTCTTGGTCATGCCATTCAGTGTTTGTATTGCCCCATCTACTTTTCAGAGCCTTATGAATCATCTTCTCAAACCATATCTCAGGAAATTTGTTCTTGTCTTCTTCGATGACATCCTCATCTATAGTTGCACTTGGCCCGCACATCTTCAACATGTAGATCTACTTTTGCAACTACTCCGCAAGCATCAATTATTTGTTAAGATGTCCAAGTGTTCGTTTGGCAGGGAAGAAGTTGAGTATTTGGGCCACATTGTGGGACGTGCAGGTGTCAAGGTGGACCCCAAAAATATGCAGGCAATGCAGGATTGGCCTCAACCTAAGACTTTGAAGAGCCTGAGAGGATTTTTGGGTCTCACAGGCTATTATCGCAAATTCATCCGCAATTATGGTCGCATAGCGAAGCCCCTCACGCAACTCCTGAAGAAAAATTCATTCTTCTAGAATGAGGATGCACAACAGGCATTTACAGCTCTCAAAAGTGCCATGTGTTCCACTCCAGTCTTAGCACTACCGGATTTCACCAAATATTTTGTCATTGAATGTGATGCTTCGGGTACAGGTATTGGGGCAGTTTTAATGCAGGAAGGTCGACCTTGCCTTCACAAGCCAACAACTAAGTGGAAGAAATCTGGGTCAATCTACCGTATGAGAAGGAAATGATGGCATCCATCTTACATGCAGTAGAGACCTGGCGACCTTACTTACTGGGGCGACGTACTTTTAGAGGTATCAATGGTATTCACGAGCATAATAAATGTGACCTCTTTCACAAAATAATCTCTCAACAATTACAAGCCTCACCAAAGTAAAATCAAGTGTTTAAAAACTAGGCACAAACCATTGTAAGCATCTAACAAAATAGCCTAGCCATCGTCCATGAGCACAAATATCCATTGGCCTCCTTATTCACGTTTCATGATAAGTCCAAGACAAGAAGCAAACAAAATTGATTTTATTCTAGCAATCTTTTTTGATCCTAATGGGCAAGTACTTTAGAGTCATGAATGATATTCATGAGCATAATAGATAATGTAATCTCGTTCACAATATTATCTCTCAACAATTTTTGCTAATGTTATCGCTTTGTGCTTTTGCTTTTATATGATTCTATCTCACAAATAGTTAGGAAATCATCAATACTATCTTTTTTTTTTTGTTTATCAACTACTAAGTCGTGTGTATCACAAGTAACATGAACCATTTGCGTAATCAAACCAATATAAAAAATATCTTTCCAACTTAACTAATGTTAAGAAGAAAATGAACATTACTAAAATAAAAACAAATTCTCAAGGGCTTCATAGTGAAACTGGGTGTTTGTTAATTCCCAAAATACCATGGAATGAAAGGGTCTGTCACATTTACGTCTCTAACATGGTTTAATACGAAAAACACTTTCTCTTATATTATCCATCTTATACTCACATTTTATCTAATTTCAAAATATTTTTCACACTACCAACCTTCTTGACCTTTTGATTTAGCAAAACTAGAGTGATTTTGGAACATTTCTCTTAATTTTTTTTAGCGTAGAAATAAAATGCTAAAGAATTCCAAGTAAATTCTTACCTTCTTAAAGTATGATAGACCATATCAGTCTCAGTGGATATTAATAATCATTATTAGATCATCTATGCCACAAGTTGCATAACCATTTTGTATGAGATCATCTACGTCACAAATTGCATCAACCTTTTGTATAATTTCATTTGTTGCACATGTTGCATCAACCATGTTGTCAATTTGTTTCTCATTTTGAATTGATTTTAATTAAGTGATTCAATCCATCTATCCTTCAAATCAATTTAATTGTGAAGATCAATAAGCCAATTATGCAATTCATGTCATTTGTTGATTTCTTTATAGTTGTTGTGCAAAAAAAAAATATTCTTTACACATTTGTGGTTTTGCACTTGTCACACTTGCTTATACTTGTCTCTTCTCTATTCTCACTTGCTCTTATTTTATGTTTTCTTGATCTTATATTATGCTTGTTTATTCTTAAATGGGTGTTTAGTACTAATAAGAATGTACCCCGAAGTGATTTTTTTACAATGATTTGACTATGATGAAAATAGCCTCCTTATTCCAATTTAGGTATGTTTAGATCTGCACCAGATTCAATCATTAATCCTTCAATTTGTGCAATTTAATAATAATTTAATACTTCAAAATGTTGTTGTCTTTAATTTGAATCAAATAAATAGTTAACAATGGTAGTTTAATTCCCAATTGTAATCACTATTACCCTTCATGAGTGAGTAGGCATTTGGATTTATTTACCAAAGTGAAATCAAGTGTTAAAAATCTAGACATAAAGCATTGTAAGCATCTAAGAAAATAACCTACCTATCATCCATGAGCAAAAATATCCATAAGCCTGCTTATTCACATTCCATGATAAGTCTACTACTAGAAGCAAACAAAATTGATTTTATTCTAGGAATCTTTCTTGTGATAACAAAGTACTTTTATAGGTATCAATGGTATTCATGAGCACAATAAATGTGACATTTTTCACAAAGTAATCGATTACAAGTCTCACCAAAATAAAAGTGTTGAAAAACTAGGCACAAAACATTATAAGCATCTAACAAAATAACCTAACCATTATCCATGAGCACAAATATCCATTAGCCTCCTTATTCATGTTTCATGATAAATCTAAAATAAGAAACAAACAAAAATGATTTTATGATAGGAATCTTTATTTTGATCATAAATGCCCAAATACTTTAAAACCATGAATGATATTTACGAGCATAATAAATCATGTAACCTTTTTCACAATGCAATCTCTCAACAATTACAAGCCTTAAAAAATACAAAACTTTAATGATAATACAATTAAAACCATACTAAATTAAGTTGAGATATGAAATTTCTAACCATACTATTAAAACATTTTAATTAAAAACAGTTTTTATATTAATTCTTATTCATTTCATGATTTCCATTTACAATATATTTTTATAAATTTACATCTTAATAATGACATTACTCATCCGTCAATATAAATAACAACTCTATCTATTTTATAATTATCTAAAAGATAAATCCTATTTTTTTTCAAATTAATTTAATCATATATTAATAACCCATATTTAAAACCACAATAATGGGTATAATGATATCTGTTTGTAATTGTACATCAATAATCATATAAATAAATTCATTTCTTTTAGGATTAACTTATTATATATTTCACAGTATATTAACAACTTTGTTTGAAATTAATTTAATTATATATTTCATTATATATTAATAACCAATATTTAAAAACGACAATAATGAGTATAATGATATCTGTTTGTAATTGTACATCAATCATATATTTCTTTTCGGATTAACTTAATTATATATTTCACAGTATATTAATAACCAACATTTAGATGAGATTTATATTGGTTTCTTTAATTATTAAAGCATCATAAAATTATAAACAACGTGCAGGACAATATTATTATATGAAGGTGTTTAAATAAATTAAACTCACTACACATTTTAACATCGTGATTGGATGGATTCTGAGAAATTCCCTCGCGTTCATTAACACACGATTTCCATCAAATGAGTTTCAGCTAGAAATTTGCAGTTCAACAACAACGAAGTTGGCGACGTTTCAACAGCAAAAGGCTGACACGTGAAACCTCTGCAATACTGTACGTATTCAATTCAAAGATGCGAAATTCAGTGACTTAATGGTATAACAAATTATGTCAGATATCATTTTAATGGTATAACAAATTAGGTCAGATATCATTTTTATAATCGATTTGTGTGAAATAAAAATGGATTTGTGTGAATTTTGTTTAAAGTGGTAAATTTTTCAGTTCTATTTTTTTTTTTTAAATTTAGTCCTAATTTATTGAAATTATGATGGGTAACACTTGTGTGATTACAGTTTTTCAATACGCTGAATCTATATATAGTGAGAAAACTATTTTAAATAACACAAATTAAAATTTTATTTCAAATTTTTCAGTCAAATTTCAACACAAGAAAATCCATGTCAATCATTTGGTACCAAAAATATTGCCATCCAAAATCGAGTACAGAGATAAAACACTGTCATATATTTCACAAATGGTGCCATCCAAATTGAGTACTGTCATATATTTCACAAATGGTGCCATCCAAATTGAGTACGGAGATTGAACAATGTCATATATCATTGATCGTTACATTGAAAATTGAGTTCCATAAATGGTCCCATCTTAATGGACTTTGATGTTATCATTTTTAACAAACGGTGCATCAAAATAGACTCCCACATTTATATTTTTCATAAAACATTGGATATAGCCATCACAGTTCGTAATTTATTTTAAAAACAGAAACCAAAGAAAAGTTCATCGTAAACTTGTCATTTTAGATATTGTATTCTGGTTCTTCAACACAGTTCTCAACTCACGATTTCACCAAATGTAGCAGTTCATCATATTTTATAACATGTTCTGGTCCTTTGAAAACAATTTCCAAACTCACGTTTTCGCCAAATGTAGCTGTCGGTTCTGTAAATAAGATTGATGCCGACTCCTGAAAACATGACAAAACAAAACATACAAAAAAAAGTCATACCCCTTGATTGAATTTGAAATTCTATTTGAATGGTTTGAATCTGAAGCGTGTTAGATAGATTGGAATTATACTCGTAAACCTTATTTATTAAATGATTCTGGTTATCAACATCGTCATCTGCCATGGTGAAAATGGAGTTATTTCATAAATGGTCTAAATCTATTTTACCGTTGTCATCTTCAGAAATGGTCCACTGAAAATGAGCTCGACGATATCAATGTCTATAAACTTTGTCGATCTAACATAATCTAGTTTCAATGGACATCGAATTAATAGCCAACTGGCATATCAACTATCAAATGATAGTATTGTGATTTAAATATTTTAAGAGAAGTGATAATAATAAGTTTAGTGTTTTTTTTATGTTAATTTTGGTTGAAATTTGGAATGATTTTTTGGAATTTTATATTTGGGTTTAATGATTAAGACCATGTATTTTTTAAAAGTTCATATTTTTAAAATTAGAGGTTAAGAGTATGTGTTTCCTTCTAAGAAGTCGGAGGGTCAAAATTAGAGGGGGTAAAATATGTATTTTTCATAGACAGTTAAATGGCCTTGAGGTGGGTCTCTTTTCCCACAAACAAGGGGTCTCATACACCAATTTGATCTCTGCCTTGGCCATGACCTTAAAATTGGATAATATTAATAATAAGTTTTAAATAAAATTAGTGTTTTTAAGTTAATTTTGCTTGAAATTTGACATTATTTTTTGGAATTTTAAATTTTAATGGTGTAATCATAGAAATTGAGTGTTTTATAGGTTGACATGATCTTTTGGAAATTTAAATTCTAATTGTATAATTATAGGAATTGAGTGTTTTATGGGTTTTTCATTTGGCTCAATTAATTTATATATTTAACAATACATTTTAAACTATTGCAATTCCCAATTTAACCAAAATAATCTCAGGAGTTTAGCCTATTTAAAGTGTAACTATATATATAGATATATGAATTTTATGTGAATAGCCATATTAAAATGGTTACATATATAATAATATATTATTATATATATATATATATGAAATTATAAAATTTAAAAAGTAAATATTTCTTGTGAGACCGTGAAAAATCTTAGTAATTTAAAAAATGTGACAATAGTAATGATTGATCATAATTTTTTTTGGTAAAAGTGAATTCGTAACCTTAAAAAATTTAAGAGCCCAAATCGTTGAAGTTTGATAGTTCCAACTAGAATTGACAAAAAATTGTGTATAATTTTATCTGAATCATGTCAAAATTTCCATGATTTTTCTACAAAATTTAAAGCCCAATAATAATTACACTATTACTTAAAATAATATTAAAAAAATAACGCCTCATTACATAATCATAAAAATATTGAAATATATATTATTTTAAATAACTATATTGAAAATACATATTACTTTCATAAAAATAATTATTGAAAATATATATTACTTTTTAACTAATTGATGCAAGCCAGGCCTGCAAATACCAGGATCTTCAATATTCCTTGCATATAAGGATGCATCTCAACATATAATTCCAATTGACATCTTAAATCTGGCAATTTCATTCAACTTCGTTCACACATATCTTCAAACAGTTATCCGCAATGGCAATTACAAATTCAGATTTAAGCCACAATCATACCTCCCATGAATTCAACATCACTATTTAATTCACCAGCACTTCGGTCCTGGAACTCTAATACAATCAAAGACCCTCGGATCTGCGTAGCTTTCTAAGCAGTGATAAATATATACCAACAGCTAATGGTTAATAGCAAGGTAGAATTATCATGAATTGATTTGAACGTGATTCACCATAAATATATTATTCTCTCTCCAATAAACTAAAAAAAAGTTTGGCCGGCCAGTTCAAAGTTGAACCCATATGTCATCACTGAAATTGGAAACCCCATGTTGAGTTTGGGTCTGTGAAGCGAAGAACGAACTCAGATATGAACTGAAGCAAGATTGACACAACATATCAGACCTGATTCGTTCGATACGTTGCAATTACGTGGCGGATTTCCATATACCAGGCTATGTTTGCATGTCGAGAGCGCGCTACCTCATCACGTCCATTGCTGTGGTGCAATTCCTCTGCGCAAACAATTATACTCTGCCCTCGAGCTAGATGCTCTCCACGCATACAATTATACATACAGTACCGCGCATATGTTTGGACAACCGCTCCTCCGTCTGCTGGCGGTAAACATATATGGTGTTGCTTCAAACTTAAGACAATATGCACCACATTATTCAGTTTACAACAGTACCATCAATTCAATTGGTTTTTTTATTAAATTTCAACCCAGAGTATGAACACCACTCTGCGTTCTCTTGCGAAATCTCCTTCGCATGATGTTTTATCCACATTCAAATGGGATCAACACAACAAGAGTTTATGCAACGGTTATTAAACACATCAATATAAACGACCATTCACGCTTTCACATGGATTTAGTAGTTGTCATATTAATATTCATCCTTCCAGCTATACAACTTTCACAATCAACCAATCTATATATACATATATGATTTAAAACAAAACAAATTACTTAAAAACTTGTGTTGTCCAGATAATTAGAACTGATGGCCCTTTACAAACCGCCCGAAGGCATCCAAGCGGAAAATCTATGTTCCTACACTACACTTTCACTCACTCCTTCTTTGATTTTTCAATGCCTTTGAGGCTACATAATTTATAAAACTTAGCATGATCTAAAATCACTCAACTAAAAGCTCTAAGACTCTACATGCAATGCATACATATGGCAAAAAGCATCTTGAGGCTTTATTCCATCTTTTCCCTGTTCTAAAATAAAAAAGCTTCCTTATCGCTTAATGATCCACATCCATTGCTTTTATGCCTAAAAGCTCTCCTAGTTTTATTTATTTATTTTGAGAATATTTAATTAATCACACTTAAAAGCCTAAATATTAAACTGACTCGGAATTTAGGAAACTAATTCCACAAATGCATGACCCCCTATGTCTATTATTTACAATAATTTCCCTTTGGGCTGAATGCTCCCGCATCAGACTCCCAAGGTAGAAAAAATTCATGATCTCCTGGTCATGTGTTCAGATCTATGTTTGCCTGGATCCCACACTTTGTTCTGCAAGTCCTCATCTGTCGTTGCTTGCTGCTTTTCTCCAGGTCTCCATATCTTATGCTGCCTTGCTCCACTCGCTGCACTCTCACAATCTTCTGCTGTCTTTCTTTTGCTGCTGCTTCTGCTTTGTTTCACTGTTGTTGGTCTCTTCTGGAATTCCTTCATCATCATCTGCCTCATCATTTCAATTTCTCTGTTTAATAGACTTTCTCCAGCATCTTCATTAAGACATGTACTCACAAAACAATTGTTAGAATAAAAAATATAAGGCATCAGTGCCTCTTCTGCTACTATCAATGTTGTCTCAGCTGTCACTATGGATGTTGCTGCCTCCCAAACTTCTTGTCCCTCTGCAACATTCTTTTTCTCATCACCTGCAATTTCATCTGCAACTTCTTCCTCAGGTTCAAATGTCTCTGGCAACACTTCAGTATGCTGCTCTGAGTTCTTTCCCGACTCCTCTGTCAGCACATTAGTATGTTGATTTGCATTCACCATGAGACTGTCAACTAGTCTCGCTTTTCTACCATCTTCTGCTTCATGATTGTCCTTCATAAAAACTCTCTGCACATAAGTCCTCTGTCTCTCCAACTCTCTTCTCTCGAGATCTAGTTTTCTATACAATTCAACAATTTCATTAGGAGTAGAACTTGGAAACTTCACACAATTTTCTATACCTTCAACAACTTTTGACCCATCATCAGCCGGTCCAACATTCTGATTAGACTCCTTCGTCTTCATTTTCTCATCATCGATCTGAACAGCCTTCAGATTCAACTCTTCTTGAACAAATTCTAAAGCTTGTTCATCTCCCTGTTCTGTACCTGCAAACATGCACAACTCATTAGTTTTTAAATCACAAGATTTTTCAGTCTTGACTACTTCCTCCATTATTTCACCAATGGAAACCTCCTCTTCCAAATTAGCTGTTCTGAGTTCTTCCCGTCTCAACTGTTCATCCATCATCTGCTCAAGCTTCCTCAACTCCTATGTTAACTGCATGTTTATATGTAAATCTCTTTTCTGCTGTAGCCTCTGCCACTTCACTCTCTTCCTCATCAGCAAACAATGTATCTGGTCTTTCACATTTTCCCGTAACAACTCCATCAATAGCTCAAGATGAACTGCTATCTCAGCTTTCTCTTCCTCATACTCTTCCTAAGTCAACTGTTGTCATATGCCATTTGCCTTGGCATATTTCTTCTCTTTTCTACTGTGGCCTCTTTCTGAACCTATGCTCTCTCCTTTATGACTTTCAATAGTCATCTCCTTTGCCATGAGTTCCTCACCTATGAGTTGCATGAAGCCTCTACCACAACAAACTCTCTTGCTGCCACTTACCTCACCAATCCTTCCCTCCGGATCTGGTCTTTTGGTAATCATTGGTCCTCTGCTGGAACCTTTCGAGCATCCTCTACTGCTCCTGTAGGCTTCTCTCATCTGCAACTTTATTCAACCTCTGTTGAATCTTTAGGTTCTTCCACATTCACTTAGAATCCCTTGCTGGACTCCTTTATCACTACACTCTCTGCTACAATATTCATCAGTTCCAAAATCTAACATTCATTCATCACATGCAATTAACTTAACTTAAAAAAAACTTGAATCTTCAAACAGAACTATTCTAGCTCTGATACCACCTGATGCTCGACAAGCCTGCAAATACCAGGATCTTCAATATTCCTTGCATATAAGAATGCATCTCAACATATAATCCCAATTGACATCTTAAATCCGGCAATTTCATTCAACTTCGTTCACACATATCTTCAAACAGTTATCTGCAATTGCAATTACAAATTCAGATTTAAGCCACAATCGTACCTCCCATGAATTCAACAGCGTTATTTAATTCACCAGCACTTCGGTCCTGGAACTCTAATACAATAAAAAACCCTCGGATCTGAGCAGTTGTAAATATATACCAACAGCTAATGGTTAATAGCAAGGTAGAATTATCATGAATTGATTTGAATGCGATTCACCATAAATATATTATTCTCTCTCCAATAAACTAAAAAAAAATTTGGCCGGCCAGTTCAAAGTTGAACCCATATGTCATCACTGAAATTGGAAACCCCATGTTGAGTTTGGGTCTGCGAAGCGAAGAACGAACTCAGATATGAACTGAAGCAAGATTGACACAACATATCAGACCTGATTCGTTCGATACGTTGCAATTACATGGCGGATTTCCATATACCAGGCTATGTTTGCATGTCGAGAGCGCGCTACCTCATCAAGTCCATTGCTGTGGTGCAATACCTCTGCGCAAACAATTATACTCTGCCCTCGAGCTAGATGCTCTCCACGCATACAGTTATACATACAATACCGCACATATGTTTGGACAACCGCTCCTCCGTCTGCTGGCGGTAAACATATATGGTGCTGCTTCAAACTTAAGACAATACACACCACATTATTCAGTTTACAACAGTACCATCAATTCAATTGGTTTTTTTATTAAATTTCAACTCAGAGTATGAACGCCACTCTGCGTTCTCTTGCCAAATCTCCTCCGCATGATGTTTTATCCGCATTCAAATGGGATCAACACAGTAAGAGTTTATGCAACGATTATTAAACACATCGATATAAACGACCATTCACGCTTTCACATGGATTTAGTAATTGTCATATTAATATTCATCCTTCCAGCTATACAACTTTCACAATCAACCAATCTATATATACATATATGATTTAAAACAAAACAAATTACTTACAAACTTGTGTTGGCCAGATAATTAGAACTGATGGCCCTTTACAAACCGCCCGAAGGCGTCCAAGAGGAAAATCTCTGTTTCCTACACTACACTTTCACTCACTCCTCTGAGTTTTCAATGCCTTTGAGGCTACATAATTTATAAAACTTAGCATGATCTAAAATCACTCAACTAAAAGCTCTAAAACTCTACATGCAATGCATACATATGACAAAAAGCATCTTGAGGCTTTATTCCATCTTTTCCCTGTTCTAAAATAAAAAAGCTTCCTTATCCCTTAATGATCCACATCCATTGCTTTTATGCCTAAAAGCTCTCCTAGTTTTATTTATTTATTTTGAGAATATCTAATTAATCACACTTAAAAGTCTAAATACTAAACTGACTCGGAATTTAAGAAACTAATTCCACAAATGCATGACCCCCTATGTCTATTATTTACAATAATTTCCCTTTGGGCTGAATGCTCCCGCATCACTAATTACACTTTGGAAAAAAAATTACTAATATTTATCTCGGTAATTTAAAAAATAATATTTAAAATAAATTGAATTATATATAAATTTAAAAATAATATTTAAATAGAAATGATAACACGTCATGATATAATCATTTAAATTATAATCCGGTAATATAGTATGCAGTATTTTATAATAATAAATTTCAAATATAATACAAAATAATATATATATATATATATATAATTTCCTAATTATAATTATACTTTTCTATATTTTCGGATAATGTAAAATTTAAGGGAAATATCCTTTTATAAGGTCGAAAAGAGAAATATCTTTAACATTGGTAACGGGGACATGTAGTTAAAATTTTTGAACTTATCGGAAATATCTTTTTAACAAAAGAGATATCTTGAACATTGGTCACAAGGAAGACATGTAGTTAAAAATGTCTTTTTACAAAGTTAAAATGACTGTTTTTTAAAGAGTGAAAAGTACATACAGTGAAAAATTGCATTAAAGTTGAGAATCAATAAAGTTAAGAATTAATAATAAACCTACTTTTCTATGTTCACAGATTCAAATTTGGTACGGGATTAAAGAACGAACTCCATTCGATATGAAGATTAAAGAACTCCATTCGGATCTCATATAATAAAAATATACTTGTATTTAGGTATTTCGTTGTCATCTCAGCATGGGGCATCGATTTTATTAATTCAGCCAGGTGATAGCTACACTACTACCACATCTCTGGATCGTATGGCATTTTGTTTTGGTTGCAGTATTCAGCATCATTGAGCCAGATGAAAGCTACATTTGAGGAGATTGGCAAGTTGGGTTTTCCTTCTTGAGAAGATAATAAATGAGAAGACCATACAAGCGAATAACCAGGAGTAGTGATGTCATTGTTACGGAAGCTTATATTAGATTCACTCATAAATTCGCGCGATTGGCAAAGAGGTAGAAGCAATTGCAAAATTCAGCGTTTGAAACATGGCATTGGCTTCGATCCCCAAGGTGGTGTTGGGATGTATTGCATTTTTGATGTTTTGGATATTGGCAGTATTTCCTGCTGTGCCATTCCTTCCAATTGGGAGGACAGCAGGCTCACTTCTAGGAGCAATGCTCATGGTCATATTTCGAGTAGTCTCACCTGATCAGGCTTATGAAGCCGTTGATCTTCCAATTTTGGGCCTCTTGTTTGGGACGATGGTGGTGAGTATATACTTGGAAAGGGCAGACATGTTCAAGTATTTGACCCAACTCCTCTCATGGCATAGCAAAGGTGGAAGGGATTTGTTATGCAGAGTTTCCTTTGTTACAGCAATTGCAAGTGCTCTGTTCACAAATGACACCTGTTGTGTGGTGTTGACAGAATTTGTGTTGAAGCTGTGCAGGCAGCATAATCTGCCTCCTCAACCCTTCTTATTGGCTCTGGCAACCAGTGCAAACATTGGGTCTGCTGCAACTCCAATTGGGAATCCCCAGAATTTGGTAATTGCAGTACAGAGCAAAATTTCCTTCGGTAAATTCGTGTTGGGAATTTTGCCTTCCATGCTGGTTGGGGTTGCTGTGAATACTTTAATATTGTTAATCATCAATTGGAAGCTGCTCTCTGCAGAGAAAGACGAAGAAGAAGCTGTTGATGTGGCGGCAAGCGAAGAGGACATCAACTCGCATAGATTTTCCCCTACTTTGCTCTCTCATTTGGGGTCTCCGGATTTAAACGCTGAGACTCGAAGTCTTTCAGAAAATCATCACGGTGAAATTGTTGCTGAGAGGACCGACTCCCTCAGAAACAGAAACTCCCTCGACGGTGACTCACAGCGAGTTGAGACCAGTGTGGTGGAAGCGAAGGAGGAGTCGTCGGGGGCGGGGGTGGGGATGGTGAACGAAGGACATTCAAATGCCAGTGATGAGGGCGGGGTTTCCTCAAGGAGGTCACTGAGAGTGAGCAGCAACCGTGTTTTTTCTGCAAGAGAAATCCCATCTCTTCTTTTGTCTGCAGATGAGGAATTTGTATGGAAAAGAATTGTATGGAAAGCCAGCGTTTACTTGGTCACCATTGGAATGCTAGTTGCCATGCTATGTGGCCTCAATATGTCATGGAGTGCTATTACTGCAGCCCTTGCCCTTGTTGTTCTTGATTTTACAGATGCTCGACCCTCCCTGGAGAAGGTATGATGCCTTACCTAATTCTTAATCCAGTTTCAATAAAATATATATGTCTATTACGAGTTTTGGTTCGATGGTAAATGGTGGTTCAAATCCCCAGGAGCATGTTTTCCTCGTCGGGTTGTCATGCCTACGCAAATGGGATGTTTCATGTGGTTGGGTTGGGCGAAGGCCATGGGCGAATTTCACAAAATAGATAGCCTCACCCTTGGCTTCTTAGCTGAAGGGATCTTTCGAAAGAGTGTTGCAGGCAGGAGCCCACTGTAACTTCTCCCTGAGTAGGGAGAGGTTTGCTTGCTGCACAACTGTTTACAAAAGCATCTTGCCTACAAAACAAGACCCAAGTATCAAAGCTGAATTCCACCATGACAGCAAAATAGGACCGGGAGGATCACTTTTCTAAATATCACTTTTATTCACTTATTGGTGGTCGAACTCATTTCAGTCCCACTTTAAAATGCTAACCACAGCTTGATGGGTTCATATATCCACTTGAATTTCTCCCCAGTTAAATCCTGTAATTTCTTTAATTGTACTTGTTTCGTGGTTAACAATATTTGAATGAAAATGGGTTAACATTATTTAATATTATTTACTGTCTTTTGAATGTGCATGTTATGTGGCTGGATTGGTAGAATATAAGGTCAACAGTTGTGCATATGCTATAGAGTATAAGACTACAGGCAAAAAAGGAAGATACTCAAACTACAGAAATAAACCTAGACCCCAGCAACGTAGATACCTTATCTAGAACCTGCATATCCAGATTAGAAATCCTATTTCCCTAGCTATGCCAGTAATTGGTTTTGAATTAAATTGTTTTTTAACTGTTAAGTTTAATTGCTGTTCGAATGCTAGTGCATCAAAAGAGCGATTGTTCAGGATTTATCAGAAGGCTCATTGTTTTTCTTGGGTATTTTCTGAAATGGTTTTTTTTGGAACAGGTTTCTTATTCCCTTCTGGTCTTTTTCTCGGGTATGTTTATCACGGTAGATGGTTTCAACGAGACCGGTATACCTAGCACACTGTGGAATGCTGTGGAGCCTCATGCACAAATAAATAATGTTCTTGGAGTGACTATTTTCTCTTTGATTGTAATTGTTCTCTCAAACGTAGCCTCCAATGTGCCTACAGGTGAGTCCTTTCCACTTGCAGGTGATGATTTTGAACCGTACTTGAAATGACCAATGCAATGATTTTGAAGTATCTACAATGTAATTGATTCCTACTTGTAACTTGTGAGCTAATTTCTCTGCATGGATTGTTTATGTGTTGAAGCTAAGTTGTTCGAAACTTGAAAATGTTTGAGATTCTGAAACAGATACCATTTTCAGAAAAACAAATGTAAATTCTTGGGAAATGGGGAAACAATATATACAAGTATTCAAATACTATTGAATTGCCAATGGCAGTTTACCAAGTTGGTGAAAGCAGGGTGTTGTTAACACCCTCCCTCCCTCTTTCTCAAAACCCAGTTCTATACAATCACAATGACATGTTTGTGCTTGTGCTCCTGCTCATGCTTGCATGCGTTAGTGCTTGTGGAAATGGTTGGGGCCAAATGCAAGCTCTGGGTGACTGGCAGAATAGATACCCCTCACTCATGGCTTCTTAGCTGAACAATACTTCTGTAGTGTGGCAGGATGTTTATATCCCAGTGTTAAATTTAAAATAGAGGAGTTGCTGCTTGCTTGTGTTGATTGGAAGCTTGAGTCAATAAAAAAACACCATGGAAATGAGATCATAGAAGACAATTTGAGTACCAAAATTTATCTTGATATATTAGTGAAAAATGATCACAGCAATGGTAAAGACATAATTTCTTAGTAGATTAGGGCCGTGCAACCTAAGAGAGGGGTCAATATCATCATGCTCGACATTTTCATACATTTGATAGCCAATAGTCTCATGGATGTGAGAGTTAGCTGGCATATGAAAACTTGCAGAGGGCTCTTCATTTCCAGCGGTTGAAATACCCTTAAACAAATTAAGGTTGGCTGCATCTACATTAGGGTCTTTAAGGTTGTTAAATGTGATTTGCATCCTTCAACTACATCAGCTGGCAATGCAAATGCTGACCCCTCACATGGGTGTAAAATCCTTTATAGATAAGATATGCTAAGATAATTTTGTCAATGTCCAACAAATGACCACAATATTAGACAATATTCCATGGACTGCATCTCCATTCCCTAACACCTACTATCCTCTCCAGCAATGGTTCCCAACTTTGTGACATATTTACAAACGGGTATAATCCTTCCGAAGCAAATCTGGATCCAGTTTATCATGAGGAAGAGACTGCGCAGTACCTGCCTGAAACTGCGCAGCCTCCTCCTGGCACTGTGCAACACCCTCCAGCTTCTGCGCAGAGGGGTCCAGCTACTGCGCAGAGGGGTCCAGCTACTGCGCAGAGGGGTCCTGGGGTCTCTTTTGCTCAACCAGACTCTCGGCCAGCCTCTCATCATGCTCCGGAATCGTCTTTTGCCCGCCAGCTTCCGAGTAATGAAGAAATTCCGCCTATCCCCAATTCATGGACCGAAGTAATTTCATGTGCAGTTAAAGATTTCCAAAAAGCCACTGAAATATTGCTTAGATCTCAGTCGCTAGTTGAGAAATTGCAATCTCTTCAGCAAGACAACCATGTTATTCAAAGCCTTATGGTTAAAACCCCGGGTCTTGTAGCTTCTGATCTTGATACTAATGATGCTCTCAAATCAGGTCTTGAAGCTCTTACTGCCAGATAGAGAAGAGATTGCCATGAATTTTACCTTCGGCATGAGCAATCAATTGTGGAGCAAAATGAAGTTAGGGTTTCTCAACTTGCTTCAGATTTTCAAAATCAGCTTCACCAACTTGCCATGCCTTCCAGCGTATTCAGTTCACTAGCTCTTCCGGACCGGTTGATGGCAGTAATATTGCTGCTCATTGGACTTCACTTGCCTTATCTTCTTACAATCGACAAGTCAATGAATTTCAAATTGAGCTAGTTGAACGTCGTTATGCCAGAAATGCTGCTCAAGCCGCCAGGAATGCCGCTCGGGAAGAATTAGCTAAGCAAGCTAATGATATACCCCGTGAAGAGGCCATTTCTGTGTTGGTTCAGAGAGAAGTTGCAAAATCTCTCCAGGCCTAGCAACAAAAAATTGATGCTACTTTGAAGCCTTTGCAAGATCAGCTTGCTTATCTTATTGAGCTTCAATCACCCGGCATTTCAGCTCCTCCTCGCAGCAACACCAACAGCAGCGTAGACAACCCCAGCAGTAGCCGCAGCAGCCTTTGCGCAGTCAGCCCCAGCAATTGCGCAGCCAGCCTCAGCAACTGCGCAACCAGCCACAGCAACTACGCAGCCAGCCTCAGAGGCAGCAACAACAGCAGTTTCCCCAGGTTCAGCAATCCCGCGCAGTCAGCCCCAGCAACCGCGCAGCCAGCCTCAGCAACTGCGCAGCCAGCCACAGCAACTACGCAGCCAGCCTCAGAGGCAGCAGCAACAACAGTTTCCCCAGGTTCAGCAATCCCGGCCAAAAAACGGGATGGGCAGGGGGCAGTTCCGCCGAGGAATTCTCTCCACTCAATCTGTTGCTGGGCAGTCGGCTTCCATTCCAAACCAGCCTTTCCAGAACACTGGTTTGAATCCGGAAGCTGCCCCATTTGCGCCACAGTAGCGAGATGTGCATCAAATCCCTGCCAGAGTCAAGGGGAAAAGCAAGGCTCTCTTCGTGTAAGCAAATCCCATCATCTTTTTTGGTTGCCCTCCATTAGCCCCGCTTCTTATTTGGCTTATCTGATTGGAAAAATGACCCCTTCCAGGATTGATCGTCGAATTAGCAATATCGTTATTCACAATCTCTCTACTGTCCCTCTTTCCTTCAGCCAAACCAAATTGCTGGGCCTAGGGCACAAATACATCCCTCGGCCTCCTCCCGTGGCCATTGATGACATCCTTAAAGAATATGCCTATTTTTCTCGTCTTTGTCGTCTCAGAAGGTTTTTTAGACTTTCTGTGGACGAAACCTATAATCTTTTCCGCTTACCAAACCCTACTTGGGAGCCTCCGATTAATGATCCGGACCTTAACCGCTCTTTTCAGATTGGCCTTTCCATCCTTAAAGAACGCATTGCCTCTGTCCATTTCTCCTCCAAACTCAGTTTCTCTAGATCCCAGTTGTTTGCACTAAGGAGCCTTCCCCGCCTCCCTATTGTAATCAAACCGACAGACAAGAACCTGGGGATTGTCGTTCCTTGACAGAGATAGTTATGTTGCCGAAGCTCAACGACAACTCTCCAATCTCAATGTTTACAGGCAGTATGCAGCAGTTCCATGGATGGCCATTAGCAGGTCTCTCAGCCAGCTTCAAGCAAGATACATAAATCTTCTTTCAGTGCAGCAATGGGATTACATAATGCAAGTCTAGCCTCATCTTGCCAAAGCTTGCAGGCTCTACTTTATTTGGAAAATCCACAAAAACCCTCCTGTTGGTAGGCCCATTTGTGCTTACAACGGGTTTATGTTGGAACCTCTTTCCAAATTCTTGCATTATAAACTTCTCGGTACCTTACTTGCTCAGCCTAATCATCTTCCAGATTCTCTCACTTTATTATAGGATATTGAATCCAAGCGTTTTGCTCCCGATTCATTTCTTGTAACTTTTGATGTAGAATCTCTTTACCCTACCATTCCCACTCAGGAAGGCTTGCATGCCTTACGGGAAATGCTTGAGCAGAGTACTGCTGATTTCTTCACTCCAGAAGATGTCAATTTCTTGGTTAGTGTAGCAGAATTGGTGCTTAAGTGGCACTTCTTGCAGTTTGATGGCTCCTTTTACCGGCAAGTTCGAGGCACTGCTATGGGCAGCAACTTTGCTGTAGTTTATGCTTGCCTCTTTCTCTGCCACCTTGAGCAAGAAGTCTTCAGAAGATTTCCTGCTCCAGAGATTCAGCTCTTCAGACGATTCATAGATGATGGTTGCATGGTTTGGAATGGCTCCAGAGATAGATTGGTTCAGTTCTTGGATTGTTACCAGTCCATTTATCCCGAGCACATTCGTATCACTTCCTGCATCTCACCATCTAGCATCAACATTCTAGACATTGTGCTTTTCAAAGGTCCCGACTTCCATACCTCTGGAAAGCTTTCCACTCTATGTTTCCAGAAACCTCTGAATGCCTACCAGTATATTCCTTTTACTTCCTGGCATCCCAAGCACCAGAAAGTGGCATTCGTGGTTAATGAGTTGCAGAGATATCTTCTTCGAGAGAGCACTGAGTCAGGCTTCCTTGAACTCAGATGGGCATTCTACAGCAGGCTACGGTCGAGGGGCTATCCACCGGATTTTCTCCAGGTATGTTTTGCCAAAGTTCTTTGGGATCAAAGGGTTGCTCTAATGCAACAGGTCTATGCACGAGGTCCTCTTCACTCTCTCGGCCTCAAAAGGCCCCCCTTGGTGTTGAAGCTGGACTTCTGTGAAGCCACTCGTGCTTTGAACCTTGGGGGTTCCCTAAACCCTAAACTGCATGGTGAATTCCAGCGTTACCCTTTGCTTCAGCATATTCCCAAGCCCTTGATCTGTTGGCGAAATCCGCGTAAAATTAGGACTTTTTACATGAGCAGTTCCGTTCCTCGGCCATGATCATCTTCAGGAGTAGTGCATTTCTCTTTCAGGAGCAGTACATGTTTTTTCAGCCTTGTGCATGAGGAGTTGTGCTCTTTTTTCTATTTTTAATATTTATTTTAAATATTTTAATATTTATTTTTAAATATTTTAATATTTAAAATTAAAATATTAGTTACCATGCACCCAATACCATGCACTCAAAATACCATGTACCAAATACCATGCATTTGACTTGTCCGTTTTTGCTATATAAGGACAGCAAGTAGCTCATTTTCTTTGTATCACTGATGAGTCCCGTTGAGGACGAAACTAGTTTGATGATAATGCAAAGATTTGTTCTACTTTCTATGTGTTGCATAATTTCTTGTCCTTAAGCATTTTTATTTTCAGTTCTTCTATCTCGGTTTTTATTGGGTTGTATCTTCAGTATTGTTTCCGCCTTATTCTCATTTTTGCTTAAACCCTAAACCCTAAACCCTAAACCCTTAACCCTTAACCCTTAACCCCTAAACCCTAGCACTAACATTTTCATGAGTGCTTCAAGTTGCTGTCATGGACATATGTGAAAATGGCAACAAATGGGAAAGGAAAGAATTTGACAATGTGAAGAAAAGATACCAAACATATGCCAACAAGTTTCATCCCTTAGGGCACACTTTTCCAAGCATCAGCGATATCTGAAATCACTATAGTTATTTTAGATTTATAACAATATTTTTTTTATCATCTTCCAATTATATAATAAATCCCTTAACAATTTCAACCTTAATGTCAAATCAACAAAACATCGAAAGAGCTGCAAATAACCAAATCATGAAGACAATGATAGCTGGAAATCAAATCTACAATTACACAAGTATTGGACAGCTGGAAATTTCACTCACACACACACATATATATAAAGATTGAAGTACATGTACAACAACTTTATCATAAAGTTCGCACAATCATCAAGGTCTCCAAAAACCCTAGCTAGGGAAGAAAATGAAAAGCCTAGCCACAACAAAGATATTCCAACAAGCTGGAATCACCACTAGCAAGTCCATCGTGGCATCACGTGAGATGCTTCCTCTTCTCCTCCTCAACAACTACAACCCTAGGGTTTATCATCAAGCCCTAACTCCTTCCCTTCTTAGGGTAGAAACCGTAACCCTAGAATATCCGACAATCCTCCAAAAAACTTGTTATCATTTGAAACTGTGCAGTTCCAAGTTAATTGGAAATAGTAGGTCACCACATATTTTTTCCTTGCTCTTTAGTTAACCACAAGGGAGAATCCCCAAATGATTTTAGGAGTCAAACTATTATGCAATTCTGATTAGTGAAACTTAAACCAAAATCATGACTCGCTGCCCTAAACAGATCTGCCCAAAAATTGCAAAAAAAGTAATAAATGATTTAAGCATTGAAAAAATGCACAGAAAATTATGCACTCTTTATATAGGATTGACAAGACAAAATCTAATGCAATTATGCTTTGAAAAAGGTGCCAAAAAGTAACAAAGTAGAGTTTACAACAAGAGTAAATTTTTTTAAGCTGAAAATGGCACAAAAACCAATGAAAAAATTAATATGAAATTGGGCATGCCACCAAATGGAATTATGATGATAAAAACACACTTTTCTAATGTGAAAATGGAAAATACAGTAGCTAATATCACTGTTTTTAAGAATTTAAGGGCTTTTTTGGGTTTTTCAAGTTTTTTTTAATGTTTTTAATGAGTTTTAATGACAATGTCCCTAAAATAGAATGAAAAGTGTCTTGTATGAATAAGATAACCCAACACGGATATTGAACACAAAACACAGAACACACTTGTTTGATTTGATTGCCATGGAGGATTTTTATATACAGAGAAGAAGACACTGGAGTTGGTGGCTTCTTTAGGAAGCTATCTAGCTCTTGAGACTTCCGCCGAATTCTCGAGAAGAAGCTAGATGCAGCATTTAATGGTGGTGGTTGGAATTACTAATGTTTTCCAACACTCCCCCTTGATTCCAACCATATGACAAATATACTATAGCACAATATATAAGACACTGTAAACATACTCTTAATTGTCATGCTGCTGGTCTAAGTCTCAACTAGGCTTACAATATAATCTTGATTTTCTACAACACATAACTTACTTCTACAAAACTCAAATTTTGCCTTCCCAAGAGGCTTAGTGAATATGTCGGCTACATTCTCATTTGTATTACAATATATTAGAGAAATTTCTTTTGATTGGTTCTTTTCTCTTACAAAGTGATATTGTGTGTCTATATGTTTTGATCTTGCATGACATACAGGATTGTTCCCCAATTTGATGGTGCTTTGATTATCACATCTGATCACTATAGGTTCTTGTTGACCTTCACCAACATCTTCAAGTATTCTTTTGAGCCATATAGCTTCACAGGTGCCACTACATAATGCTTTATATTCTGCTTCAGTTGATGACAAGGAAACTGTTCCCTGTTTCTTACTGCTCCATGATATAGCTCCCAATCCTATATTGAAGGCGTATCCAGTGGTGGATTTCCTGTTATCTGCATTTCCAGCCCAGTCAGAATCAGAATGACCAGAATGACCTGTCAATTCAACATTACAAGCATTAGTATATTCAATACCAAAATTGATAGTTCCCTTTAAATATCGAAGGACCCTTTTTGCAGCGATCCAATGGCTTTCATGAGGCTTAGCCATGAATTGACTAAGTATGCTTATTGCATAAGCGATGTCTGGTCTAGTGGTAGTGAGATAATTCAGACTTCCCACTATTTGTCGATACAATGTTCCATTCACCTCTTTTGTTCCATCATCACTTCTTAATTTGATATTTTGTTCCAATGGAGTACTCACTGCTTTACATCCATTCATATGAAATCTCTTTAGTACTTCATTTGTATATTTGCTTTGTGTGATTAAAGGTTCTTCCATCATCTCTCCATACTTCAAGACCTAGACAATAGTGCATCTCACCAAGATCCTTCATCTCAAATTCCTGTGATAACTTTATTTTTATATCTATAATCAATTTATTAGCACTCCCTGTTATTATTAGATCATCAACATATATAGAGAGTAATACTATATCCCCATTTCTATTTGTCTTGACAAACAAATTAGAATCCTTTTTCCCCTTTTTAAATTTTTGCTAAAAGAAGAATTTGTCGATTTTCTCATACCAATATCTGGGCGCTGTTTTAGTCCATATAAGGCCTTTTTTAACTTGCATACAAGATGTTCTTGACCTTTCTTTACAAATCCTTTTGGTTGAACAAGATAAATCTCTTCTTTTAAGTCACCAATTAGAAAAGCTGACTTTACATCTAATTAATGTAGCTTCCAATCATATTTAGTTGCCAATGCTATCATTATTCTGATTGTATTCATTTTTGCAACCGGAGCAAAGGTATCTTCATAATCTATACCTTCTTTTTGTGAATAACCTTTTGCGACCAATCTTGCCTTATACTTGTCTATGCTACCATCTGCATTAAATTTTGTCTTGTACAACCACTTTGATCATATAGGGACTTTATTTTCAGGTAATTCTGTTAATTCCCAAGTTTCAATTTTCATTATAGAATCATATTCTTCTTTCATAGCTTCCGTCCGTTCTTTATGATTTTTGGCTTGTTCATAATTTAAGGGCTCAAAAATAGTCATTACTTGAGACATTAAGGCATAATATTTATACCTGATGGGGGCTTGAATCTGTCGTGTTGACCTTCTTAGAGGTTCATTACTTTGTGGAGTACCTTCTCCTTTTCTTCTCTGTGGAGTGTCTTCATCACTTCTTTGTGGACTTTGATTCCTTGATCTGTCTTTTGGAATATCCATGTGTTGTTCTTGAGTTGATTCCACAACTTCTTCTTCTTCCTTAAAGTTTTCATAAGGGGACTGCCATATATTATGTTCATCTTCTTTTATTTGTTTATCTACATGCTCATGAAATATAACATCTCTACTAGAAAGACCTTGTGAGTACTTGGATTATACATTTTATATGCTTTTTGATCAGTGCAATATCCAATAAAAATGCATTTGATGGCTTTGGCATCTAACTTTCTCCTATCCTCTTTAGGAATATGAGCAAAGGCCTTGCATCCAAATATCCTTAAATGACTAACTTTAGGTTTAAAACCATAAAATGCTTCAAATGGTGTTTTGTGCTCAAGATACTTAGTAGGGACAACTGTGTTAATGGCTTTAGTCCAAAAACTATTAGAAAGTCCTTTACTTTTAAACATACTACGAGCACATTCAACTAATGTTCTATTCTTTCTCTCAGCTACTCCATTTTGTTGAGGTGTATGTGGTACTGTAAGTTGTTGCATAATTCCATTTTGTTTGCAATATTTGATAAAAGCTCCTGAAGTGTACTCACCACCTTTATTTGATCAAAGAATTTTAATGCTCTTTCCTGTTTGCTTTTCAACCATACTCTTGAATTCTTTAAAGTATTCAGACACGTCACTTTTGTTTCTTATAAAGTACACCCAGGTGTATCTAGTGCTATCATCAATAAATATAAGAAGGTAATATGCTCCACCAAGTGACTTAGTTTGCATTGGACCACATACATCAGTATGCACTAGTTCAAGTATTTCACGTTTTCTTCTATTTTCATGCACAAGAAATTCTTCCCTATGTTGTTTTCCTAGTGCACAACCTTCACATTCAAAGTGTTCACCCTTAATAATTGGAAGACCTTCTACCATCAGTTTCTTTTGCAGTAACATTAGGTCATTATGATTTAAGTGTTCATACCTTTGATGCAAAAGCTTGATGCCCATTCTTCATTACATCCAACTTGTATAAGCCTCCAACTCTCATTCCTTTTGCAACAACCTTGTAGTTGTCCTGCACATCCTTTACCAAACAATGTGATTTCACAAATTCAACTTTTAAATGTTGATTAGTGATAGTAGAGACTGAAATTAAGTTCTTCTTTAATCCTGGAACATACACCACATTTTGAATTTGTTTTTCTTGTCCATTAGGCATCATAACACTTATATCACCATATCCTTTGGTTTCATGTAATCTATTATCTCCTAAATAGATGTGTCCACCATTATTAATCTCATGATAAGTATCAAACCAATCTCTTTTGCATGACATATGGATTGATGCACCATAATCTATAAACCAAGCATTATCATCATTAGTTTATGATGATAAAGCAGCATTGGACACAAACAATTTAAGATTACTAAAGTCATGACTAATTGCTTCATCTCTATCAACATAATTCCCTGAATGCCTTCTTTGTTTAAATGGATCAAACCTTTTTTTCATGCAATTCTTAGCAAAGTGACCAGGTTTTCCACAGTAATAATACACATCATCTCTACTTGATTTGGCATTTGTCCTTGGTAATGATGTACCTTGAAAAGATTTTACCTGTGGCTTTTTGCCTTTATTTTTCTCCCACTGTTTGCCTTTGAAGGATTGCTTCCCTTTGGCCATCAATGCCAAATTTGAATTGAGAGATTTCTGTTTAAGGCTTCTTCTCCGCTCTTCTTCCTGCATAAGTATACCTGCCAACTCATCAAAAGTAGGAGCCTTCTCTCTAGCTAAAAGACCGGTGATAAACATTTGATATTCATCAAGCATTCCATGTAATGTCACAGTAACCAAGTCTGTACTAGATATTGATTCACCAATGTCACCTAATTTATTCTTTAGATCTTTAATTCTAGAAATAAAATCACTAACACTTTCATTTTCTTCCATCTTAATTGAAAGAAGCTTACTCTTTAAATACAATATTCGATTTGTAGTCTTCGTCTCATACAAAATTTTTAGAGTGTCCCATGTCTCCTTGGATGTTTTGCACTCTCTAATGTGTGGAATAATGTTGTCCTTCACCGTCATCCGCAAAAGCACCTTTGCTTTGTTTTCTCGTCGTTGCCAATCTTGAATTGCAGCATTTGTGGCTTGAGGGGACACTGGCTTAACTTCAGCTCCAGACACAATTGCCCATGTATTGTTGCCTTCCATCAAAGTCTGTAACTTAAACTTCTAATTTGCATAATTTTCACCGTCTAACTTGTTAGAGTCAGATAAATAAGATTCTGCCAATACATTAGCCATGTTACTTTTTTTTCACTGTACCAATCACCAAAAAGATTACTAATTTTCACAAATATAAACCCTCAAGCATAAATCATAAAATTTTATGCAATATCATTGGATAATATCGCTGCCTCCTTTTTTTTTTTAATAAACCCACTTAAAAATATTCCACTAAATAAATATTTTGAGGCAAGGTGCTTTTACAACTTTAATGTCCCTGTGTAAATGCAATAAATTCTTTCCTTTATTTAAATCGACCCTCCTTCCTTTTTGGTTTCATGTTACAATAACACAGATTACATAGCACAAAAAAAAACTTTTTGACTTTAGGAACCAAACATGTAATGAGCTTGGCTTTTTTTTTTTTTTAACGTTCACGCCACTTTACTTCTCTCGCTTTCACACAACACTTAATAAACAATTTTTTTCGACAGAACACTCACCTTCAAGCTTTCAGCGTCTTTAGTGTTCACAGAGGCTCCACCTTTGTAGGGCTCACAACACGCCCATCAAGTAGTGGCAACAAAAGCTCCAACATTTTCTGCAAAGTATTATCTCCAGGCAGCGCTCACACTCTCTCAACGTCCACTTCCTTTCTCAAACCTCGGCTTCCTACGGCCACGCCAGCATAGATCCCTACAACAACGTTTTGAAAAAACAAAAAAACCAAACAGTGCAGGAGTTTACCTTCCACGGCGGTCTCTATTGTATAACACAGTCCTCCTCATAGTGGCTCGAACGCCTCAATGGCACACCAAACACAGGGTTATGCACTTGAAAAATAAGGTAGCAGACAAACAATCCAAGTTCCAAATCTCAGGCAGGCTTCACGCTGCTCTTTACCAATCGACCTCCACTTTACATAGAGCGTCACAGCTCCACAACGCTGCAACCCTTGGCATCCTCCAAAAACACTTTACAGTGGCCCCAACTTACTCTGCTATGCAGTTCTACTCTGCTCCAGGCAGCTCCATAAGGCCTTCAACCTTCAACGTGGATAGGCCAAACACATCGCTTTGACTCACAACAATGCGCCCTTCACAACAATCTGCCTTTCACCTAATCTCTGTCTCCTCATAGCTCACTTGAGCTCTTTCTTCTCACAGCTCACCTGAGCTCTGATACCAAATCAGATAACCCAACACGGATATTGAACACAAAACACAAAACACACTTGTCTGATTCGATTGCCATGGAGGATTTTTATATACAGAGAAGAAGTTTCTGGAGTCGGTGGCTTCTTCAGGAAGCTATCTAGCTCTCGAGACTTCCGACAACTTCTCTAGAAGAAGCTAGATGCAGCATTTAATGGTGGTGGTTGGAATTACTAATGTTTTCCAACAATATGCTTACTCTAATATGCCTAAGATGCAAAGTGTTTGTTGTTTGATATAATAATTCATTTAAAATGTGAAAAGCAAGAGATTGGAATGAATAACCAATGCCTTTTATAGAGTCAAAGAAAGGAAATTATACAATTTCAATTGGGAAGAAGATAATCTGAAGCCTATTTAATCAAGCCTTGTCAAGAACAAGATAAATAACACATGAAACCCTAAGAAAATAGAAATTTTACACAGGAAAAACCTTGTAGTTGTCACCAAGGAAATTATGTGTCTTTACTATCAAAAAATGTAGGAAGAACAAAATCTTGAGATGTTTGGACAACAATGCTTCAAGGTACATGTTGTCACAAAATCCGGCAAGTCTTGTGAGAGCAATCACAAGGCAAGGGTGAAAACCTATAGTGACAATGAGGGAGATTGCCATTGTCACCTTGGCAATTTTCCTCCTGCTCTTTAGTGGAATTTCACCACAAGGGAGACTTCCTAGTGCTCATGTATAGGATATTGCAAGTTCTAGGGTTCAAGGTGATGAAGGTATAGGCTAGGTGAAGACACTCAATGAGGGACAAAGGTTCAATTCTTCTTGATAAGGAGCAACGTATCATGCACCTAGATTAGATAAGGACTTGTATGATCTAGGTTTTCTTGAAATGCAACAACAAAGGATTACCTAGACACAAAAGTTAAAGAAAGGGTTTGCTAAAAGACTAGGTCAACAAATGATAGAGAAAACCCTTAAAATAGCCTCAAGTTGAAGCTAGGCTGGGGTTAGGGTTTCCAAGACACAAATTGTCTAGAGAAGGATGACATAAGCCCTCCTAAGGGAGAATTTACCATGAAAAAAGCTTGATTTTGCATTTTAAAATAATTATAATGATAAATCTTAGGTTTTTCTTCCACGAACACTCATCCATAATGCCCTAAATCAATTTGGCCCTAGGAAAAAGCCCTAGTGGCTTACCTTAAAAAGATTAGGAAAATAAAAGGAGAAGAATTAGAAATAATTAATTTTTAAAGGTTTTGATCCACACAAAATTTTCCAATGCCTAATCCTACATGGGTGATGGAGTGTTAGGGCAATTTTTAGAGATAAGTGACAAATAATGGAATAAGGGGGGAAACTTTTTTTTCCATTTTATAAACCATAGCCATCTATTTTGTGAGGGTAGAAATCAAATAGGAGATGCACACTAGGAGTTCTCCTATGGATTTCAAGGAAGAAGTATTTAACTTACAAATGTTAACCAAGATTTTCCATAGATAATTTGCATTTAGACATGGGTCATAGAAAAAATCTAGGGAGTGTTGAAAGAAGTTGTTAATGATGTCAAAACCAAGTAAAGGTGAACCTCCAAGGAAGCAAAGTGCTTGACCCCACCAACGTCAAAAGGCAGTGGAAATGGAAGGAAAAGTTACATAATCAAATGGCCCATTCAACAAAGATCTTCAATATGGAATAAAATTGTAAAGTATTTGTGATTCATGAACAAGTTGAGGTCATTCTTCTTGTCCTCAATTTAGATTTGGTTTGAATACCTGACTGTTCGGGTTGTTTGCTTATGGTGCCAAGATCATAGTCCAATAGAGGATTCAAGTCCAAATCTGTCCTTACAGTTATGTTCCCCTGATTTGAATATGCCAACATACTTAGCAACAGTGTGCCTCTCAATTTGCACACACACCATTCAATGAACCAAACCTCTGTGCAAGAAATATTCAAGTACTTTTCACTGTCACAACGATGACAACCACATTGAGACAATTAACATGTATATATTAACATTTAGATAAGCACATGGCTATATACTACTTTTACATAGCTAAGGGAGATTTGGATAGGCCACATTGATGGTTGTAGGTATTCAAACAAAATGCACAGCTTGGAGATGAATTATTTGCACACCCTTTGGTGTATAATGCTCAAAAGGAACAACAATGACTCACTACTTTTAGCATGAGATAAACAATATAAGTCGGCCTGATGGGTAATCGAAGGGGAGTGACCATTGGTCTCCTCACCCAACTGTATAAGTAAATAATGCATGGAGGAGTCTTGCATCAAGTTTAAATTTGATTTCGAGATCCAACAAAGAAAGAGTGTTGCGAGAGGAGTAGAACTGAAAGGAGAAGCCAAGTGGCGTTTCTGGAAAATCAACTTTGTCGATTTAGATCAAGATCTCAGCGCAAATGTGAACCCTAAAATGATATTGCTACAGTTGATTAGAGGTAGAGATTTTAGCATAGAGACGCTTGCATATGTATAGTGATTCAAGGATTAGGGAATACTTGTGGAGATATGGATTTCATGGTAAACTAGACGGTAATTTTTGAATGAGGATGTAAACTAGGTCTACGGTTTAAATCACCTTTGTTGTCAAAGTTCTTGGGTTGTATCTAGGTTTGTTATGTAATCTTGGCATAAAATCTTCTGGTTATATCACATATACACATATCGCCTCTATGGTTAAAATCACTTATACAGTTGAATTTCTTGTAGTGTATAAATTCATAAGCTTTGTAGTTTGAATCACCTGTATGGTCAAAGGAGCTCTAATAGCTCGTTGCTTGGAGGTAGCCTAGAGGGGACAAAACCACACAGAAAAGGAGGTAAAGCGAGCCTCTTCAAGGGACAATTTTGTTGCTAAGACTCAACCCTATGGAAATGTTTCCTTAGTCAAGTCTCAGGTCATCTTGCAGATAGAGCAAAGACACTTTTTTTTGGGTCAAGGCAAGGTGTTCCTTGATTGGTTAGTTAAAATGCAGGAAATTGACTGCTCAAGCCAAGTGGTTGTAATCAAAGTTGAGAGTGGAAATATGTTGATTGCATGGCGAAGTGATGACCATCTAAGGAAGAAGCAATTAATGACAAATCCAAAGTACAACTTGGAGCTAAGTTGGTGCTCAGCTAGGGATTGAAGTCCCCTATGGGTTGGTGCCCATGAATTTTGCTGAGTTGGTGCTCAACTAGGGGATTAGTGTCTCGGTACCCATGTATTCACTAAGTTGGTGCTCAACTAGGGGATTGGTGTTTTTCGTAGGTTGGTGCCTACAAAAGTTTTAGTTGGAGTTGATAAACTTGATAGTACTCTTTATATATTAAGAAAAGTTGAAAGTGTTTTTCTCTTTGTTATAAATCTTTTGAGTTCATTTGTTCAATCTCGAATAGTTAATATTGTGATTTGTTGATGGTTGAAAATTGGTTAATTAACTAAACATTGATTCACCCCCCCTCTCAGTATTTCCAACAACAAGAATTTTGTTACATGTAAAACAATGAAAAATCTGCAATAAACTTACAGTGATTCCATGAAAATACCTTCTTTCAATCCCCAAAAGATATCTCTAATACATAAGCCAATCTCCAATAGTAAAAGCTCCATAAAAATCACGTCTCCACAAGTAGCAACATAAAGGCTAAGTTGAGCCCTAGAAGAAAGGCAAAAACTCAATTTTGATGATGAATAGAATGAAGTGAGGGATACTCTATATATATGAGGTATATCCCTCACTTTTGCAACACAAAATTAGCCTAAAGCCATACAAAAAGTTTAATTTTGAGTGTTCGTCAAGATAAGGGGTTACAAACCAACCCCACAGCTCACAACAATAAAACTATGCCATAAAAGCCCATAGGTGTGGATCAATATCCTCCATGAGCATTGTTACTACTCACACTAGCAGGGGACCTAAAGAGCAAATACTAGACCAAGGGCAACAAATGGAGATTTAGCCCACTGCGACCTTAGCTAAGGCTCCCTACTATTTACATACTTTCACCGATGGGAGGAGACCCAGTATATTATGGAGTCACTGATGAAAGATAAATCAATAAGTGGATATGGAGTGACCCAAATAATCTCTTTCCAGAAGAAGTTGAAAAATAGAGCTTGCTTGCTTTCTAAGCAAGGTACAATGTCTTCGAGGAGAAGGATGGGAGGATTTGAGGGTTAGGTTTAGGTAATATGACTTGTGAAAGAGTTTCCCAATCCCTAAAATCCTTGTTGAAATTGGTACCTCGAATGGTTCTTGAAGAATTACCTTTTCAAAGGAATGGAACCACATGGGACCAAGTGAACCCAGCATAGGTTACGAGGTAAAAGTTTAGCAACCATTGATGTTCTTAACCCAGACAAGTTGGGGGAAAAGATCAAAGAAATAATTTTCACTTAAAGGTGTTGAATTAATCCTATAAGGCACTAGCCTTGGGGATATTAGGGCAAAGTTTGATCTTGGAGCTAGGGCTTGGCTTTTCTCACAAATCCACCGTGGGAATGGCTTCAAAATTGGAGGAGGCCTTGAGGAGACACCAATGCAGGAGAGGCTAGGGGGTCAAACTTTTTGGAGGTCTATTGTGTCGGGAAAATGATGCCCTAGGTGACCCAACTTGGCTAGACCTAGGAAAAGGTGAAAAAGAGTTGATTTTAGGTGACTACCTCTTGGTATATCAGTGCCTTAGTCTTGGGAGAATGGAGCCTATGATGAATATGAATGAGGACCTTGGTTCTTAGTCAAGGAGGCCTCAAGACTACCTCGCTAACCTCCTAGGGCAAAGAGAAGCAATCTTGTAGCTTTTATACTTTGATGTGCAAAAGGTGATGGCTTATCAAGATGAATTCGTTGATAGAATTATCCCAAGGAGATTTCATTCAAATTATATGACCCATACAATGAGAGATGCTATATAGAGACAAAATTCCACAATTTAAGCATTAAATGCATGCAGCAATTAGCCCTAAAAATAGCAAAAATCCCAATCCAATGTATATGACAAGGTAAAACAAGAATAACATTAAAAGCATGTACTTACATGTAATAGAACATATCCAACCATTCACAATTTGACAATAGAGAAGCTCCAAGATAAGATAAACCAAATCCACAGGACAAAATTCATCCATAATGCTCCAATTCATCCTCCAAGAAAAAGTGCGAAATTCTCAAGAGAGAGAAGAGATCCAATCCAAAGTGATGATGAGCAAATGAACTCATCACACTTGTATTTATACACTAATGAGGAGTTTGAATTAGTTTCCTTGGCCTACATAAGCCCCAAAAATAAAATAATGTGCTAATAATCTAATTGTTGGTGACAAGCCCACCAAACTAGCTCACAAATGAAAGAATAAGCCTCTTAAGAGGTCATATGATGAATAATACATGTCGTAGGGCCCTCCAAGAGGCCTTATGAGATCCATGGGTGCCATAATGAAGAGTAGAACCCTCAAAAGTGATGGACAAGGGGTTGGCGCCTTGTTTTCCAAACAATAGACCTATGGTGTTCCCAATGGGTGTGAGGGCACAATAATAATCTCATGGGTCTCCAAATGAGTCGAAGATGCCTGTAAATCATCTGAAAGGGCTTCGGTGGTGGTGGAGGGGATGCCACATCATCCTACAAGTTCTAGGCCAGCTGCCAAGTGCATGGTACATCTGTGGGGCCTGTTGGGAAAAGGTGAACTAGGTGCATCTTCCTCATCCAATAGGAGTATCTCGAGCATCTCTGACCATCCTCGGGGATCCATGGAGTGTTGTCTACTGTTGTGGAGGCCCATGGCTCTCAACACACACCCTACATATGCCAATATAGCCCTCTGAAGGATTAGGACCCCGTATAGGAAGACCAAACCCAAGATGGAGACCATCTGCAATCTTGCATAAGATCCAATGCATCCCCTAGCCTTCTAGTACAACAAGTTGTTAGAGAAATCTAGTAAATGAGCTTACCAATCGTGGACCACAGGTGGGGACTTCATAATGGCTTGCCTTTTCATAATGGGCTTCGGGATGTGCCAATGTCTCCTAAACTCCAAATGGGGTTAGCCAAGTATCCTATTAGGTGGTTTCTACTTCTAAAGGGGATAATTTGTACAAGGTACATCCTTCAAAAGGCAATGGCATGTGACAGATAGGTGAATGAAGTAGGGAATGAGAAGGGGCATCCCTGGGCCACATGTTGGGGTACAAGGGTAGCTAATAAAAGGGAAGCCCACACTTGAATTTATAATGTATAGGAGGGAGCAATCATGGTACATGAGGTGCCCCGAACTTGATTTTTCTAGCGTTCTTTATATGCCTTTCACCTTTTATAATTTTCTTTGATTAACTGCTCGAGGCTCAAGGGGTAAGAGCATGATGTATAAGATATAGCAGTGAGTACCCCCTTTTAAGGTAGGGCAGTTCATTGCCCACCAGGGGTTGGGACAATCATGGGTTCCTATATGATGATGGAGGCTCATAGAACCTGTAGGAACTAGGGTGATGGCCATAATGATGGCGTAGAGCTCATGTATTGGATTTTTCCCACCTGCTAAATGTGTTTGTCCCAGCCATCTTTTGCATTTTGTGGTACATTTTCCTATTGGATGTGGCCAAATATGCTTATATCGATCTTTTTAGCTGCATCAAGTTTCGGGGAATCATTCCAGGCTTGACCCAAGGTGTTGGCAAGGGGAAGGGGTGAGCCAGCCCTATGTGGACCCAGTGGAGGAATGTGGACCCAGGTGGGAGAAATGATGAATGGGGTAATAATGAGTAGAAAGGGGGTAACATAAGTGGATAAGGGAGCAAGAACACGCAACCAAATTCAGGGTTTCCCATGAAATACCATCCCTAAAGCCAAATGGTCAATAAAAGAGATCCCATGGGACTAGAATCTAAGGTTAATATCCAAAAGGGGTATAGGGGACAAGAGCACAGACCTAGCCCATTCTTTCCGTCAAATCCCCCCATTAATCCATGCCCATAAGTGTCCATGATAATCAAACTACAATACTCAATTACCAAATGACAAGGCATACCTTTAGGTTCGAGAGGCCCACCTTCAAACATACGATCATGGCAGATGGGCGAGGGACCACATGGTTGGCTTAGGTGGCAGAGAAATGGCACAATGAGCTAATTGGTGACTGCAAACGGTTGCTAGCCGCTGGCTGAGGACCATCTTGGAGGGAATTTTTTCTCTTAGGGATATTACCCACAAAATGGTGGTAACAGTTCCTTCAAGGGACTGGGACACGAGAACTGCAAGGTCATTTGTTTAAACCCTTGTTTAAATGACAAGCTTCTTAAATTGAATGGTGGAGAAGGTTGTCTTAAATCGTCTATCAACCAAGCTTATTCTTGAAGGTAAATTTTAAGGATGCGAATCTAGATTTAGAATGCAAATGCAAATGCTTCAATGAGATTCAATTGTAACAAGATGTTTCAATAAAAGAAATGTCAATCTACTTATAATCAAGATATATGATGAGTAATTAGAACACAAGATTATAATTATCTTACGACAATGATTTATGAAGCAAGTTAAGGTTACTCAATGTAACAAGAGAAATGAAAGAGATGACAAATTAGATCTAGATGTTAATACAATAACCCACACTCCTTTAGTTAATAGTGCTCCTTAAGATGTTCTTCACTTATATTATATTAAAACAATTGAAGCAAGTGAAAATTATATGACGAAAGCACAAGTAAATGATGGCAAATGAGATTGCTAATAGGAATATAGAAAGACTACTCTAAATAAATGAGCTTAAGACCAAAAATTCCTCAAGTGCAAGCAAATCAAATAGCCAATATGACAAGAGAAAGAAGATATGCAACTCAAGAGATTAGATCTAGGATATGATGACAACAAAACTCCAGCCAATCAAACAAGAGCAAGAAAAACAATTAGTAATAAGATCCAAGACTAATGAAAAGGAAAACTAAGCTAAGAACATGAGAGAAACTCCCTTTTAAATAAAGGAGGAGGGATACCATTGGAAATTCCCAAGCTCTGTTAGGCAACAAGATGTTGAGAAATCCTTAGGGCATCTAATTAAAATGATTTCTCTTAACTTAATAGGTGCTTGTGATGTTCTTTTACTTCTTTAATTAGATTTTTATTTTGCTTATTATTATTATGTTCTTTATCATCAAACAACTAACAAAAACATGAAGATCATCAAAGACAATTGGACACCAGATGTAGCAACTCAACTAGGGAAAAACTCCTCTCCTAGGGGAAACTCCTCTCCTAGAGGAAAACCCAAAAACTTCTTCTCTTCTCCAAGAATCAAATCAAATGAGACAAACTGGACCTTTTGACCAAGATGTAGACTTCCACTCCACTCAAGTCAAATTTCAATCAAAAACATAAGTCATAGGATCTTGATTCTCTCTTTAGCATCTGAAATCTTAGTCTGCGCCTTTCTTGCACCCTCGATCTTCTGCTTCAAATCTCCTTGCACGTGTGAGCCAAAAACTCAAGAGAAGAAGCCTCTTTAACTTCGCTTGGATGCCTCCATTCTTTGTTAGAGTTTTCTTGCTTATACAAACCCTTCCACACCTCTTTCTTCACGTTCACACTTCCTTATGAATTGCAGATCGAATGCTTGAGGATGTGTCACACAAGGTCAAATGAACTATCTATATATAGTCTCTAAATGTGGTCGAATCTTCTTCATCCAAGTCGACATGAAGGATGGGCAGGCCAACTTGATGGAGGAGGTATTGGATGACCAAATTACATAAAATAATTTTCTTTCATCGACACAATGAGCCGAAGGGTCTTTCACATCATGACTTTGACTTTGACTCAAGACACAAACTGTTAGTTTTTTGTAGCATCGAAAGTGCTTTAGCCTTGAAAATTGGTGGAGAGGCTAAGGCACATGAGTTCTAAAGAACCCAGTAACCGTTTGGTGAAATTCCACAGTGATTGTATTTTATTAAAATAATTAATATTTTTAATGGGGTTCCTAAGTCTAAACTTAGGAAAATTAAAATATTAATGGGTATTAATCAAAATATGGGTGAGAATGATCTAGAAGGTGGATCAATTCATGTTTTAATCTTAGTCGTTAATTAGGGACTTAATATCGGTCGTTGAAGACTCAACAATATAAAATGGAGGCTTGGGGTTCATTTGGAAACACACACGGAGAGAACAAATTGATCAAGAATTTGATTCCTAGGGCAGGGTTTGCTAAGGATTTTGAAATCACTGATCATTTTGCAGCAAAGGGGCAGTGAGAATCCAGGATAAGGACTTTTCGGAGAATACAGACAAAGAGGCAAAGAGAGTGAGCAAAGCAGAAAAGATGCATGTCATGCAGAAGCCGGAACAGTGGGGAAAGCTGACGCAAAGGGCAAAAGCCGAAACAGTTGGGAAAGCTGACGTAGAGGGTAGAAGCCGGAACTACCGGGAACAACCAAAACTGTCGAGAATTGCTAGAACAACCAGGAAAGTTGATGCAGAGGGTAGAAATTGGAACTGTCGAGAACAAACGGAATGACCGAGAAAGTTGACGTAGAGGGCAGAATAGGTGACATAGAAATAGCCAGGGTTATCCAGTGTTGTGATGGATCAATCGAAATTCTGCTGGGTGAAGTGATGCAAAGCTCACTTAGATTTTCCGCCAGTATTTTCTCTGTAAAGGATTGCTAGATGAGCATCCTAGATTTGTATTCAGATATTTCTCCAACATATAATAATAAAACCCTTAGAGTTGCTGCACTGGTTTTCCCACATTGGGTTTTTTCGGGGACTATTGTGTCCAAAAATAAGTGTCCTATGTATCTAGTTCTTTGTTCTATTTTCTATTTCGTGAGATTAAGTATTTAATTAGTGTAGGCTTAGAAATAATTTTCTTTAGTATTCAGAAGAATAACTTGATGAATGTAATTTAAAAAATTCAAGTAGGTGAAGTAGATTTAGATTTCCTGCAATAGGGGTTCCTTGGACTATGAATTTTCACACAGACCCTATAGCACTCAATGGGCGCTTTTAACTAGAGACAAAAATAAATATAGCATGAAGCCCATGCTCATAAATAATTTCTCTTGCAATAAATTTCCTTTTTCTTTCTTTGACAAAATCATGACTCAAATACAATTATGGAGACCGATACTAGTTACATTTCTCAACAACCCCTCTTAACTTGGGAGGTATTCATAATTGTTCAATAGGTACAAGATTGAACTCAATTTGAAATATTCTTAAGAAGAGTAGAACAACATATGCAATGCTAGGGATACCGTAATTGCCAAGGTATCCTTCCAACAGGGACTAAGGTGTCATAATGGCATTTGCCACTATAGGTACCAACAGGCTACATCCTTGATATCAATCCAATGTGATATAGATACCATCTAGGCCTCCATGCCCTGAAACAAACCCTTACAGGGATCCAGGTATCAACACTAAACCGGAGCTCCACACGATACCCTCCCTCCGGGATCTAGAGGTCAACTGAGATCTCAATACTAACCAAGCCATGATGTGCTCCCAAGTACCATCACACAGGTAGTTTTGTGGTACTTCATCTCTACCTCTCAACCAAATCAGAGACAATTACCAACATACAAACACATCCATCAATCCGAACATGCTCCTAAAACTAACTTCTTTTTGGGAAGAGATTTTGTCAATACATCAACTATTTGTTCATTTGTTGGCACGTAAAGTAGCTTCATGACCCCAACCTGTATCAAACTTCTAATGCATATGTTCTTGTATGCTAGCACAAAACTTCGAGGTCTTCAACTATTTTGATATTGCTAAAGTCATCACAATATCCAAAACATTTCGATGGAAACTTCCTTCATCTTCTCTAGCAGACCAAACTCAACGTGAACACTTTTCACAACATTCAATTCTTAATCATGAACACAACTTTATTAATCACGAATAACCATCTATAGTGCTTTAGCCATTCTCTGATCTTACTCTTTCTTCAAGGTCTTTACTATAACTGTCACAATATGCCCTCCCTCTTAATTGGGGAGTTATACACTTTCTTTATCCAAGCTTCTTTTCTTCTAGGGGATAAATTCATCAACAACTCAGCGACATAGGCTTTATCATCATATCATCGGAGAACTTAAACCTTCTGGAACATCATTCCTTCTATCGTCACATGGCAAGAAGTTCATCTATTATATCAAGATTCTTACAACTCCCTCTTTCCATCATGCTCGTCGTCATTAAGTTATCATCAAATATGAGGCATCTTCAACCTCTTGAAGACTATGTACTTGCATATCTTCAATCGCAAGTACAACTAAACACATATACAGGAGCTTGAAATAAATTTTATCAAACTAGGGTTAGCATATTATCATAGTGTATCTAAGGTTATCAAAAAATTCAAGCAAGAACTTTAACTTTAAATATCAAATTCTAAACCTAGATAGTAATCAAGAGAGAAACAATCGACTAGGGTTACATTTCGATGCCTTAAACTTACAAAACCATCTTTGTTAGGGTTTTTGTCACAAACCCTAGATTCCATCATTAAGACTAAAGCGTTAGATATCAACAATTGATTTCAATCATAGCGAAAGCATTATTACATCTAAGGTTTCATTATCATGGCCTAGAAACTTATATCAATCTCTATTAGGGTTTTGTTGTAAACCCTAGACACAAACATCAACATTTAAATGTTAGATATACAACCACTCGACCAAGCTAGGGTTTCAATCAAATAGAAGCATATTCACCTAGGGTTTCATTACTAGGATTTTACATTGCCTATTGCAAGGGTTTTCTCATAAATTGTAATTCATCAAAGTTCAAACCCTAAAAATCTAGGGTTTCATCATATATTTTGGACATCAACAACAAACCCTAAAAAGCTAGGGTTTCATCATAACATCAACAAACCCTGTAAACATTAAAAAGGCTAGGATTTTTATAGTGAATCCTAAAGGTTAGGGTCTTTCCAAGTGAACAAACGATAGATAGTATGATAACGGTTGATTTAATCTAGAGATTAATCACCCTAACCATAAGAATCTTTATGATTCAAAACCCTAGACATGAGAGAGTTAGTAATACAAAGCAAATTTCAAAATTGTTCATACCTTTTAACTAGCTACAAATCATGTGGGCTTAAACATACCTTGAGTTACTCCTTTTACAAACCTTGTAGGGTTTCCTCATTGAAGGGCTTCCTCTGAATCTAGCCACAATCTTTCCTTTTAGAATATACCTACAATATTCATTGACAAGCACAACCAAAATATACAATTACAAGAGTCAAATGATTTTCTAGGGTTTCCATTTCCTTTTACAGAATGAATTCCTAGCGATTTTGAGTACAAACCCTGACTGGCACTAAGGAGCAATTAGACATTATTTAATTCTATTTTCACAAAGGATTCTCATATATCTTCAAACCCTAGATATCATGAGTTAGGGTTCCTAAAAGAGAACAAGCGAATGAGGTTTTCATATGTACTCTCTAGGGTTTACAATCCTAGATATTAACAATTTTAACACAATGAGAGTTTGCAAACCTTAGAATTATACAAGCAACTAAACCCTAAGACATTTTTTACAAATGAACATGCTATACATACTTCAAGGTTACATACCTTTGTCTTTCATGATTGAAAGATTGATGTTCCATTGAGCTTGTTGCTTTTTCTTGCAAATTGAAGAGACATTGTTAGATGACTAAAACATAAAGAGTAATATTAATACTTACTTGAGTTAGATGAGGACATCAAGCAGGTCCAAAATGCTAGATGCTTTTTCTTGACCGTAGTAGAGGCTTTTGAAGAATGGGTTGCTACAGGGGTTCAAATAGACTTCTCCTCACACTGATATAGACTGCTTCCTTTTGAGATAGAGATAATATAACCATAGAATATGCACAAAGGTCTTCTTTCACTTTCCTCAATAGGGCTAGACACCTATTCCACAAGTAATGTAGACCTTGATACTTTTCATCGTTCCACAAATTCAAAAGATTGAGATTATGTCCCACTAAATTAGACTTCAAAATAGGTTTGATTATGTCTGGCACTGTGATCTTTCCAAGTCATCTTTTATGTTATTATTGAGGCTCAGACCTTATATATATATATATATATATATATGCACAAATTCTTGTCCTTTACCCACAGGGGTCTCGACTCCTTTAGTTTTGGGGTGACTGTACCTTTGTAAAAGTCTTATAATGCTTTTAGATAGTTCGGTCTTGGTCCTTTTCTTTGCAGGTGATAAGGACTAACTCTAATCCACAAAAGATGTCTTGAGAATGTAATTTGATTACCTACATAAATTTTATATGTCTCTTTGATTTTGGATTACTGAAGTGATTTCAGATTCCACACACCATGCACAGAACTTCTCTTTTCCAAACAGAGATCTCAGCCTAGTTTACTCTCTCAAAGTTTTAGCCCTTTGGGTTCCCCAACTGATGCTTCATGGCTTCCTTTATTAATTTGGTCTTTAGCGGCCTAATCACTGAGGTATAGTCTTATAATAATGCCTAGAAATGAGTTGTTTTAATTTGGTCCTCCTAGGTAGCTCGGACTTGAGCACTAGACATGAAACTTTTGTTTTCAAACCAACAGTGATCTTTTGGCTGCGTGTTATGCCACTGACCTTAGCTCTGATACCATGTTGAGAAATCCCTAGGGAAGCTAATTAAAATGATTGTTCTTAACTTGATAGGTGCTTGTGATGTTCTTTTACTTCTTTAATTAGATTTTTCTTCTACTTATTATTATTATGTTCTTTATCATCAAACAACTAACAAAAACACGAAGATCACCAAAGACAAATGGACACCATTTGTATGCACTCAGCCAGGGCAAAACCCCTCTCCTAGGGGAAAATTGAAAAACTTCTTCTCTTCTTCAAGAATCAAATTAAATGAGACAAATTGGACCTTTTTTCTAAGACGTAGACGTCCTCCACTCCACCAAGCCATCCTCCCACGTAGACAAGTCAAGCTTCAATAAAAAACATAAGTCATAGGTGTGAGAATTCCTAGACTGAAGGAACCCCTACTGCAACAAATCTGAATCTACTTCACCTACTTGATTTTCAAATTACTTTCATCAAGTTATTCTTCTGAATATTGAAGCAAATTACTTCTATAGCCTACACTAATTAAATATTTGATCTCATGAAACATAAAATAGAGCAAAGAACAAGATACATAGGACACTTATTTTTGGACACAATAGTCCTCGGAAAAACCCAATGCGGGAAAACCAGTGTAGTAGTTCAGAGGGTTTATTATTATGTAGGAGAAATATCTGAATACATATCTAGGATGCTCATCTAGCATCCTTTACAGAAAAAATACTGGCAGAAAATCTAAGTGAGTTTTACCTCACTTCACCCGACAGAATTCTAGTTGATCTGGCACAAGACTGGCTAACCCTGGATATTTCTACGTTGGCCCTGAGTCAGCCTTTCAGGCTTTGTGTCAGCCTTGCATCACCTTCTCTGCCCTTTGCATCAGCGCTCTCCGTTGTTCTGGCAGTTCCCGGCAGGTTTAGCAGTTCCAGTTGTTCAGATAGTTATGGATTCTGCGTGACAACTTTTCTGCTATGGGCTGGCCCTTCCAGCTCTGCATCAAAACTGTGTGGGTCCAGAGTGGCCCAACGTCATCTGTTTGGTCAATTCAATGTCCTTGAATTGGCAATCATAAATTGTCAACCAGGGTGCGTAGACTGACGAAGTATAGGTGCACAATATGTGCTTAGAAGTTATTTTAGTATGTCGTTATGTATTTGTCAAAGTCTAGTCCTAGGATGGAGGTGATGTTGTTAGTTGTACTAATATTGTCATTCTTAAGGATAAGTTTCCTAGGAATTAATCGCTATTCAATCAGTTTGTGGATGATGTGAGGGTGATTTTACTTTTGTTAGAATTTGATTTTAAATCTCTTTGTTGCAGCTCCTAATCCTCTAAGTGTAAAATGGAATCTTACTCTAGCATCTATGAAGGAATACTGTTGAATTCAATTGTTTTAGGAGAAGTCTTCTCGCTTGTTCAATTTCTACTCAAACAATGTAATCCAAGCAACACTTCTGAATTAAACACACTTTAATTATGCTGGATAATAAGCAAAGGAAATGACTATGCAGTACCAGTTATAAAGAAAAGTAAACAACAACCTAATCTAGGTATAAGCAAAGTAGAATTCTTACGCAGATAACAATTTGAATTCATTATACAACATGATCACACAAAATAGAGCAATTGAATAATTGAAGGAAATCAGATTGTATTTGATCAAAACCTGACACTGATTGCAGGGGCCCTCCACATTGCAGTGCAAAGCTTTAAACCAGTGCAATACTTGAACACAGAAACCAAATTCATTCACACGAAAGTCACAAATTGTTCAGAAAACATTTCATTCAACGCGCACCTAAATAATAGTGTGGCCATTAAATTTATAACATGTCCCTTGCATAACTGTTTGAGAATTCTAAGCCTAATATCTCTTAACCTTATCTAATCTTATTTTGTGAAACCGTCGTTTTGCTATTTCGAAAGCAAAACGATAAGGTTTTAGCTGATCTCAGCTCTGTTCTGCGTTAATCTGGCAGTTGACTCTGGGTTTGACCGCGATCTCCTGTGCCACCTTTGGAAAACGGTTTCGAGTGGATAGGAAGGTATCCATGAGGGAGTCACCTTCTATCCATCCACACCTTTCGTTGTTGAACTGGAGCTCTGGAACCTCGCGAACAATGAAGGCAGCTACGGAATCCTGGTCTAGCTGCGGAAACAGGTCGATTCGGTAGCTAATTACAACTTTAATTAAAACAATAGGGTATACAGTTGAATATGAACAACAAAACATACTAATGCATACCTTCATCAAAACCTTGGAGATATGGCTTTATTAAGTGGTAAATATATATGAAAAAGAGAGGATTATTGGGCAAAAAGGATGTCATGGTAGGGCAATCTTCAGACTCTACATCGGCTCTCCAGACTATTGCGTTGCCTCTCTGTAAGCTCTCTTTGCCGCTCTGTCAGTGTTCTCCAAAAAGTCCTCCTTTCGGGTATCAGCTTAGACAGAGCCTGGCTAGGACAGGACTCCACCTTATTTATCCGGTTCCATAATACCACAGATCGTCTACATGCTCTTCGAGCTAAGCGGAAGCTTTTTAATCTTCCACACAAGATATTCTTAGATGAGGATCTTACTCTGGCACAGGTAGCTGAACTCAAACAGGCTAGGGAACAAGTGATGGCAGCAAGACAAGCAGGTAAATGGGCAGTCATAAGGAACCTTCGCGCTATCATTCGAGACTCCTTCCCCCCAGGATGGACACCTCGAACAGGCAGTTCCAAATGACGGGCCTGCCTGGGGGGGGGTCGAACACCAGGGATGTCAATTCACTGCTGGAACGTGAATGGGTCTTTTTGGTCTTCACCTGGGCTACTCTACGACGCCCTTGAGTCAGCAGATATCCTCCTAGTAACAGAGACCCATGAGAGCCCGGTTTGACCCCTCCCAGATGTAATAGGGTACCATTGGCATTCAGTATGTAGACAGGAAACAAGGAGCTCAGGGGGAGTCAGAGGGTCAGGGGGAGTAGCGTGCCTCGTTAAAAACGAGCTCAGAGATAGAGTCACAATAGTAAATACAGATGAGTACGCCAGGTACATGTGGATCCGAATCAGAACTGGATACCCACCCCTGAGGGATATCTTTATTGCAGTATGTTACTTCCCCCCCACCACATCTCCGTTTGCCATCCACGACGATGTAGAAAGAGACCCCTTCACCAGCATATACCCTGACATCACTAAATTCTCCACTGATGGAGAAATCATCATCATGGGGGACTTCAACGCCCGTACCAAGGAACATCAGGTCCCCCTCCATGACCGTTCAGAGGATGTGTTCTGCACTAGGGGTGTGGACCTGGTTTCAGCAGGATTGCAGAGAATCTCAGAGGATGCCCTAGGCCCCATCACAGCCTACGGTAAACATCTTTTGCAGTTGGGCGAATCACATGAGCTGATAATTTTGAACGGCCTCTCACGCTTCCCGGAATCCCGCTTCTTCACATGTAGACCTCATGGAGGTGGTGCTAGCGTGGTGGATTACGCTTTGACCGGCCGAGCACTGCTCCCTTTTATCCAGAATCTCTCTGTATCTCCCATCCCCCTAGCCGACCACGCACTGCTTTCACTCTCCCTTCAATCTGATCCCCCCCGACCAATCCACCCCCCACCTCGATCCCCCGGTAGAACCATCTTCTGTTTTGAGAAGGGTGACCCCGACATTTTCTCCTCCTCACTCCAGCAAATCCTCCCCAGCTCAAATGACTTCTCCCGTCTCGAGACTGTTTCAGATAAATACCACTGTCTCTCCTCAGCAATCTGGGAGTCGGCGCTCCAATCCTTTCCCCACTCCTTTCAGACCTCCTCGACCTCCTGCAAGACAGGAACTTCCCCTATGAACAAATGGTACGATACACAGTGTAAACTCCTCCACCAGGATCTCCGACATGCCTTCCGTCAGTCCCTTCCCTCTTATTCTGCCATCCAAAAGAACTATCGTCGCCTTCTCCGCCACAAAAAACGACAGTTCATCTCCCAACAAAGAAGGGAGCTTTCCGCCCTCCTTACCCATTCCCCTAAGCAATTATGGGGCAAGATCCTCCCCCGGCGTTCTCCCCCTCCCGCTGATCTCGACCCAATTTCCATGTTTTCTCACACCTCTCGTCTTTATGACATTCCCGGACAGTCCCAGATACAGGGCACATCTCCTCCCTTATCCTGCCACCTATTCACCGACAAAGATGTCAGAGAAGCCATCTGGGCGATGAATAGCAGCAAAGCAGCGGATGAAGAAGGATTCCAAGCCGAATTTTTCAAGCATGGCCTACGACCCCTAGTTGGGTACCTGGCTGATCTTTTCAACCATGTAGTCCGAGATGGGTTCCCCCCATATGGTCCCATCATATTATATACCCCATCCATAAGTCAGGGAATACCTCGGACCCCAACAACTACAGGACAATTATGGTGGGTCATACATTCTCTAAACTCTAAGCCACTATCCTTCACAGAAAGCTTTCCAGAGATTTCGAAGAAAGAGATCTCAGAGCCAGAGGCCAAGCTGGTTTCA
>APFE031617938.1:0-40827 GCA_000404065.3 Pinus taeda | reverse complement strand
CCCCTCATCCGACGGTCCATAGCGATATCGGCCATGCTCGATGACTGACCTTTGCCCACCCAATAAGGCAGTTTCACCCGACCCCCTGACTGCTACGTGTCAAACAATGGAGCAGATCAAGTTTCTGCTCCTAAATACTGCATTCCTCACTAAAGCGGTGCGACCCCCTGTAAAACCACCTCCCCGCCAACCCAATAAACTGCCAATCATTCATAAAAATGAAATTTCCACCAAAAGTGATTATTGCTCCACAAAGAGGCTGTGAAGCCCTATTTTGTCTCTTTCGCTTGTTTTCCTTGTAAAACCTCAATGAACCAGTGTGATACATGCAAACCTGAAAACTACCAACAGACCCCATTTAAAGTCATGAAGATGTTGCAAAAACTCCAATCAACCTCTCGATCTGTACTAAACCCATTCAAACCTCTATTGTGGCCGAGACACCAAGTTGAAGTCAAGTCACCTAAACGCCATACGTCTGTGAATAAGATGGACAGACAGCCCTTTCAATTTGAAAGCGTTCAGTTAGTGAAGTGATTTAATTAACTACAAATTAATTAAAAATCGCTTTAAATTCAAAAACTTGTGACCAAACCCTTTTGAAAACTTCTTGATTCTTTAAAAACCTCTGTCAAAACCTCTGAAAGTCAAATTCAAAACCAGAAGAAATGAATTATGAAACCAAGGAAAATGAAATATACAGAAGAACGTTGACAATCAAATTATGTGACACTGAATGAATAAGAGATTAAAAGCCTATATGGAAATTGACTGATTTACAGTAAGAAAAATGCAGTAAAAGGGTACAAACAAAACAACTAGGTGAGAACATGAAGAAATGTCAGCAAGGTCAAAGAGTATCAGTGTCAAAGAGTATCAAATGAAAGACAAAGGTAAATGAAGATTCTAGCGTAAGAAAGCAAAACAACAAGGGATCATAAAGGGCTTAAATTCATAAAAGCCAGCAATACCAAAATAAAAGGGACAACATGAAACAGTTCATTAGCTGTCTCTATCTTCCCATAACGACAACATTTTATTTCCTAGAATAAATCTCAATTTAGTTTGAGATGTTTTGTAAAAAAGCTATGTATATATACTTCACAATTAGAAGTATGTAGGGTTGACACTATTGTACATTTATGTAGGCTTCTTGATCTCGAAGAACAAAAGGCTATTGTACCAATTGAAGAGCCAACAAGATGGACTAATCAAAAAATATCAAATTGTGCCAGGGATTCATGTGTTGAGCGTATTCCAAAAAACTATTTTTCTTGTATCTTTGTCAATTTATCAAAGTTACTCACACCCTTATATATATCTCAATCTAAATTCTTTAACTTGGAAACGTATTTCAGAAATTGTTTAAAAAACACTCTATGTTAATAGTTAAGCATTTGAATGTTTTATTTTCATAGTTAAATTAAAGAATCCTTAATATCTCTTTAGTTTAAGCTGAATCACCAAGTAATCTAGATTGAAGGATCCTTAGTTGCCCTTCGATTTTAGTTGCATCTTCCTTCCTCATTAATTATCTAGGTTTGAGAATCCTTAACTACTCTCTTTCCTCGAGTGAAAACCTTCCACCTCTCTGTCTCAAACATTTGAAATACACTCTGATACCTTGCCCTTAGAACATCTCCTTTATTGAGTTCATCCAACCCTGCTTCCTTATCTCTTAACGCCATAGCCCAATGGTCTGAAAGGCATCGATTTTCCTATCTGTTTAAAGAGATCCCACCACCCAATCTCAAACAAACCAAAACTCCTTAAGCAATCCATAACTAGCCTAAAATCCCAGCAAACAAAGCTAAATCATATAGAGAGAGCCCACTCTGAGCTAGGTTGGCTAGAACCTATGCTCCAAAGTTAGTTAGTAGTTACCTTGGCCATTTTATTTCTTCCAATAACTTCTAGAGAAACTATTGAGTGATAACACTGGGTATAAATGGTGCTATGTACATGATGGATATGTGGTATTGTGTACATATTGTACTATGTGCATGATGGATATGTGGTGTTGTGTGCATATGGTACTATGCAGACGTTGGATATGCAGTGATGTGTACAGATGATGCCATGTATGTGTTGGATATGTAGTACTATGTACAAGTGGCATTGCGTGCATGTGGTACATTGGTACTATGTACATATGGTTTGGTGTGCATGATTGTACAAGATGTGTCATGTGTATGTGGTGTTGTGTACATATTGTACAAGTGGCACTGTATGCATGTGGTGTTATGTACATGTGATGCATGTGGCATTGTGTACATGTGGTATTGTGTATGTATTGTATAGTGGTGTAGTGTACATGTGGCGTTGTGTAGGTGGTGCCATGTACATGTGATGTTGTGCACACATTGTGTAAGTGGTGTGGTGTACCGATGGTACTGTGTACATGTTGTACATAAAGTACTGGTGTATGTGTGGTATTGTGTGCATGTCATCCATGTTGTGTTATGGTCATACAATATTATGTATGTGCATCATGTAGTCATGGAATTGCAGCATGTGTACTCGTTGTGTTGTACTCTATGTAGGTACATGTATTGGGTGGTATTGCACATCGAGTATAGATGGATGCATTGTATTGTATATACTGGGTGTAGGTGTATGTGTTGTATGTCAGGTGTAGATGGATGTATTTCATGGTGTGGTATGATGTGTGGTCGTATGTTTGTGCTGCACACTATGTGTCTATGCACATGGTTAAAGAGAAGGCATTGGGTATTTTTCGGGTGTAGCAACTGATCCGAAGTGCGTACGGAATAAAGATGAAGGTAGAAGCTAAGGATTGATGAAAGGATAAGTTTTGGTATTGTATTTTGGTTTTAGTATGCATGTGATTTATGATTATGGCCTATGATGATTACATGTGATCTATGATTCTTATTTATGATGGTTACATGTCATTTATGATTTTGGTCATTATGTTTTGAGGTAACCTAATGTGATATTTTTATACATGTTGATTTGGTCAAATATTCTAGTTTGACTTATTGTGATAGGAAGCGAACATGATTGCAAATGTACCTTACTAATGAACTACCAATGAGGTATGATGTGAAATTATTTTAATTTATTTTAAAATTGATGGAAGTTATGTGCATAGTACAAGAATCATGAACATGCCCGATTGGGTAGTTAAAATCAACTACAAGAATTAGCAGTTGATATGGTGGTTTGGTGGTTTCTTATCGTGGTTTGGTAGTTGCTTTATGATGCTTTAATATATGATTTATGTTGGTTTAGTATATGCTTTATGGTGATTGATATATGCTTTATGATGGTTGATATATGCCTTATGATGATTTGATGTATGCTTTATGTTGGTTGATACATGCTATATGATGTTTTGATATATGCCTTATGATGTTTTGATAGATGCTATATGATGATTAGTGTGTGATTGATATATGTTCGGTATATGATTTGGCATATGTTTTGGTATATATATTTTGATGAGGTTGTTATATGTACAGCCATGTATGGATGTAAATACCATAACGAGCTGTGTTATAATGCTCCACTATGCGGTATGGGTGTTATGTTATTATACTGTCATGTGGATATGTTATCATGATGTTATGATGTCATATGAGTTTTCTTATGTAGGATGATCATTGTAAATACCATAATGAGCTATGTTATAAAGCTCCACTATGCGATATGTTGTCATGTTTTCATGATAGTATGTCTTGAGCATATATTTCATTGTAAATACTACATCGAGCTGGGTTATAAAGCTCCATGAGCGGTATGTCTTCTCTCAGTAGGTTGTTGAGGTATATGTGTGATTAAGCATTGAGGATGGTGTCCCCCAAGGGGGAGGGTTCTATAACAGCCCTGGTGAAAATTCCATGTAATAAATATTAAAAACAATAACCACGGATGATTGGGACACATATTCCAAGCTGAATGGTGGAAAAGACATCCTAGGGGGTGTTCATCTGATTGTTTATGGGTAAGGAAATTGGCAAAGGAAATGGCTAAGTCATTACAGAGGCGAAAAGGTATTTTGGCACATTTATTTACGAAAATAATGGAAACTAGGAGAAAAGGAATGTGAAAGGTCACATTTTGCATGTGAGGAGGAAATTGAAGGAAAATGAAGAAAATAGAGGCCTCATCAATAAAAAGGCTTATGAGGATCAGTGGGAAAGACTTGGTCAGTTCAGTTTTGGAGCTCTCTCATTACTCTCTCTCTTTCTTTCTCTCATACTCTTGGTTACATAGGGTTTTCTTGGAGCACTCTTTGAGGGTGTGGCATACTCGGACTCTTGGAGCAAGAAGGCAAAGTAAGAGCAAGAAAGCACAACAAGGCATCATCATCAACAACTACATCAGATTTTCTTGTAGGTACTGAGTTGCATGTATGATTTATTCGCTAGTTTTGACATGCATGGCACATGCATGTAGTTTCTTGGTTGTGATCTATCATTGGCATGGAGGATTGCCTAGATTAACAGTGGATTGCCTAGCCTTGCCATTTCCTAGATAGCCATGGTGATTTTGGGTTTACTTTCATTTCTTTGTTTTTTTTTTGTTCTAATTTTTCCTTAGCTTGGGTTAAGTTATTACTCCTGGAATCCCTGGTTGAAAAAACGCTATGGAATCCTCGTAACAACTTGGGTTGAGTTACTAGTCCTGGAAGCCCTAATTGGACAAATGCTCCGGAAGCCCTTGGCGAGTTGATTTACTAGTCCTGGAAGCCTTCGTTGGACAAACGCTTTAGAAGCCTTGTATAAGTTCTGGGTTGAGTTACTAGTTCTGGAAGCCTTGGTTGGACAAACAGTCTGGAAGCCCTGGAAGGCTTGGATGGAGACCAATATGATGATGGCTTTTGGTGATGTCCAACTGTGAGGTGGAATCATTTTTTGATGGGTTGAGGTGGGTGGCCTTTGGAAGCCCTGAATGAGTTTTGATTGATGTGTTTTATGGGATCCCATATTCATGCTTGGAATATGGCAAATGGGTGATTGGCTGTAGAGAGACTTGGCTTAGCCAATCTATGGTCAGTTGGAACATGGTAGTCCTATCTCTGGTTGGTTCATTGCATTTATTAATGAAAAAAATTCATTCCCCTGATTTTCATGTGCACATGTATTGATGTATATATGGATTTTGATAGCTGATATGTTTATTGTACTTCTATTCCTATTATGTTTTTTATTATGCACATTTACCCTAGAAGTTGTTACATCCTTTCAAGAATATCTACCTAGTACAATTATTTTATGGATCTAGCGGTCATCGATATCTAGGGACCACGAACCACATAGAAAAAAATTGATATCCATTACAAGAGGATGTTGGGTAGGGGGATTATGCCTTCGTCTAAGTGGACAAGGACTTAGTGTTAGGTTGCACCTAGCATTTTATGTATCTTGTGTAGACTCACTACCCAGCCCTTGGGTTTATCCCATGTCAAAGTAGTTTATATGGAGTCCTAGCCTGAACTTTTCCCATAACATTCTTAAGAAATATAGAGGTACCTCCATATTATTATAAGGAGGTTTATCAAATACCATGAATTTCCTATCCATCCAATTGTATTGAAATGGTTGGTATGTGCACCAGTCCATACAAATGTGTCTTTTGTTTACTCATAAACATTTGTCATTCCTTGGGTAAGTGAAAACCAACAAAAACTCTTGTTAAGCAATGTTAATGTCTCTAATTTTTTTTTATTAAGACCAGTTCTATAGCGCTCATACATCCTAGGTTTGTAATCAAAAATATTGGTTAACTAGCACTATCCATTGGAAATGGATGATACAATTGAATTTAATGAACTTGCAAGAGACAATTTTGAGGGACCTCTTGTGTTTTACAGATCCTGTATTAGTACCCTCAAAGTAGAAAAGGATAAATCCATTTCATGAATGGGAATTATTTTTTATTGGTTGGGTTTTGGTTATTCTAAGTTGTGGTTTCACCATCGTGTGAAAATTCCTACGCTGAAGGAACCCCTACTGCAGCAAATCTGAATCTACTTCACCTACTTTATTTTTAAATTACATTCATCAAGTTATTATTTTGAATACTGAAGCAAATTATTTCTGCAACCTACACTAATTAAATATTTGATCTCATGAAATAGAAAATAGAGCAAAGAACAAGATACATAAGACACACTTATTTTTGGACACAATAGTCCCCATAAAAACCCAATGCGGGAAAATTGGTGCCACGGTTCTGAGGGTTTATTATTATGCAAGAGAAATATATGAATACAAATCTAAGATGCTCATATAGAAATCCTTTATAGAGATAATACTGGTAGAAAATATGATTGAGTTTTACCTCACTTCACCCTACATAATTTCTGCTGATCCGGCACAAGACTGGCTAACCTCGACTACTTCTGCGCTAGCACTGCATCAGCTCCTTTGCGCTCTATGTCAGCTATCCCATCTATTCTGGCAATTCCTAGTAGTTCCGATTGTTTCCTACAGTTCTGGCTTCTACGTGACAGACAACTTTTCCCTCTGCATAGTCCTTTTTGGCTCCGCATCAAGACTCCGTGGACCTAGACTGGCCCAACGTCAACACTCCCGACTACTATGCTGCCTCTCTGTAATTTCTCTCCACCTCTCTGTCAATATTCTCTGAAAATTCCTTCTCCTAGATTATCACTGCCCCTCTACTGCAGAATGATCACCTAGTTTGAATTTCTCAGCTTCCTAGCCCCAGAAATCAAACTCTAGATCAATTCGTTCTCTATGTGTGTGTTTCCAAATGAAACCCAAGCCTCCGTCTTACACTTTTCCTGTTGAGACATCAACGACAAAGATTAAGTCTCTAGTCAATTGATAAGATTAAAACATCACTTGATCTTCCTTCTAGATCATTCTCACCCATATTTTGATTAATACCCATTAATATTTATTTTAATAAAATATAATCTGAGTGGAATTTCACCAAACGGTTTTTAGGTTCTTTGGAACTCATGTGCCTTAGCCTCTCCACCAATTTTCAAGCCTATAGCACTTTCAATGCTACCAAAAACTAGCACTCCCTCAACGAGGAAAGTTCTCTAGAAACAATATCCACGTGCATGATGCTCTATTTTTGAAGCACCTCCTTTTTCACTATTGCTGCCACCAACATTGTGCTAATGTTACTACTGTATTGTTGTCCATGACACTGCCACTGCCACTTTTGCATATGTACTACAAATTCCTCTCAAATGTTGCATCTATTATGCTGCTAGCACTGCCATTACTAACACTACATCCATACTACAACTCAGTTGCTAAGAGAAGCAACTAAAAAAAATCCAAAATTAGTTGAACTTAAATGTGTTCAACATAATACCATGGATGTTGGAATCTGACTTCTCTAGTATTTGACCCTCTGAATCTTCTGCGCTACTGCTGACTTTTGCACTGTTCCAACTGCACTACTGCCAAACTTGCTCTATGCTGATTAGCTCTTGGTCTCAGGCTACTACATCTATCCTCTAAACAATCCACTACATCATCTGACACTAACTCCATCTCGCTTCTGCTGAATTTTGGGCTCCTGCAGTAAAGAATTGATCCAAGAGGTGGACTCCTCAAGGATCCTGCCCACATGTAGTCCTCCCGACTAATGCTCAATATCACCCCATCTCCCTCCTGGAGATGCAAGGGCACTCATGGAAAACTCATCTTCATCAATCTTTATTGAAGCAGCCTTAGGATCATGTTTCTCATCCTTATTCTTTTTATTCAAAGGACATTGGGATGCATAATGGCTCATCTCACCACAATTGAAACATTTCACCTTTGAAATGTCCTTCTTTCACTTCGTCTTATGTTGTCCCTTCGATGCTAGAGCTATGTTTTCCTCCTCCTCCTTTGTCTTTATCACTTTCTTACTTTATTGTATACCCTATATAATTCTCCCCCACAATATCACTTTCTTACTTTATTGTATATACCCTATATAATTCTTTGGCATAAATTATACTAGCCACCTAAGTCCCTGGTGCTTAAAGAAGTTGTTGTGTTGAAATATTTGCTTTCATTTTGACATATTGAGTTGTTGTGTGGTATAATGATTTACCTCTAAAGTAAGATACATGAATTCCTCACGGGAGATGGGAAGACTTCCTTTGAAACAATTGAATTGCTTTGTGTGGAGGAAGGGGACTTAGAAATAACAATTTCTTGCCATCTGTGTTGGAATTTGGCAAAACTCCACATGAAAATTATATTAAAAATAATAGAGTTAGTTGTGGAGGTGGTGGTGAGGGACGCAATGGTCCTCAGCACCATTAGAAGTTCCCTTAAGTCTGTTAAAGACCGTGTAAACCTTATGGATATGAAAGGTGTTTATATCATCCCTTGTTCTTGTGGAACCTCATACATCGGTGAAACTGGTTGTTCTATTAACGAGAGGATCAAGGAACATGTTGCTGATATCAAGCATCGGAGGACCAAATCTTCAGCTTTAGCCGAACATGCAGAGAAGACCAAGCATCATATATGCATTGAGGAGGCTAAGGTTATCGCTAAGTTTTCTCATTTCCACCATTAGAAGTTTAGGGAAGCCATAAAAATTGAGAGGTATTCTAGTAATATTAATAGGGACGATGGCTAGAAAATTAGGAGTTGTTGGATTCCTGCCCTCTCTTCTTAGTTTTCTCCTTCTTTGTCTAGGGTTTTTTTCTTTACTTTTTGTCGAATAATATTTAATTATCAATAATATTTATCATTTTCAGCATTATTTTATTTATACTGATGTTTTAGATATTATAATCTCTTTTTTATACAATAGAATGTATTTAGATTTATATATTTAATCTTTTTTTATTGGTTTAATAATAAATAATATAACTATCAACATTATTTTTATTTATACTAATGTTTTAGTAATATTAGAATTTCTTTTTATTAAATGTTAAACTTTAATTATGCATAGAATATATATAGATTTATATAGTTAATCTTTTTTTTTCTAAGTAAAGACTAATTCTATTAAGAGAAAATGAAAATAAAGTTACAAAGAGGCAGAGGCCTCAGACAAGAGCATAAGAATGCTTGCTTTCCGGAGAGACTGAGCCATCCCAAACTTGGGAAAAGACCATTACAATGATGCATAAACCAGCCATAGAAGCCTGACATAGAATGGTAAACCATGGAGCAGAAATAGGATAAACCCTTTGAGACATCAAAAAGACCAAGCCTATAGATAGCAAAACTGTACATGTCAGCGGGAAGACCATTAACTATAGAGCTAAAAAGACATAGAACCAAAATCTTCGATGTGATTTCTCCAAAAATTTCTCTATACAAACAAATAATTCCTATAATCTTACGTAATAAAAAAAAATAATTTCACCCCATATTTCTTTCATTCTACTCTCATTATATTTTGGCCACCATTTTTTTACCCACCCTTCATACATATATAGATATATATAAATATAAAAAGTGTCTGTACAAATCATTAAAAATCAATAAATTCTATAATTAAAAAATTAAATTAAAAATCATAAAAGTCAATAAATTCTTTAATTAAAAAATTAAATTAAAAATCATAAAACTCGATCAATTCTTTAATTAAAAAGCATATTATCGTTGTTTCACTTTTCCATTATCTTTTAAAAAATTACAAATAAATAAAAAAGAAATGGAAAAAATGATTCGTTTACCGAGTAAAGTTGCTTTAAAAGGTGAGATGAACGATGAAGTCACTCGTGCTGTGAAACGGCCTTTATCAAAAACCAATGTCAAAAGTGTGCCTCGCATGCCGACAAAACTCCGTCGTCAGGCGATCTAAATTTAATCCTCGTTCTTGAATGTGTTAACAAATCTAATAAATAGGTTTCCTCGGTCGTGGACTATATTGGACAAAACTCCGTCGTCAGGCGCTCTAAATCCAATCCTCGTTCTTGAATGTGTTAACAAATCCGATTTCAAAATATTCGAAAGCGTGATTCGCATCCCCTAAAAACTCCGTCGTCAGGCGCTCTAAATTCAATCCATCTCATCAAACTTGCTGTTCAGGTCTGCATGGACTTTAACAAATAGGTTTCCTCGTTCTGGAATGTGTTTATAACTTTATATAATAGAATGTGTTTATAACTCTAACAAATACGAATGTGCGCCTTATTTGAATGCACGGACCAACTCTTCCATCGTCAGCGCTCTAAATTCATCTGTGGCGCAGAAGTGGGTAGTTCGTCGTCAACGGTGGCGCAGAATTGGGTACTTTGTCGTCAACGTTGGCGCAGAAGGATTGGTGGATTGTTATCTAATATTGCCAGAAAAGTAATATTGTTGTACTCTATAAATTCCCGTAGCACACATATTGGACCAAGATGTCTTCTACAATGGATGCGCAGACCCAACAGCTGAGTAGTGCCATTCAGAAGCTCATATCCAATGGAACAAACAACCTGGAGGTGCAGGAAAGATATATCCTGCCTCCCCATGAACGCCTACAGGTGTCTCAGATCTCTTACTCTGAGAGCATCCCTGTGATAGACCTAAAAGACCTCGATGGCCCTAACAGAGCAACAGTAGTCCATCAAATCCGACTTGCATGCGAAGAGGATGGTTTCTTCCAGGTTTCTACCTCCCCTCAAATACTTAAACTTTTGGTTGAATGTGCAGACTATTGAGTCTATACATCTCTATTGGTATGCTGGTATTAATATAATATAGTTTCTGTGTCAAGTTTCATATCCGATTGACTAATTTTTTATTGATATCAGATAGTGAACCATGGCGTGCCAAAGAATGTCATGGAAAGCATGATGGGGATAGCCAAAGAGTTCTTCGAAATGCCCGTCGAAGACCGAGCATGTCTCTACTCAGAAGACATAAAGCAGCTAGCCCGGCTTTCTACCAGCTTCAATCTTAACAAAGACAAGGTTCTCAACTGGTTGGACTATCTCACTCACCCTTGTCATCCTCTAGAAGAAGTCATCGGCTCTTGGCCTGAAAAACCAGCAGCCTACAGGTAATCAGCAAACCTTTATCTGTTATAAAATATCTAAGACAGAACACTAGAAAAGATTCATCTTAACCCACCATGGAAAAGTTTAGCTGTTTTGACCTGAGTTTTGTTACAGAGAAATTGCGGGCAAGTACTCTGGTGAGCTGAGAGCACTGATATTAAGGTTGCTGGCTGCAATTTCAGAAGCTCTGGGGCTAGATTCCAATTACTTGAATAAAATTCTTGGAAAACATAGCCATATGATGAGTATAAATTATTATCCTCCATGCCCAAACCCAGATCTTACTATTGGTGCAGCAAGCCATTCAGATGCAAGTGCCATCACTGTGTTAATGCAAAGCGATAATGTCAGTGGCCTGCAAGTATTCAGAAATGGAAAGTGGGCTTCTGTAGAACCCATAGCTGACGCGTTTGTGGTCAATTTGGGAGATCAGCTGCAGGTGAGAAAGAATGCGCAGATCTATAAAGTTAAGTTATTTTCTCTCATTGTGCAAGAATTTGATACTAATCATTCAATTTGTGTTGTGTGTGATTTGAATTGTATTAGGTTGTGAGCAATGGGAAATTTAAGAGCGTGGATCATCGAGTAATAACGAATAAGCAGAGTGCACGCATATCAATTCCCACTTTTTATTCTCCTGGACACGATGCTTTTATTGCCCCTGCAACTAGCATGGTGGATGAACATCAGCCGGCTGTGTATAGAGGATACAAGTTTGAAGAGTTTGAAGGAGCTTTCTGGAACCAGGAATTAAAGGGAAAGAGTATACTGGATCGTTTCAAGATCTAATGAAAGATCTATTGAACACTCATTTATGTTGGTCTTTCATGTAGGCATCAAGAATTTGAATTCAATGAACCGAATAAATAATATATGTAATGCATGCATTGAATTAATAATTTAGGATTTATTAAGAAATGTATAAGTAATTGAGTTTTCAAAATACTTTTTTAATAATAATAAAGTTTTAGTTTTAAATAAAAGGTTTAAGTTTTAAATTATTTTATTTTTCTTATTTTTTTAAAATGCATTTTTATTTTATATTAAAAATAATTTATTTATTTTTTAATTTATATGGGTCTTGGATAGATGGTGATCAAATGTAATATATTTACCCAAACTCATGTAATTACAGAATATTATTATTTAACTGGTTGAAGTTTTGAATCAAGTAGTTATGGAATGACTTGTAACTACTATTGTGGGTTCCAAGAAATGATTGGAGTAGTGTGAGCAAGTTAAATGGTTTTCTTTCCTTCTAGTGGATGGGGGAAAAATAATTTAAGAAACATATAGTCACAACTCATGAAGTTTGGTACTTGGACTCATTTTATAAGCTCAACAAAAAGGCCCTAGTTGTAGCCGCCATTAATATTCCCCCTTTTTCATTGGTAGCCACGGCATGATGCTCTATACTCTTGTAGTTATTGCAGCAGCCATTAATATTCAACCTTTTTCCTTGGTAGCCACGCCATTATGCTCTATATTCTTGTAGATTTCATTGCTAAATACCTTCACAAAGAAAAGATGAGGGAAAGACAATCACTCTAAGCGTTAGAGACTCAGCTTGGCGATAGATACTCTTTGTTGGCCTCAATCACCTCTTCATAGTGGGTAGTAGCTTGGCGATAGATACTCTTCGTTGGCCTCAATCTCCTCTTCATAGTGGGTAAAGAAAGAGTTGTAAATCGCCACCAACCTTCCAAACCATGGACTATTGAAAGCCATTGTGTTTCTCTTGTCCGCAAGAGATTATCCAAATATATTATACTAATAGATAAGTAACTCCATTCTTTATAGTAAAAAGAAAATATAGTACTACATGTAGATAAAGATTGATTTTTATATTTTTCTTGGTTAAGAAAATATATTACTACATATAAATAAAGATTGTTATTATATATTTTGCTTGGTAGAGAAAATATATTACTACATGTAGATAAAGATTGTTATTACCATATAGATTGTTGCAGTGTTAAAAGATAAGTAAGCTTTCTTGTCTTTATATGACATTGCATATGCCTTTTATGTAAGAAAAGATACGATGCATGCTCTTTTCTTGAAAATGGATTTCGTAGTCATTTTCGTGGAAGTGAATATAGATTAAAGAGGGTAATTTGTGAAATATTCTCATGGGCAAGAATACTTACAACTTTTCCAGGGTATATCGGTGTTCAATGATGTGATTGATTATTGTGTCTGTTTAATGATGTTGATTCCTTATCTAATGTGATATTCATAACGTCAAGTATGTGATTAATTAATCTCGTTAACAGAATCATGAAATGGATGCAAGGTTCATCAGACAATTTATTAAATATACTACAATAGTACTACAACAATGGTTGTTAATGGTTATGCAACTTACTGTCTTCTATTGAAAGTTACTTTATGTACTAATGAACACTCTATCTAATGGTTAATGAGGAATTTGGAATAATGATTTGGATAATTACTTGTGGCTAATTTGTGTAAAAAAAATTCTAGCTCCCTGCATTTTTATGTGAGGTTACCGGGCTATGTTACAAGTGGTATCAGAGATAAAGGTTGCAGCACTAACACATTTGGGAATTTTTGAGTAGAAAGGAAATCAAGGTATGCTACTAGTGAGCATCAACTCAGGTATGAGTCTAACAACCTACATATTAATATATGCAGTACACTATTTTTGACATGATATGTGTGATTCATGTTTATAACTGCAAGGAGTAGTATGTTTGCTACAAAACTATGTTCATGACATTTGAATCTTGATGAGGATAAAAGATAATAAAACCTTTGTCAGAATTATGAACAATCCTAAACACTCACTAAAGAAAGTGACAATTAACTACCAACTTTTGCAAATATGGAAAAATTAATGATAGACTTAATGAACATGAAAGTTACATGCACTGCTTTTAATGAGTGAATGCATGAATGTAAATATGGGGGACATCCTTGAATAAGACAATAGAGTGTTTTGAAAGGACATTGGAAGAACCCCTTTAGATATTGAAAATAAACAATGAATCAAGTAGTGAGACTTGATTGTAATAACTAATTGTTGATTACGTTTTCTCATGGTTGCATTAAGATGGTTCGTAGTTTTGATTGGTTAGTGTTTCACGACTAACTAATAAAAATTATATGAATGAATTGAATTTGATTTAATTACTTGAATTGTAGTTACTTCATTTATCGGTCTATTAATAACACTGTGGAAATTCGAAATGATTCATAAAGTGAATACTTGTTAAATAATGCATATTTATGACTAATGTTGTTGATGGGATTAAGTAGTGGTAGCTTAGTGACCAAGTGAATACTTATAAATAATGCATATTTATGAATAACGTTGCTGATGGGATTAAGTAGTGGCAGTTTAATGGCCACAAGAAAACCTGTGAAGGTAAAATCATATTACAACCATAAATGAGAAAGTATAATGTTATATGATATGGATAATTGTGTTACCTGGAAAATTGGAATGTATACAGTATGTATGTTAGTTATGTTTTCTATCAATCTAGATATTATGGAACCATGTTGAGGGTTAGGTGTCAATGCATGGTGTACATGCATGTTTATTTTGTTAATGATAATGTTCATATGCTTCATTATGTAAATTGTTATGGGAAAGAGTGCTAAAGACAGAAATTTAACATGCTAGATAGTTGTGAAAGCCCAGAAGGCCTTGGGTTGATGGTGGTTGCCTGTTCGGAGGGGTTAATGGCACTTTGATGCCCAAAATTCCTCTCGGTAGAGATAAATGATCTCAATAAGGGAAAAAAGTTGGCGAAGATGGTGGAGAGCGTAAAAATCCTGTTAGGCCCCTATAATACTAGTGATTCCACCATTAGTATTGTCAATGTATCCCTTATTTTTATTATTGTGCCCTTATTGTCCCCATATTTTTATTAGTATGCCCCATAGAAACCCACTATTTTTATTTTTGTGCCTTTATGTTATTACTGTTATGTCAGCTTGATTATATTGTGACCCCTTAGACTCTTATATATTGAAGGGAGGTTTAGTCATTTGTATCATCCATGAATTTTTCATTTGTGTAATGTAAAGGAGGTTTCCCCCACGAAGAGGCTGATTTATAAGGTGTTGATCTATATTTTCTATCTTTTTGTGAGCTAGTTTCCTAACATTTGGTATGAGAGCTTTGGATTCTAGGGATTCACTGCTCCAAACAGGTCATCATGGAATTTTCGTTATAACTTTGTTTCTACGATGTTTTAGAAGCTAAAAAAACCCCATTTGAGCCACAAGCACTCTAAACTTCAGGTGCGAATTTTAGAGCTTGTCTCACTATATTTGCGGAGATATGATCTCAGGAAGTTAGGGTTTTTGCAGGCTCCCGAATTACATTCCAAACAAATGACCTAGGGAAACTTGTCATAACTTTTGTTTTGAGCATCAGATTGAAATTTCATAAGAATTTTCAAAAATACGATGGCCTGTAGTTTTCTGTGTATCAGTTTCAATTACTAAGATCGAAACAGTGACATGTTGTACGTCGTACAAGTTCGCTCTACCGAACTAGTCTATAATTAGGTCACCGTGGGAGATTTGGCATAACTATTACTTGGAGAATCTAACCTTGATCAGACTTGCGAGGTTAGAAATAGGACTCAAAGTGGATACCGCGGGACAAGATTTAAAATATTCGAGATCCGTAGTTGCAGGGATACAACAGATTCAATATCAAGCTCTTACAAAGTGAAAAAAAGGTGTGTAGTTTTTTTTTAAATTTTGCATAAGATTGGTTTGAAAAATTGGTTTCAAGGAATTCAAGCTGTAGGCGGACATGTAGAGAATCCTTAGCTTCTCTCCTTCCCCGAGTCAAAACCTTCCACCTCTCTATATCAAACATTTGAAGTATACTTTGCTACCTTGCGCTTGGAAAATCTCCTTTACTGAGTTCATCTAGCCCTACTTCCTTATCTCTTGATTCCATAGCCCAATGGTCCGAACAACATCGATTTACCTATTTGTTTAAAGAGATCCCACCACCCAATCTAAAACAAACCAAAACCCCTTAAGCAATCCATAACTAGCCTAAAATCCCAACCAACAAAGCTAAATCATATAGAGAGAGCCCTCTCTGAGCCTAGTTTGGCTAGAACCTATGCTCCAAATTCAGTTAGTAGTTACCTCGACCCTTTTCTTTGTTCCAATAAATTCTAGAGAAAATACTGAGAGATAACATAGTGGTGACCATACTGGGGACTTCGATCCTCAAGTCCTAACAAAGTTTTAAGAAATTTTACATCTATATTTTGATCCGCTTAAAGTGATCTATTAGAAGTTATTTTGCAAGATCTCACAAAAGCAATTAAAAATTTTGAAATTATGGCTTATAGGAAGACTCATTTTACTAGGGCTAATGCAGACCCAAACCGTGCCCTAGCAGTTGGTAATCCTAACCTAATTTCAAGGAAATCCAAAAAAGAAGAAACTCAGGTTGTTTACATACCATTAGTTAAAGCTAATTCCTGTCCTGATGAGTGGTTATTTTTGGAAGAACTTTCCTTTGATGTGCCATTTGACTTATCATTATTTAGAACAAAATCTAAAACTGCAATAGATGAAACTATTCTAGACCCTAATTTTGTTGTTGATCTTGAAGTTCAACAGGCAAATCAATCAATAGATGAATACATTTTGAGAACTCCTCAATCATCCATTAATACTGTTGCCACCCCTGAGCTTTCTGAACAATTGTCTTTTAGTTTGAGTTCACCATTTTTTCCTTCAACTCCCAGAATAATACCTTCAAAAGTACATTCATCCCCACCATTTATACCTACACTTCCACACCAACCTATAAGTACCAATTCATCATCATCTAGTTCACATGCATTAGTTTCAAGCCATTATTCAACCACCTCAACTTTACTCCCCAGTCAAACCACAATCACAACAATGGGAAACAGATATGCTCCTCTTGTCCTAAATACCCAACTTCATTCCATGCCTATAGATTATCAGATATATTTTATTGTTTGATGCTACTGGTCATTACACTGCCCATCAGCATGTAAACAAGATGTCAAAATTTTTTGAATTACGTGAAATAGATGAGGCAGACGTCCAAATGAGACTCTTTGCTTAAACCTTAACTGGTGATGTAAAGAAATGGTTCAAAGCCTTTCCTGCCAACCATATTGCAGTCCTAGAAAACTTTTGAAGGTTATTCATAGATAGGTGGGAAAAAAAAAAGAAGCCCTTAGAGATACTTTCTGAATATGACAATATTAGGAGAAATCCCAACGAGTCAATTCAGGACTATTGCATCAGGTTTAATAATATCTATAATGCAATTCCAGCTAACATTAAGCCCCCACTTGACTTAGCATTGATTAAGTTCCCTGATGGTTTTGATGCTGATATGTCATACCAGCTCAGGGAGAGAAATTCTGAAACCTTTGAGCAAATGCAGAGTAATGTTGTCAGTGTAGAAGCCAACTTGTTAGCTAGGAAATCACGAATGAGGAATGAAAAGAAAGTTTCATTTAAAGAAGAAGCTTCAACTTCAGATGGAAAAGTAGATGTTTTAGCTAAAATTTTAGAAAGAATCATGGATAGATTAGATATCATGGATAGGAAAAATCAATGGGAAAATCAACAGCAAAAACCTCCAATAAGAAACTGATCTGATAATCACCCTATGAGTGACCTCAGTTGAAGATTTATTAAACAAAAGTTATTGTAGACTCAGGTGCTGGTGTGTGTTCTGTGTTGTTGAAACAACAGATCGATTAGATTGCCAATACACAGACATTTTGAATGGAAAGACAACAGAGAAATACAACAAGCAATACTAGACAAAAACAATTTTTAATAAGGAGTTCACCCTATTCTCCAGGGCTACGTCTCTAGTCTAGCTTCAGTGTTGGCCTTGTTTTATTGTGTCTTTCAGCAAAAGATTTACAATGCAAGGACTCAATATGAGTTCTCCTGACAGCATATTTTTCTTGGCACGGTGGTTCTTGGATTCCCCAAGCCACTTAGAGTTCACAGACTCCCTTTCTTCCTGCCAGCTCTGTGACCTTTGGTCTACAGTGGAAAGAGCCAACTGTGATGCTCAATCTAGACAGATTCCTCTATGGGAAGGCTTGATTCTTCAAACTCTTTGGTGCTCGATGCTACCTATGGTCAGCTCAGCCCTTTGTCTCCTCTTCTTTGCTTTACTGCTCTTTGTGCTTATTCCTCCTCTCAGGGTTCACTGTTCACTGTCTCTCTTGGTCGCCTGGACTCTTCAATCTGAATATCTCTTCTGATCTCTCATTCACTGTCTCTGCTCATGGCTTTAGCCATTCAACCTTCGTGTTTGTTCGTTTCCTCTCCTTCCTGCATTGATTCGCCTGTCACCTATGTGCTTGGAATTCCCTGTTTGGCGTTAGCATAATGCTCAGGAAGTAGCCACATGTCTCCATCGGAACTGTGCCAGCCCGCTTGTCGATTCGTTGCTTTCTCTTCCATGGAGGTCAACGGATTCCAAATCCTCTTAAATCACGATTTAATACCCTGTCAATTCTACTCTGTCTATCGTGCGCAATCTCAGCTGTCCAATCTGAGCTCCTCCAGATCCAACGTCATTCGCACGTCGAGCACGGTTGACTTGCTCGACTGATAACTGACGATCGCGGCGGTTTTTCTCTCTCCTCCACTGCCATGAATCGATCGCTGATTGTGATCGCTCCGCTTTCTCCAAACCACTTACCATTCAAGGGTGTCCTAATCAAACCACAGGTTTCCAGGTCGTGGGTCCCACCGTCGTATGTTGGCGCTTTTTACCTTTTTCCGCCCGGAGTCCCCTGGCTACCAACGTGACCAAGCACTTAAGCTCTACCATTTCGGCCCTATTTTCCCAGCAATGCGGCGCTTCAAAAACCACCTCCTTTTCCTGATCCGGGGCTCCCAAGGGCTATTTTGACCTCCTGCGCAGTCTCCATGGGCCTCGGTCAGCGCGCTTTGACCGAGGTCCTCGTCGTTCCACGCCGGCTGCCATGGCCACTAGTTCAGGGTGTTTTCGACTGCTGTTTGGAATCTTCAAGGATTTTTTCGACCTATTTTAGTCACGGTCCTTATGACAATTGTTTATGGATCCGATTTGGATCACAGCCTCCCAACTGAAAAGCTTTTGGACCACCAAAATTTGGTTTTCTTCAAGCATCGACTAAGTGAGGAAACTGTTGTCTCACTTGTCCAATCTCAATCCACTTCGCACTGCTCGGCTTCGAACCTTTAAGCCCAATTCTGAGGTATTCCACATGTCCACTGCATGTCGTCCTTACCTTCCTATCCAGCACTATATCTTCCTGCAACTCATTAAGATATTTCGGTAGTAGATCATCAACAGAAGTCAATTGACTCTACTCTTCAAGGTCCTCAATCATTGAAGGTTCAAACAATCTCAAGCAATCTGCGTTCACGACTGAGTAGATGTGCATGTAAGCTGGCAGATCAAGGCAAAAAACATTCTCACCAATCCTCTCAAGTATCTTGAAGGGTCCATACCTGATAGGTTTTAGCTTTTTACCTTCACCTTGCATCCTGTCCTTGCTAATATACAACCAGACTTGGTCTCCAACTTGAAAACTATGCTCCATCCTATGCTTATCATCCCTATCCTTGTACTTGGCCTGGCTCCTTTCCAGTTGTTCCTGTACTACCTGGTGGATCTCCTGGATCTATTCAATGAACCTAGTTGCCTTGTCCACAACACTGTGTCCATCAACCATGGTATCTTTACCAAAGACAAAATCCAAAGGAGACCTTGGTATGAAACCAAAGCAGGTCTCAAAAGTAGATCTCTGTGTAGAAGAGTGTTTGGCTCTATTGTAAGCATGTTGCACATAACACAAATGCTCATCCCAAAGCTTAGGATGTTTCCTGCAATATCCTCTCAGTAACTAAATCACTTTCCTGTTAACTACTTCTGTTTGGCCATCCGTTTGTGGATGAAAAGCTGTGCTTTTCTTTAATTTGGTGTCCATTAGTTCCCACAGACTTGACCAAAACTTCCCCACAAATTTGGTGTCTCGATCAGATATAATGGAAGTAGGTAATCCAAAATGAACCCATACATGTTCAAAGAACAATTTTGCAGTTTGTTCAGCTGCAATGTGTTTACTACAGGGTATCAAAATACACATTTTGCTAAACCTATCCACAACAACATATAGATAGTCATGACCTTTCCTAGATTTAGGCAGTCCCCCAACAAAATCCACGGAAATTCTTTCCCAAGGGTGAGAAGGAACTGGCAAAGGAGTGTACAAGCCTAGTTTCCTATTATTCGGCTTGCTTTTAGCACACATAGCACACCCCTTTACATATCTAGAAACTGTATCATTCATTTTCGGCCAATAGCAGAACCTTTGCACCTGTGCAACTGTTTTACTTATTCCAAAATGACCTGATATCAGAGAAGTGTGTGCTTCCGTAATTATCTTTACTCTCTCAGTTTGTGGAATGCAGAGTTTCCCACAATGATATAAGAGTCAGTCCTTCACATGATAGTCCAATTCTTCTGCTCTTTTGCCTTGACTCAAAATTGCATATACATTTTTAAAGTCCATGTCCTGAGCATACTGTCCTATGTAGCTTTCATGCAACATAGAATTATGCTTGAGTATGGTAGATGCATTTATAATGGGTCTAGATAACATATCTACAACCTTGCTATGTATGCCCTTTTTATATCTGATGACTAAATGGAACTGTTGTAGAAAACCCATCCATCTATAATGTCTTGATTTTTGCAGCTTAGTTTGGGAGTGTAGATATTGAAGTGGTTGATGATCAGTGTGTATTACTGTCTCTTCGCCCATTAAATAATGTTTCCACTTTTTCACACTCTGAACTAACGCATACAATTCTTTATCATAGGTAGGATAGTTAACCACTGCAGGATTAAAAGTCTCAGAATGATAACATATGGGTTTACCGTGCTGTGTCAACACTGCTCCCATGGTATAGTCACTAGCATCAGTTTGGATCTCGAATGGCCTTTGTAGATCTGGCAGTGCTAGTACAGGTGTTGTACTAATTTTTTCTTTCAAGGTGTTGAAGGCTTTCTAATATTTGCCTCCCCCCTGAAACACCTTGTTCAATCCTGTCAAAGCATGTAAGGGAGCTACAATTGAGGAAATATTTGAAATGAATTTCCTCCAATATTGTGCTGCTCCTAAGAAGCTTCTCACTTCTGTAGCAGACTTGGGTTTAGGGCAGTTTATAATGATTGCCACTTTAGAGGGATCTATTTTCAATTCACCTCCCCCTACTATATGACCCAAATAATTTAGAGAGGTTTTGCCAAATTCACATTTAGAGACATAAATTTTTTCTCTTTTCAAAACATCTAATGTCTGCTTAACATGCTTTAAATGTTCTTTCGAGGTTTTACTGAAAATCAGAATGTCATCCAGATACACAATAACAAAATCATCAAGAAAAGGTCTGAGTATAGAATTCATTAATATCATGAAAGTAGCAGGGGCATTGGTCAAGACAAAAGGCATAACCAACCATTCATACAATCCTTGCTTTGTTTTGAAAGCAGTCTTCCATGTATCTTGCTCTGCAACTCTGACCTGATGGTATCCACTATGCAAATCCAGCTTGGTGAAATAAACAGCTTCCTTCAATTGATCTAAAAGATCATCTATGCCGAGGAAGGGGATAACGAGGTTTTGATTGTTTCTTAATTTAGTGCTTCAGTAATCAATGCCATTCTCCTCACGAGCCATCTGTTCTTTCTCGACCAAAACAAATTGGTGACCCACATGGTGAGTGCTAGACCTGATGAAACCCTTTTTCCAGGCAACTCCTGCACCTGCTTCTTTGATTTCAACAGTCCTCTAAAAGCAGATAACCTGTACATCCCAATGCTAGGCAAAGGAACATCTTGCTGCAAAATAATATCATGTACTATTCCCTTTTTGGGTGGCAAACCTTGGGGCTCTTGAAACAAGACATCATACTCTGAAACAATCTTTTCTATATCATCTTGCTGATCAGAATTACAACCCTCAAATACATTGGTCTTATAAGTTTTCCTTTCCTTTACAACCATTAGTAAGAACTGTTTGCATGAATTTATCATTCTTTTCATATGTCCAAAGTTTATGAGAGTATAATTATTCTTGAGCTTATGAGCTCTTACAAAGTATTTGATTCCATGTTTAACAAGTAGATACTTGTTCTCAGCACTATAGAAAATAACTTTTCTATCGTACAAGTAAGGACTTCCTAAAATAATTCCACATATATCCAAAGGAATTACATCTTACTCAACCTCATTTACAAATGCTGACCCAAAAGAAAACTTGAGTTTGCACTGTCTAGTCATTTGTAGTTGTGCTTTATTATTCAACCATCCTAATGGGTATGGTGTCTTATGAGGTGTAGTTGTTAATCCCAATTTCTTTACAATTTCTTCAGAAATTAGCTTTACTTGTGAGCCACTATCAAACAAAGTATAAGTAATGGGTAAGTACAAGAAAGGTTGTAGAAGCATCAAGTTGATGGCACAAAAGCACTTATGTCATATTTCAATACATCTCTCAATGTGCATGAGTAGTAGAAAAAGCAGGAAAAATGGTTTGCAAGTTGATTTAATTAACTTCCCCTTAGTCATTTCACCCCTCTATTTACTAATTTCCCCCATTCACAAGTAAATTTCTAGTACTCAAAACCTTTAATGAGTGAATGCATGAATGTAAATATGGGGGACATCCTTGAATAAGACAATAGAGTGTTTTAAAAGGACATTGGAAGAACCCCTTTAGATATTGAAAATAAAAAATGAATCAAGTAGTGAGACTTGATTGTAATAACTAATTGTTGATTAAGTTTTCTCGTGGTTGCATTAAGATGGTTCGTAGTTGTGATTGGTTAGTGTTTCACGACTAACTAATAAAACTTATATGAATGAATTGAATTTGATTTAATTACTTGAATTGTAGTTACTTCATTTATCAGTCTGTTAATAACACTGTGGAAATTCGAAATGATTCAGAAAGTGAATACTTGTTAAATAATGCATATTTATGACTAACGTTGTTGATGGGATTAAGTAGTGGTAGCTTAGTGACCAAGTGAATACTTATAAATAATGCATATTTATGAATAACATTGCTGATGGGATTAAGTAGTGGCAGTTTAATGGCCACAAGAAAACCTGTGAAGGTAAAATCATATTACAACCATAAATGAGAAAGTATAATGTTATATGATATGCATAATTGTGTTACTTGGAAAATTAGAATGTATACAACATGTATGTTAGTTATGTTTTCTATCAATCTAGATATTATGGAACCATGTTGAGGGTTAGGTGTCAATGCATGGTGTATATGCATGTTTATTTTGTTAATGATAATGTTCATATGCTTCATTATGTAAATTGTTATGGGAAAGAGTGCTAAAGACATAAATTTAACATGCTAGATAGTTGTGAAAGCCCAGAAGGCCTTGGGTTGATGGTGGTTGCCTGTTCGGAGGGGTTAATGGAACTTTAATGCCCAGAATTCCTCTCGGTAGAGATAAATGATCTCAGTAAGGGAAAAAAGTTGGCGAAGATGGTGGAGAGCGTAAAAATCCTGTTAGGCCCTATAATACTATTGATTCCACCATTAGTATTGTCAATGTATCCCTTATTTTTATTATTGTGCCCTTATTGTCCCCATATTTTTATTAGTATGCCCCATAGAAACCCACTATTTTTATTTTTGTGCCTTTATGTTATTACTATTATGTCAGCTTGATTATATTGTGACCCCTTAGACTCTTATATATTGAAGGGAGGTTTAGTCATTTGTATCATCCATGAATTTTTCATTTGTGTAATGTAAAGGAGGTTGCCCCCACGAAGAGGCTGATTTATAAGGTGTTGATCTATATTTTCTATCTTTTTGTGAGCTAGTTTCCTAACATTTGGTATGAGAGCTTTGGATTCTAGGGATTCACTGCTCCAAACAGGTCATCATGGAATTTTCGTTATAACTTTGTTTCTACGATGTTTTAGAAGCTAAAAAAACCCCATTTGAGCCACAAGCACTCTAAACTTCAGGTGCGAATTTTAGAGCTTGTCTCACTATATTTGCGGAGATATGATCTCAGGAAGTTAGGGTTTTTGCACGCTCCCGAATTACATTCCAAACAAATGACCTAGGGAAACTTGTCATAACTTTTGTTTTGAGCATCAGATTGAAATTTCGTAAGAATTTTCAGAAATAGGACGGCCTGTAGTTTTCTGTGTATCAGTTTCAATTACTAAGATCGAAACAGTGACATGTTATACATTGTACAAGTTCGCTCTACTGAACTAGTCTATAATCAGGTCACAGTGGGAGATTTGGCATAACTATTCCTTGGAGAATCTAACCTTGATCAGACTTGCGAGGTTAGAAATAGGACTCAAAGCGATACCACAGGACAAGATTTCAAATATTCGAGATCCGTAGTTGCAGAGATACAACAGATTCATTATCAAGCTCTTACAAAGTGAAAAAAAGGTGTGTAGTTTTTTTTTAAATTTTGCATATGATTGGTTTGAAATATTGGTTTCAAGGAATTCAAGCTGTAGGTGGACATGTAGAGAATCCTTAACTGCTCTCCTTCCCCGAGTGAAAACCTTCCACCTCTCTATATCAAACATTTGAAGTATACTCTGCTACCTTGCCCTTGGAAAATCTCCTTTACTGAGTTCATCCAGCCCTACTTCCTTATCTCTTGATTCCATAGCCCAATGGTCTGAACAACATCGATTTACCTATTTTTTAAAAGAGATCCCACCAACCAATCTAAAACAAACGAAAACCCCTTAAGCAATCCATAACTAGCCTAAAATCCCAACAAACAAAGCTAAATCATATAGAGAGAGCCCTCTCTGAGCCTAGTTTGGCTAGAACCTATGCTCCAAAGTCAGTTAGTAGTTACCTCGACCATTTTCTTTGTTCCAATAAATTCTAGAGAAAATACTGAGAGATAACATAGTGGTGACCATACTGGGGAATTCGATCCTCAAGTCCTAACAAAGCTTTAATAAATTTTACATCTATATTTTCATCCTCTTAAAGTGATTTATTAGAAGTTATTTTGCAAGATCTCACAAAAGAAATTAAAATTTTTGAAATTATGGCTTCTAGGAAGACTCATTTTACTAGGGCTAATGCAGACCCAAACCCTGCCCTAGCAGTTGGTAATCCTAACCTAATTTCAAGGAAATCCAAAAAAGAAGAAACTCAGGTTGTTTACATACCATTAGTTAAAGCTAATTCATGTCCTGATGAGTGGTTATTTTTGGAAGAACTTCCCTTTGATGTGCCATTTGACTTATCATTATTTAGAACAAAATCTAAAACTGCAATAGATGAAACTATTCTAGACCCTGATTTTGTTGTTGATCTTGAAGTTCAACAGGCAAATCAATCAATAGATGAATACATTTTGAGAACTCCTCAATCATCCATTAATATTGTTGCCACCCCTGAGCTTTCTGAACAATTGTCTTTTAGTTTGAGTTCACCATTTTTTCCTTCAACTCCCAGAATAATACCTTCAAAAGTACATTCATCCCCACCATTTATACCTACACTTCCACACCAACCTATAAGTACCAATTCATCATCATCTAGTTCGCATGCATCAGTTTCAAGCCATTATTCAACCACCTCAACTTTACTCCCCAGTCAAACCACAATCACAACAATGGGAAACAGATATGCTCCTCTTGTCCTAAATACCCAACTTCATTCCATGCCTGTAGATTATCAGATATATTTTCTTGTTTGATGTTATTGGTCATTACACTGCCCATCAGCATGTAAACAAGATGTCAGAATTTTTTGAATTACATGAAATAGATGAGGCAGATGTCCAAATGAGACTCTTTGCCCAAACATTAACTGGTGATGTAAAGAAATGGTTCAAAGCCTTTCCTGCCAACCATATTGTAGTCCTAGCAAACTTTCGAAGGTTATTCATAGATAGGTGGGAAAGAAAAAAGAAGCCCTTAGAGATACTTTCTCAATATGACAATATTAAGAGAAATCCCAGCGAGCCAATTCAGGACTATTGCACCAGGTTTAATAATATCTATAATGCAATTCCAGCTAACATTAAGCCCCCACTTGACTTAGCATTGATTAAGTTCTGTGATGGTTTTGATGCTGATATGTCATACCAGCTCCTGGAGAGAAATTCTGAAACCTTTGAGCAAATGCAGAGTAATGTTGTCAGTGTAGAAGCCAACTTGTTAGCTAGGAAATCATGAATGAGGAATGAAAAGAAAGTTCCACTTAAATAAGAAGCTTCAACTTCAGATGGAAAAGTAGATGTTTTAGCTAAAAGTTTAGAAAGAATCATGGATAGATTAGATATCATGGATAGGAAAAATCAATGGGAAAATCAACAGCAAAAACCTCCAATAAGAAACTGATCTAATAATCACGCTATGAGTGACCTCAGTTGAAGATTTGTTAAACAAAAGGTATTATAGACTTAGGTGTTGTTGTGTGTTCTGTGTTGTTGAAACAACGGATCGATTAGATTGCCAATACACCGACATTTTGAATGGAAAGAACACAGAGAAATACAGTAAGCAATACTAGACAAAAACAATTTTTAATAAGGAGTTCACCTATTCTCCAGGGCTACGTCTCCAGTCTAGCTTCAATATGAGTTCTCCTGACAGCAGATTTTGCTTGGCAGGGTAGTTCTTGGATTCCCCAAGCCACTCAGAGTTCACAGACTCCCTTTCTTCCTGCCAGCTCTGTGACCTTTGGTCTACAGTGGAAAGAGCCAACTGTGATGCTCAATCCAGACAGATTCTTCTATGGGAAGGCTTGATTCTTCAAGCAATTTGGTGCTTGATGCTGCCTATGGTCAGCTTGGCCCTCTGTCTCCTCTTCTTGGCTTTACTGCTCTCTGTGCTTAGTCCTCCTCTCAGGGTTCACTGTTCATTGTCTCTCTTGGTCGCCTAGACTCTTCGATCTAAATATCTCTTCTGATCTCTCGTTCACTGTCTCTGCTCATGGCTTTAGCCATTCAACCTCCGTGTTTGTTCGTTTCCTCTCCTTCCTGCATCGATTTTCCAGTCGCATATGTGCTTGGAATTCCCTATTCGGCATCAGCATAATGCTCAGGAAGTAGCCACGTGTCTCCATCGGAACTGCGCCAACCCGCTTGTCGATTCGTTGCTTTCTCCTCCATGGCGGTCAACGAATTCCAAATCCTCTTAAATTGCGACTTGATCACCTGTCAATTCTACTCTGTCTATCGGCCGCAATCTCAGCTATCCAATCTAGGCTCCTCCAGATCCAACGTCATTCGCACATCGAGAACGGTTGACTTGCTCGACCGATAACGCACAATCGTGGCAGTTTTTCTCTCTCCTCCACTGCCACGTGTCGATCGTTGATTGTGATCGCTCCGCTTTCTCCAAACCACTTATCGTTTAAGGGTGTCCTGATCAAACCACAGGTTTCCAGGCCATGGGTCCCACCGTCGTACGTTGGCGCTTTTTACCTTTTTCTGCCCGCGGTCCCCTAGCTCCCATCGTGACCAAGCACTTAAGCTCTACCATTTCGGCCCTGTTTGCCCAGCGATGCGGCGCTTCCAAAACCACTTCCTTTTCCTGATCCGAGGCTCTCAAGGGATATTTTGACCTCCTGCGGAGTCTCCATGGGCCTCGGTGAGCGCACTTTGACCGACGTCCTCGTCGTTCCACGCTGGCTGTCATGGCCACTAGTTCAGGGTGTTTTCGACTGTTGTTTGGAATCTTCAAGGATTTGTTCGACCTATTTTAGTCACGGTTCTTATGACAGTTGTTTATGGCTCTGATTTGGATCACAGCCTCCCAACTGAAAATCTTTTGGACCACCAAAAGTTGGTTTTCTTCAAGCATCGACTAAGTGAGGAAACTGTTGTTCACTTGTCCAATCTCAATCCACTTCGCACTGCTCGGTTTCGAACCTTTAAGCCCAATTCTGAGGTATTCCACTTGTCCACTACATGTCGTCCTTACCTTCCTGTCCAGCACTGTATCTTCCTGCAACTCATTAAGATATTCCGGTAGTAGGTCATCAACAGAAGGCAATTGACTATACTCTTCAAGGTCCTCAATCATTGAAGGTTCAAACAATCTCAAGCAATTTGCGTTCACGACTGAGTAGATGTGCATGTAAGCTGGCAGATCAAGGCGAAAAGCATTCTCACCAATCCTCTCAAGTATCTTGAAGGGTCCATACCTGATAGGTTTTAGCTTTTTACTTTCACCTTGCATCTTGTCCTTGTTGATATACAGCTAGACTTGGTCTCCAACTTGAAAACTATGCTCCATGTGATGCTTATCATGCCTAGCCTTGTACTTGGCCTGGTTCCTTTCCAGTTGTTCCTGTACTACCTGGTGGATCTCCTGGATCTATTCAATGAACCTAGTTGCCTTGTCCACATCACCGTGTCCATCAACCATGGTATCTTTACCAAAGACAAAATCCAAAGGAGACCTTGGTATGAAACCAAAGCAGGTCTCAAAAGTAGATCTCTGTGTAGAAGAGTGTTTGGCTCTATTGTAAGCATGCTGAACATAACACAAATGCTCATCCCAAAGCTTAGGATGTTTGCTGCAATATCCTCTCAGTAAGTAAATCATTGTCCTGTTAACTACTTCTGTCTGGCCATCTGTTTGTGGATGAAAAGCTGCGCTTTTCTTTAATTTGGTGTCCATTAGTTCCCACAGACTTGACCAAAAATTCCCCACAAATTGGGTGTCTCGATCAGATATAATGGAAGTGGATAATCCAAAATGAACCCATATATGTTCAAAGAACAATTTTGCAGTTTGTTCAGCTGTAATCTGTTTCCTACAAGGTATCCAAATACACATTTTGCTAAACCTATCCACAACAACATATAGATAGTCATGACCTTTCCTAGATTTAGGCAGTCCCCCAAAAAAATCCATGGAAATGCTTTCCCAAGGGTGAGAAGGAACTGGAAAAGGAGTGTACAAGCCTAGTTTCCTATTATTGGGCTTGCTTTTAGCACACATAGCACACCCCTTTACATATCTAGAAACTGTATCATTCATTTTCGGCCAATAGCAGAACCTTTGCACCTGTGCAACTGTTTTACTTATTCCAAAATGACCTGATATCAGAGAAGTGTGTGCTTCCGTAATTATGTTTACTCTCTCAGTTTGTGGAATGCAGAGTTTCCCACAATGATATAAGAGTCAGTCCTTCACATGATAGTCCAATTCTTCTACTCTTTTGCCTTGACTCAAAATTGCATATACATCTTTAAAGTCCATGTCCTGAGCATAATGTTCTATGTAGCTTTCATGCAGCACAGAATTATGCTTAAGTATGGTAGATGCATTTATAATGGGTCTAAATAACATATCTGCAACCTTGTTATGTATGCCCTTATTAGATCTGATGACTAAATGGAACTGTTGTAGGAAACCCATCCATCTATAATGTCTTGATTTTTGCAGCTTAGTTTGGGAGTGTAGATATTGAAGTGGTTGATGATCAGTGTGTATTACTGTCTCTTCGCCCATTAAGTAATGTTTACACTTTTTCACACTCTGAACTAACGCATACAATTCTTTATCATAGGTAGGATAGTTAACCACTGTAGGATTAAAAGTCTCAGAATGATAACATATGGGTTTACCGTGCTGTGTCAACACTGCTCCCATGGTATAGTCACTAGCATCAGTTTGGATCTCGAATGGCCTTTTTAGATCTGGCAGTGCTAGTACAGATGTTGTACTAATTTTTTCTTTCAAGGTGTTGAAGGCTTTCTGCCATTTGCCTCCCCCGTGAAACACCTTGTTCAATCCTGTCAAAGCATGTAAGGGAGCTGCAATTGAGGAAAATTTTGAAATGAATTTCCTCCAATATTGTGCTCCTCCTAAGAAGCTTCTCACTTCTGTAGCAGACTTGGGTTTAGGCAATTTTATAATGACTGCCACTTTAGAGGGATCTATTTTCAATTCACCTCCCCCTACTATATGACCCAAATAATTTAGAGAGGTTTTGCCAAATTCACATTTAGAGAGTTAACATAAAGTTTTTCTCTTTTCAAAACATCTAATGTCTACTTAACATGATTTAATTGTTCTTTCCACGTTTTATTGAAAATCAGAATGTCATCCAGATACACAATAACAAAATCATTAAGAAAAGGTCTGAGTACATCATTCATTAATCTCATGAAAGTAGCAGGGGCATTGGTCAAGCCAAAAGGCATAACCAACCATTCATACAATCCTTTCTTTGTTTTGAAAGCAGTCTTCCATGAATCTTGCTCTGCAACTCTGACCTGATGGTATCCACTATGCAAATCCAGCTTGGTGAAATAAACACCTTCCTTCAATTGATCTAAAAGATCATCTATGCGAGGAAGGGGATAACGGTTTTTGATTGTTATCTTATTTAGTGCTCGGTAATCAATGCACATTCTCCACGAGCCATCTTTCTTTCTCACCAAAACAATTGGTGACCCACATGGTGATGTGCTAGACCTGATGAACCCTTTCTCCAGCAACTCCTGCACCTGCTTCTTGATTTCAACATTCTCTAAAGCAGATAACCTGTACATCCCAATGTTAGGCAAAGGAACATCTTGCTGCAAAATAATATCATGTACTATTCCCTTTTTGGGTGGCAGACCTTGGGGCTCTTGAAACAAGACATCATACTCTGAAACAATCTTTTCTATATCATCTTGCTGATCAGAATTACAGCCCTCAAATACATTGGTCTTATAAGTTTTCCTTTCCTTTACAACCATTAGTAAGAACTGTTTGCATGAATTTATCATTCTTTTCATCTGTCCAAAGTTTATGAGAGTATAATTATTCTTGAGCTTATGAGCTCTTACAAAGTATTCGATTCCATGTTTAACAAGTAGATACTTGTTCTCAGCTCTATAGAAAATAGCTTTTCTATCATACAAGTAAGGACTTCCTAAAATAATTCCACATATATCCAAAGGAATTACATCTAACTCAACCTCATTTACAAATGCTGACCCAAAAGAAAACTTGAGTTTGCACTGTCTAGTCATTTGTAGTTGTGCTTTATCATTCAACCATCCTAATGGGTATGGTGTCTTATGAGGTGTAGTTGTTAATCCCAATTTCTTTACAATTGCTTCAGAAATTAGATTTACTTGTGAGCCACTATCAAACAAAGTATAAGTAATGGGTAAGTACAAGAAAGGTTGTAGAAGCATCAAGTTGATGGCACAAAAGCACTTATGTCATATTTCAATACATCTCTCAATGTGCATGAGTAGTAGAAAAAGAAGGAACAATGGTTTGCAAGTTGATTTAATTAACTTCCCCTCAGTCATTTCACCCCTTTATTTACTAATTTCCCCCATTCACAAGTAAAGTTCTAGTACTCAAAACCTTTAATTCAAAGAGGCTCACAGCATTTCTCTGACTTCTGGAGGGACCAGACTCTCGGCTCAATGAATTAAGGACATAAAGTGTTAAAATCCCCTACAAACAATTCATTCCCCTTCATTTCCCCTCATTAGCCTAACAAAATCGCTTTTCGTGAGGTTAAAATCCATTTACCTAGGAAAAGTTAAAACCCCCCATGTAATTCTATTTCATTCAAAAAACCCACAAAAACATTTTATCCTAAGTATAAAGTGTATGCACAAACATTACCTTTTTACTTAGGGGTACACCCATTCCCGCACATTCATTTCATATTAACATGCTAACCTAATTATAGAAACCCCCATATACCTTTTCCCGTATATTAATTAAATCCTTTATATAAATAACCCAACCCCTAGTTTAGTTATAAACTATATGTTTTACCCCATATCCCGATAAATATATTACACCCATCATTTAACCCCACCGGATCACCTAATCATGTCATTAAGCAGCGCCTGATCTGCTAATCCAATAATTAAGTCCTAAACTAATCCCATACCACTGAAGATTAAAGCCATGGGCTCCCCCAAAAGCTTTTGATTTATTGCCCATGCAATTCCCTCACCCGAATCCCATCCGATCAACACCCCCCTCATCCGACGGTCCATAGCGATATCGGCCATGCTCGATGACTGACCTTTGCCCACCCAATAAGGTGGTTTTCCCCGACCCCCCGACTGCTACGTGTCAAATGATGGAGCAGATCAAGTTTCCGCTCCTAAATACTGCATTCCTCACTAAAGCGGTGTGACCCCCTGTAAAACCACCTCCCCGCCAACCCAATAAACTGCCAATCATTCATAAAAATGAAATTTCCACCAAAAGTGATTATTGCTCCACAAAGAGGCTGCAAAGCCCTATTTTGTCTCTTTCGCTCGTTTTCCTTGTAAAACCTTAGCGAACTAGTGTGATACATGCAAACCTGAAAACTACCAACAGACCCCATTTAAAGTCTTGAAGATGTTGCAAAAACTCCAATCAACCTCTCGATCTGTACTAAACCCATTCAAACCTCTATAGTGGCCGAGACACCAAGTTGAAGTCAAATCACCTAAACGCCATATGTTTGTGAATAAGATGGACATACGACCCTTTCAATTTGAAAGCGTTCAGTTTGTGAAGTGATTTAATTAACTACAAATTAATTAAAAATCGCTTTAAATTCAAAAACTTGTGACCAAACCCTTTTGAAAACTTCTTGTTTCTTTCAAAACCTCTGTCAAAACCTCTGAAAGTCAAATTCAAAACCAGAAGAAATGAATTATGAAACCAAGGAAATGAGATATACAGAAGAACGTTGACAATCAAATTATGTGACGCTGAATGAATAAGAGATTAAAAGCCATGATGGAAATTGACTGATTTACAGTAAGAAAAATGCAGTAAAAGGGTACAAACAAAACAACCAGGTGAGAACATGAAGAAATGTCAGCAAGGTCAAAGAGTATCAGTGTCAAAGAGTATCAAATGAAAGACAAAGGTAAATGAAGATTCTAGCGTAAGAAAGCAAAACAACAAGGGAGCATAAAGGGCTTAAATTCATAAAAGCCAGCAATACCAAAATAAAAGGGACAACATGAAACAGTTCATTAGCTGTCTCTATCTTCCCATAACGACAACATTTTATTTCCTAGAATAAATCTCAATTTAGTTTGAGATGTTTTGTAAAAAAGCTATGTATATATACTTCACAATTAGAAGTATGTAGGGTTGACACTATTGTACATTTATGTAGGCTTCTTGATCTCGAAGAACAAAAGGCTATTGTACCAATTGAAGAGCCAACAAGATGGACTAATCAAAAAATATCAAATTGTGCCAGGGATTCATGTGTTGAGCGTATTCCAAAAAACTATTTTTCTTGTATCTTTGTCAATTTATCAAAGTTATTCACAGCCTTATATATATCTCAATCTAAATTCTTTAACTTGGAAACGTATTTCAGAAATTGTTTAAAACACACTCTATGTTAATAGTTAAGCATTTGAATGTTTTATTTTCATAGTTAAATTAAAGAATCCTTAATATCTCTTTAGTTTAAGCTGAATCACCAAGTAATCCAGATTGAAGGATCCTTAGTTGCCCTTCGATTTTAGTTGCATCTTCCTTCCTCATTAATTATCTAGGTTTGAGAATCCTTAACTACTCTCTTTCCTCGAGTGAAAACCTTCCACCTCTCTGTCTCAAACATTTGAAATACACTCTGATACCTTGCCCTTGGAACATCTCCTTTATTGAGTTCATCCAACCCTGCTTCCTTATCTCTTAACTCCATAGCCCAATGGTCTGAAAGGCATCGATTTTCCTATCTGTTTAAAGAGATCCCACCACCCAATCTCAAACAAACCAAAACTCCTTAAGCAATCCATAACTAGCCTAAAATCCCAGCAAACAAAGCTAAATCATATAGATAGAGCCCACTCTGAGCTAGGTTGGCTAGAACCTATGCTCCAAAGTTGGTTAGTAGTTACCTTGGCCATTTATTTCTTCCAATAACTTGTAGAGAAACTATTGAGTGATAACACTGGGTATAAATGGTGCTATGTACATGATGGATATGTGGTATTGTGTACATATTGTATTATGTGCATGATGGATATGTGGTGTTGTGTGCATATGGTACTATGCAGACGTTGGATATGCAGTGATGTGTACAGATGATGCCATGTATGTGTTGGATATGTAGTACTATGTACAAGTGGCATTGCGTGTATGTGGTACATTGGTACTATGTACATATGGTGTGGTGTGCATGATTGTACAAGATGTGTCATGTGTATGTGGTGCTGTGTACATATTGTACATGTGGCACTGTATGCATGTGGTGCTATGTACATGTCATGCATGTGGCGTTGTGTACATGTGGTATTGTGTATGTATTGTATAGTGGTGTAGTGTACATGTGGCGTTGTGTAGGTGGTGCCATGTACATGTGATGTTGTGCACACATTGTGTTAGTGGTGCGGTGTACCGATGGTACTGTGTACATGTTGTACATATGGTACTGGTGTACGTGTGGTATTGTGTGCATGTCATCCATGTTGTGTTATGGTCATACAATATTATGTTTGTGCATCATGTAGTCATGGAATTGCAGCATGTGTACTCGTTGTGTTGTACTCTATGTAGGTACATGTATTGGGTGGTATTGCACATCGAGTATAGATGGATGCATTGTATTGTATATACTGGGTGTAGGTGTATGTGTTGTATGTCAGGTGTAGATGCATGTATTTCATGGTGTGGTATGTTGTGTGGTTGTATGTTTGTGGTGCACACTATGTGTCTATGCACATGGTTAAGGAGAAGGCATTGGGTATTTTTTGGGTGTAGCAACTGATCCGAAGTGTGTACGGAATAAAGATGAAGGTAGAAGCTAAGGATTGATGAAAGGATAAGTATTGGTATTGTATTTTGGTTTTAGTATGCATGTGATTTATGATTATGGTCTATGATGATTACATGTGATCTATGATTCTTATTTATGATGGTTACATGTCATTTATGATTTTGGTCGTTATGTTTTGAGGTAACCTAATGTGATATTTATATACATGTTGATTTGGTCAAATATTCTAGTTTGACTTATTGTGATAGGAAGCGAACATGATTGCAAATGTACCTTACTAATGAACTACCAATGAGGTATGATGTGAAATTATTTTAATTTATTTTAAAATTGATGGAAGTTATGTGCATAGTACAAGAATCATGAACATGCCCGATTGGGTAGTTGAAATCAACTACAAGAATTAGCAGTTGATATGGTGGTTTGGTGGTTTCTTATCGTGGTTTGGTAGTTGCTTTATGATGCTTTAATATATGATTTATGTTGGTTTAGTATATGCTTTATGGTGATTGATATATGCTTTATGATGGTTGATATATGCCTTATCATGATTTGATATATGCTTTATGTTTGTTGATACATGCTATATGATGTTTTGATATATGCCTTATGATGTTTTGATAGATGCTATATGATGATTAGTGTATGATTGATATATATTCGGTATATGATTTGACATATGTTTTGGTATATATATTTTGATGAGGTTGTTATATGTACAGCCATGTATGGATGTAAATGCCATAACGAGCTGTGTTATAATGCTCCACTATGCGGTATGGGTGTTATGTTATTATACTGTCATGTGGATATGTTATCATGATGTTATGATGTCATATGAGTTTTCTTAAGTAGGATGATCATTGTAAATACCGTAATGAGCTATGTTATAAAGCTCCACTATGCGGTATGTTGTCATGTTTTCATGATATTATGTCTTGAGCATATCTTTCATTGTAAATACTACATCGAGCTGGGTTATAAAGCTCCATGAGCGGTATGTCTTCTCTCAGTAGGTTGTTGAGGTATATGTGTGATTAAGCATTGAGGATGGTGTCCCCCAAGGGGGAGGGTTCTATAACAGCCTTGGTGAAAATTCCATGTAATAAATATTAAAAACAATAACCACGGATGACTGGGACACATATTCCAAGCTGAATGGTGGAAAAGACATCCTAGGGGGGTGTTCATTTGATTGTTTATGGGTAAGGAAATTGGCAAAGGAAATGGGTAAGGAAATTGGCAAAGGAAATGGCTAAGTCATTAAAGAGGCGAAAAGGTATTTTGGAACATTTATTTATGAAAATAATGGAAATTAGGAGAAAAGGAAGGTGAAAGGTCACATTTTGCATGTGAGGAGGAAATTGAAGGAAAATGAAGAAAATAGAGGCCTCATTAATAAAAAGGCTTATCATGATCAGTGGGAAAGACTTGGTCTGTTCAGTTTTGGAGCTCTCTTGGAGGGTGTGGCATATTCGGACTCTTGGAGCAAGAAGGCAAAGGAAGAGCAAGAAAGCACAACAAGGCATCAACATCAGCAACTACATCAGATTTTCTTGTAGGTACTAAGTTGCATGTATGATTTATTCACTAGTTTTGACATGCATGGCACATGCATGTGGTTTCTTGGTTGTGATCTATCATTGGCATGGAGGATTGCCTAGATTAATAATAGATTGCCTAGCCTTGCCATTTCCTAGATAGCCATGGTGATTTTGGGTTTACTTTCATTTCTTTGTTTTTTTTTGTTCTAATTTTTCCTTAGCTTGGGTTAAGTTACTACTCCTGGAAGCCCTGGTTGAAAAAACGCTATGGAATCCTCGTAACAACTTGGGTTGAGTTACTAGTCCTGGAAGCCCTAATTGGACAAATGCTCCGGAAGCCCTTGGCGAGTTGGGTTACTAGTCCTGGAAGCCTTCGTTGGACAAACACTTTAGAAGCCTTGTATAAGTTCTGGGTTGAGTTACTAGTTTTGGAAGCCTTGGTTGGACAAACAGTCTGGAAGCCCTGGAAGGCTTAAATTACATTCATCAAGTTATTATTTTGAATACTAAAGCATATTACTTCTACAACCTACACTAATTAAATATTTGATCTCATGAAATAGAAAATAGAGCAAAGAACAAGACACGTAGGACACACTTATTTTTGGACACATTAGTCCCCGGAAAAACCCAATGTGGGAAAACTTATGCAACAGTTTTGAGGGTTTAATATTAGGTAGGAGAAATATCTTAATACAAATCTAGGATGCTCATCTAGCAATCCTTTACAGAGAAAATACTGGCGGAAAACCTAAATGAGTTTTACCTCACTTCACCTAGCAGAATTCCGGCTAATCTGGCACAAGACTCACTAACGCAGGCTACTTCTGTGCTGGCCCTGCATAGGCCCTGCATCAGCTCCTCTGCCCTCTGTGTCAACTATCCCGGTTGTTCTAGGAGTTCCCGACAGTTTTGATTGTTTCCAGCAATTCCAACTTCTGCATGACAGGAAACATTTCCCTCTGCACAGTCCTTTCTAGCTCTACGTTAAGTCAATGCGGGCCCATACTTGCCTAGCATCAACTCTCTTGGTTACTTTGATGCCTCTCTACAAGATCTCTTCGCCTCTCTATCAGTATTATCTAGAAATTTCTTCTTCTGGATTCTCACTACCCCTCTACTCTAGAATGATCACCTAGTTTGAGTTTTTCAGCTTCCTAGCCCCAGAAATCGAATTCTACATCAATTTGTTCTCTGTGTATGTGTTTCCAAATGAACCCCAAACCTCCATCTTATACATTTCTTGTTGATACTTCACCGACCGAGATTAAGTCTTTAATCAACAGCTAAGATTAAAACATGACTTGATCCGCCTTCTAGATCATTCTTAACCATATTTTGATTAATACTTATAAATATTTTAATTTCCCTAAGTTTAGACTTAGGAACTCCATTAAAAATATTTATTATTTTAATAAAATATAATCCGGGTGGAATTTAACCAAATGGTTTTTGGGTTCTTTAGAACTCATGTACCTTAGCATCTCCACCAATTTTCAATGCTAGAGCACTTACGATGCTACCAAAAACTAATACATCACGGGTTTTGGTTCTTACTAGGTTTGATGGTAACCAAGTTTTCTACAATTCAATATAGTGATTTTTTTTAAGGTATGATTAAGGATTTTTCTCAATTTTGGACTAAAATTTTAGGACATGAAAAAAGAAAAAAATCCATTAGACTGCTTACCTAGAACACAAAGAAGATGTATTTCATTGATTGGAAAATAGTTGTAGACAAAGGATGAATAATTTTTCCCAATAACCCTTACAAACATATATTGCGATCCCAAAATCACAAAAAATAGGGTTTTGGGCACATAAAAACTAGTCGCACAAGAATTTGTGTGTGTTACTAAGAGCACATGCACTTTCTTAGTAAGGTCTGCACATTCCTAGCAACACATGCACGTTCTTAGGAAGGTGTGCATATTTTTAAGAGTGTGTGCACATTCTTACGATTGTACATTCACTCGTGATCCATGCTAACCGGATGGCCTAGTTGGTATCTTGGTTCACATCTTAAGGCTTGCTAAACTTGGATGCCTATGAATGCATGCATGCTCCTAGGATAACACATGTGTTTCAGTGGGTGTGCATTTGTGATGGCCCGATTTCCAATTTTCAGGGCATCATCCTCATGTGAGCACCTTATTTAATTTCAAATTTTTGGGGGGTCTACTATTTCCATGCTCAAATGTTGAGAATTTTATGGTTTTGTGGTTTAAGAACTGTTTGTTAGCAGTAAAGAATTCTCCCCCACAATATCACTTTCTTATTTTATTGTATATACCCTATATAATTCTTTGGCATAAATTATACTAGCCACCTAAGTCCCTGGTGCTTGAAGAAGTTGTTGTGTTGAAATATTTGCTTTCATTTTGACATATTTAGTTGTTGTGTGGTATAATGATTTACCTCTAAAGTAAGATACCTGAATTCCTCACGAGAGATGGGAAGACTTCCTTTGAAACAATTGAATTGCTTTGTGTGGAGGAAGAGGACTTAGAAACAACAATTTCTTGCCATCTGTGTTGGAATTTGGCAAAACTCCACATGAAAATTATATTAAAAATAATAGAGTTAGTTGTGGAGGTGGTGGTGAGGGACGCAATGGTCCTCAGCACCATTAGAAGTTCCCTTAAGTCTGTTAAAGACCGTGTAAACCTTATGGATATGAAAGGTGTTTATATCATCGCTTGTTCTTGTGGAACCTCATACATCGGTGAAACTGGTTGTTCTATTAACTAGAGGATCAAGGAACATGTTGCTGATATCAAGCATCGGAGGACCAAATCTTCAGCTTTAGCCGAACATGCAGAGAAGACCAAGCATCATATATGCATTGAGGAGGCTAAGGTTATCGCTAAGTTTTCTCATTTCCACCATTAGAAGTTTAGGGAAGCCATAAAAATTGAGAGGTATTCTAGTAATATTAATAGGGACGATGGCTAGAAAATTAGGAGTTGTTGGATTCCTGCCCTCTCTTCTTAGTTTTCTCCTTCTTTGTCTAGGGTTTTTTTCTTTACTTTTTGTCGAATAATATTTAATTATCAATAATATTTATCATTTTCAGCATTATTTTATTTATACTGATGTTTTAGATATTATAATCTCTTTTTTATACAATAGAATGTATTTAGATTTATATATTTAATCTTTTTTTATTGGTTTAATAATAAATAATATAACTATCAACATTATTTTTATTTATACTAATGTTTTAGTAATATTAGAATTTCTTTTTATTAAATGTTAAACTTTAATTATGCATAGAATATATATAGATTTATATAGTTAATCTTTTTTTTTCTAAGTAAAGACTAATTCTATTAAGAGAAAATGAAAATAAAGTTACAAAGAGGCAGAGGCCTCAGACAAGAGCATAAGAATGCTTGCTTTCCGGAGAGACTGAGCCATCCCAAACTTGGGAAAAGACCATTACAATGATGCATAAACCAGCCATAGAAGCCTGACATAGAATGGTAAACCATGGAGCAGAAATAGGATAAACCCTTTGAGACATCAAAAAGACCAAGCCTATAGATAGCAAAACTGTACATGTCAGCCGGAAGACCATTAACTATAGAGCTAAAAAGACATAGAACCAAAATCTTCGATGTGATTTCTCCAAAAATTTCTCTATACAAACAAATAATTCCTATAATCTTACGTAATAAAAAAAAAATAATTTCACCCCATATTTCTTTCATTCTACTCTCATTATATTTTGGCCACCATTTTTTTACCCACCCTTCATACATATATAGATATATATAAATATAAAAAGTGTCTGTACAAATCATTAAAAATCAATAAATTCTATAATTAAAAAATTAAATTAAAAATCATAAAAGTCAATAAATTCTTTAATTAAAAAATTAAATTAAAAATCATAAAACTCGATCAATTCTTTAATTAAAAAGCATATTATCGTTGTTTCACTTTTCCATTATCTTTTAAAAAATTACAAATAAATAAAGTGTGCCTCGCATGCCGACAAAACTCCGTCGTCAGGCGATCTAAATTTAATCCTCGTTCTTGAATGTGTTAACAAATCTAATAAATAGGTTTCCTCGGTCGTGGACTATATTGGACAAAACTCCGTCGTCAGGCGCTCTAAATCCAATCCTCGTTCTTGAATGTGTTAACAAATCCGATTTCAAAATATTCGAAAGCGTGATTCGCATCCCCTAAAAACTCCGTCGTCAGGCGCTCTAAATTCAATCCATCTCATCAAACTTGCTGTTCAGGTCTGCATGGACTTTAACAAATAGGTTTCCTCGTTCTGGAATGTGTTTATAACTTTATATAATAGAATGTGTTTATAACTCTAACAAATACGAATGTGCGCCTTATTTGAATGCACGGACCAACTCTTCCATCGTCAGCGCTCTAAATTCATCTGTGGCGCAGAAGTGGGTAGTTCGTCGTCAACGGTGGCGCAGAATTGGGTACTTTGTCGTCAACGTTGGCGCAGAAGGATTGGTGGATTGTTATCTAATAT
>APFE031617930.1:0-15472 GCA_000404065.3 Pinus taeda | reverse complement strand
GTTTTTTTGGAATAAAATTTCATCTTAGATAGCATGACAATAATAAAATAATGTAAATAGAATATAGTGGAATTAATTATTTTAAGAAGTTAAAATTGATGAAGGTTCTTATTTCAACCTAAGGTGGATGAGGATGTGTTGCCTATATTGATTCTCAAGGAATATATTTAGTATATACTTAGTCTTAATGTGTATAAAAGACTATAGTGTATTAAAGAGTTTATTAGGTTGCATTGACTTTTACTAAATTTAAAGAAAAAAAATTGTAAGTTTGTTAGGTTGCATTGGCTTTGAATAAATTTAAAAATTTAGATTTGTCAACCCCTCACCAATTTCCTAGGGATTTGATATTATTCAAATTGTAATAAGTGTTCCTCCATGATAATTTAGTCATTATTATTTATAATCACAGTCTTTGTTGAAGAGTATATATGATAGAGGTGCTAAGTGAAACATCAACAATATTTATGTTCACATTGCATATGACTTCATTAGAGACTCCTCAATGTCTTAATCATAATCACTCTTGAATCAAAGCAACTATAACATTCTAAATCAATAATCATAGACAAATCCTCATAGCAATATAAAATGCTTACCAACATAACACACCATCAATTCTTTATTCAATATTTGAATACCATAATCATACTTATTTAAACAAAGTCTATCATAACTATGGTACATATTTATCTTTTACTTATCAATCCCCCCTATATCTGGTTCAGGATTTCTTAAATTTATGAGAGATGTTAATGCATGAATTCACATGATCTTATCATGGGTACCTTTACTTCTCATGGTAAGCATACAATAAACCATACATACATGTACAATGAGGTGAAGATACAACTTCAAGGATTAATATAAACCAAGCAAATCAAAGTAACTATACAATCTCTTTGGTGCAATTCATTTATCAAGCACATATGCAACTCTCATTTTACTACTTAACTAAGTTGCATACAAATCAAAACAACAATGTCCATGTCCTTGTTGAAATCTTGACATTTTGTTTTATGAGAGCATATCAAAAGGAAATCATATACTCTACTCACAAGTCTATGTAATTTATTATTCCTCATGGTGTTTGCATGAAACAAAATAACTTATGTACTAGTACCCATGCTTAGGTGTAGTTTGGTTTTACCTCATACTTCGTCATACCATTTAGACTTGAAATATCTTCTTAAAAAAATAAAAAATAAATAAGGCATGTTGAATCAAAATAGTATCATATGTAAGCTATGACATAATTACATATATAATAAGCACAACAGTTCAAACAATACTGTAAACATGATACATATATATATATATATAGAGAGAGAGAGACATATACACACTCTTTTAAGAATTTTATTTAATTATTTTGAAGAGAAACATAGTTTTTTATTTGACCTATATGGTATCTAGCTAGAGTCAAATAGACCACAGATTCTACCTCACACATGGTAGTTTTCTCTTTAATTTTATCATAATTTAGTTATTTTATCATAATTTAGTTGTGAGAATTTGTGATATCTTCACATATGAAAACACATCCATGCAACTCATTGTATCCCCATAATGAGTCCTACATGCAAGTCACACTTGCCAATGTACGATCTAAAATAATCATATCCTTCTCATATATGCATTACTTGTTAATATTGCAGTAGTATGTTCATCATGCCTTACCATGATTACCAATGGTTTAATTATAGTGTTATGTTATGCATAACTCAAAGCATCACTTTTCAATCATGATATAAGAGCCTTTAACCAAAGCATAAATTTTGAATTCTTGAAAATAAATAAACTTTTTAAGCTCCTCATCTATGAGGGAACATGATAAAAGTAACTTATTAACATTAATAAACATGTTAGTTTTCACTTTAGCACTGCTCTATGCATGCAAACATACCAGAGCGATCTCCTAGTAACCATACACCAAATATGCTCTCTCTGTGCATCATCTATAATCACATTCTATTTGTTGAAGAGTATATATGATAGCAACCCTAAGTGAAACATCAACAATATTTATGTTCACACTGCATATGACTTCATTAGAGACTCCTCAATGTCTTAATCATCATCACTCTTGAATCAAAGCAACTATAACATTCTAAATCTATAATCATAGACAAATACTCATAGCAATATAAAATGCTTACCAACATAGCACACCATCAATTCTTTATTCAAAATTTGAATACCATAATCATACTTATTTAAACAAAGTCTATCATAATTATGATACATATTTATCTTTTACTTATCCATCCCTGCCCTATATCTGGTTCAGGATATCTTAAATTTATGAGAGATGTTAATACATGAATTCACATGATCTTATCATGCGTACCTTTACTTCTCATGGTAAGCATATAATAAACCATACATACAATGAGGGGAAGATACAACTTCAAGGATTAATATAAACAAAGAAAGTCAAAGTAACTATACAATCTCTTTGGTGCAATTCTTTTATCCCCACATCTGCAACTCTTATTTTACTGGTTAACTAAGTTGTACACAAATCAAAACAACAATGTCCATGTCCTTATGGAAATCGTGACATTTTGTTTTATGGGAGCATATTAAAAGGAAATCATATACTCTACTCACAAGTCTATGCAGTTTATTATTCCTCATGTTGTTTGCATGAAACAAAATAACTTATGTACCAGTACCCATGCTTAGGTGTAGTTTTCTTTTACCTCATAGGTCCTCATATCATTTAGACTTGAACTATCTTCTTAAAAAAAATTAGGCAAGCTGAATCAAAACAATATCAAATGCAAACTGTGACATATATATATATAGACATCGACAATTAACACCTATGCATCCTACTCGCTCTTGCTCGGATTCCTCTACTAGGTCAAGACCCAAACTCCCATCATACAACAGAACCTCTTATGGAAAAGTGATTATTACCATTAGCTTGCATCTAAGGTTCCGAACTATGAACGCAATGAGCAAGGTAATATAAATTTGAAGGGTGTGAGTGCATTTACTAATCGTGTTGATAGCAATGGCAACATGCGATGATGATCCCCTTACCGCCACGAAACAAAACACGTTCCTACATGCATTTACCGAAGGTTGCCATGGACTTGTCTATGTTCTCATTTTGTTTTATTTGCTTTTTCTACTTAGATATCAGTAATTTTTTTTTTCATTTTGATTTAGACTTTAGCCAAAATGACATTTTTCTCATTAAACACATAAGTACTATCTCTTCATGTTGTCTCTATATTTTTAACAAGCTAACATCTACTAATTGCAGTGAATTTCTTAAAAAAACAATTTTTTTTTTTTTTTTAAGTATCATTAAATATTTTTTTGGTTTTTTGGTTTTTTTAACCATTTATTTTTTCCATTTGATTTTGTTGAAACTAAATTCAACTTTAAATTTATAAAATAATGATCCAAAAATTTTAAATCATTAAAATTCATATTAGTCATCTTTTGTCAAAAAGTAAAGTGATACCCTTGAACCACTACAAATAACATACCCTTCCTATAATTCCAAACAAATAAAATATCCTCTAATTCTAATATCAACAATTGTTTTTGAGATATATTTGTGTGAATAAATTATTTTATGTTACATACAAAAAAATATATCAATAATTGTTTTTGAGATAGATTCGTGTGAATAAATGCTTTGGCATCACATAAAAAAAAATATATCCTAATTTATTCAGAGCTTAAATACAATATTGATATTAGTTTTTTTCTTGACACTCTTTATATAATAGGAAAATGTTATTTGTTTCAATAATCAGAATCTTAGCACCTCTATCACCTTCACCATTATTATTAGTTTGACATATATGAAAATCTTTGGTTTTTGTATGGAAATTAACATTTCAAAAAAAAAATCCTTGTGTTCGTGCCATTATTTTCCTTATGCCATGTTTTGTTGCTACAATAGAATAAAGAAAATATATCATTAAACTTAAACAAGTTTGTTTGAAATTCCTCCCATTACTCAATCCACCTATTTTATAATGAACAATAGATTGTTATAGATTTCCATTGATTATTCTTAGACACAATGACATATTCCTATGTTACAATTAGCCATGTAAATTACTAACTAACATAGATCTAGTTACAATTAAAAGAAAAACATGTTAACATGCTTAATATATTTAGAGTTATCCACCAATACAAAGTGATTAAACTTTTTGTAATTGATTTCAATTATTAATGGGATATGAGAAAACATTTAAAACCTGCAGGGTAAATTCTAGTCCTTTTATTGATCTCAAGAAAGGAGACAAATAGGATTGAGGGAGCTCTTGATTATACTCATGCTTTAAGTAATGAAGCTATATCCATAGATGGTTTTGGTTCATTTAAGTAAACCATATATAGAGAAGTGTTAGTGGATCGTTCTTGTAGCATTAGCTATCCCTTTTTACTTTTCCATCTATTCATGTTAAGTAAGGAATCTGAGAGTGTTTGAAATTACACAAATAATTTAAATAAATAATAATCAACTAACAATTTTTAATGCTTCTTGCAATGATTTAGTAAGTAGTGATCATAGGATTTCAATAAAGGTTACAAGTAGCATGGAGAATGGTTGGATGACCCTTATTTGTCTCACATGTGATGATAATATATTCGATTGAACCATAATGATAACTTTATTAAGAGACATCATTTCCAAAAGAAAACAGGGAAGGAGGCCAAAAGCGAACCCACAACATAGAGACCCATACAGCAAAAACAGAGGAAGTCCACAGCCTAGTTACCATAGTAAACTTGCCCAAAGTAAGCCAAAACATAACCAAAAAATGCGAGAGAAGGCTAATCAACAGGTGGTTCTTCCAAAATTCGGCACCAACCAAATTCAATCTCATCTACACCAGGAGCAACGAACTGATTAGAAGGTCCGGGATCTACTCGCAACATCTCCGTATCGTGAGTGCTACAACCTGGGTCGACCTGAACATGCTGAGGCGCCATTCCAATTCCAAGTTGAATCGCAGGAGGAGGACTAGCGACTGCCCCCGAGCCTTCCGTATGAGAATCTGAACCCTCCATCTCAGTTGTCTCATAGAATACCACAGATATGTGGGCGGTTATCCAAGGCTGGTGCAAAGAGCTGTTGAAAGAGAAAATGGTAGAGCCTGTCGAGGAGGGATGCACACATGATTGACTAGAGGCATGACACCCCCCGCGCCCACTACGAGTACCATGATAACGATCCGTGAACAGTTCACTGGTGGGGGCAGGCAAATCCGAAGTAGAGCCAGTCGGAATGTGCTAGGGTTGGCCTCTACGGCACCCCATTCTGTGACGAAGATGAGCCATTGAAGGAGGGGTGAAAGAAAGGTTGAAGACAATCTAAGCAATGGAACCGAGATCAAGCCAGCTTCGAGTGGAACAACAAAGATGTGGAGACCCGGGAGAGGGCCCTCGAATGCTAGACGTAAGCGGGAGCCTGCGAGCCACCTTTAAATTTCCCTTCCCAATCTCCCACCCTCCCAACTCAAAGACCGGGCAGAAGCCAGAACGGTTGGACAGGGGGTCAGAAGCACTGAAGGAATTGCTCAGAAGCCACCTACCAAAGCCAAAGGCCAAAACAGAGACCAAGAGATGATAAACCGACAGGAGAGTCCAAAGTGAATCCCAGAACCCGCCAATGGAAAGAGATGAGCCGATGGAGCTGCCCTTTGAAGGTCGAACACAGCTTCCTCATCAAAGGCCGAGAAACCACAGAGAGAACTGGAAATTGAACAGAGGTGAGGGGATGAGCCCAGAGAAACAACTCGCAAAGCTTCAACGCAAACACAGGGTAGTGCCATTCCTTAAGCTCGCCAGACCTTTCTTGAAAAACCCCATTCATAAGTACTACATTGATGATCATTGTCATCTCTTGCAGGTAGTAGCGTGCGAAGGGAGGATCCATTACAGAGGATTGAAAGAATGAGCCTGAACCACTTAACGGGGGAGTGTAATGACTCGCATGCTAGGCGCTCTACCCTTCTCCTACATTTAACACCTCATACAAGATGGGTAGGTGTCGAGCTGCCTCGCCCCATCCGATTCCTATCATGTTGAATGTCGCATCAGTCACACGCATCCGGGGAATTTTGAACAAATAATTAAAATTAACTATAAAATTCATTGCAATTTTAAGGGTGACCCTTGAAGGTGTGCCAAATTTCTAATTTTTTCCATTAAATATAGGTTCCTTGGAAACCTTAAGCACTACCCCTTATTTTAAGGATGACACTCACCATAAATAAAATGACATAGATTGAATGTACTTGACCTAAAAAGGATATTGAGTGACCCCCATGGTTTCAAGTAAATTAGATAGGAAACTAGCTTGGGCACTTGACTTTGGGATCTTGTGTTCCTAATTCACAACACCCAACAAGTTGTGCTAGCATACTCACCTATCTACTTCTAATTCACAATACCCAACAAGTTATGCTAGCCTACTCGGCTATCTATAACATATTTAATTGAAATATGGTGATTGTAATATCCCTCCTTTTAATAATAAATAATAAATAATAAAAATAATAATATAATAATATAATAATAAAAATAATAAATAATAAATATAAATAATACAAAATAAAAAAATAATAATATATAAATAATAATTATAAATCACTTAATATAAATAATAAAAATAATAAAATCATAAATGAATATTTAAAAAATATACAAAGAAAATAAATAAAAATAATAAAAAATAGTAATAATTACACTAAAAGATCTAAATAAGAATAAATAGTAATAAAACAAAGAAAGCAATAAAAAGAATCAGTAAAGCTAAAAATCAAAGAAAAGTAAAAAAAATAAAGAAGGCTAAAAAATCAAGTTGCATGTAGACACATGGAGTGTGTGCATGTGGTTCCCCATCCAATGTTGTTCTATTTAATAGATGGTGAGGAAGATGAGAGGCATTCTTGCATTCCATCATTCTGAGATTCGATCTTTCCTTCTCCTAGGAGAATGGTATACTAAGACTTAGGAGCACTGGCAGTAGTCGTTGATTGAGGGCTCGAGGGTGGCCAGTTGTAGCAGAATCCTGCACAACTGAGCCTACTGTTGGAAGGAGAGTCATCCCCAAAACCCTGTTGCTGTAAGCCTACTTCTACCACAGGTAAGCCCAGGTAAGCACTCTTCATAGTTTAAATATAATGTTAATAAGTTAATTAGATATCTATTTTGGGGATGTTACATATGGTATCAGAGCAGTTTAATCCTTAGGGCTTATGGGTATCCAGAAATGTACTTTGTTGGAATTTTAACTTGACTAGTTTTAAAGTTACAGGTTATTAATTCCAAGAGGCGGCATCTTATTCCTCGAATTTTGTAGTGATTTTAATGAGTATTCATTGATTCATTGTTACTTGGTCTCTGTATTAAATCACATCTTTCATGTCTCCGATTCTACGCATGCTGATTATAATCTATTGCTCATGTTTATGTTTGCTAACGTGCACTGTTTCTTGGCTACAAAATTACCACTTGATTTTTAATCTCCCCGAGTATTCCACGAACTTTTTTCATCTATTTATGCATGTAGACTCTGATAATATAGATTCAAATTAGCATGCATATTAGATTCTCATAATGAACAAAAATCTTGTAATTCAAGCTTGTCAAGAATTACCCATGTTGAAGTGCTCTGTTTTTCCTATTACATATAGCATAGAAGGTCCTTTATATGATCATCGCAGTAATAGCATTCAGAAAGGGGCTGGAGTTGGTTTTTATGAAGAGTCCAATTCTTATTGGTGAGAAATTTAATCATATTTCATATATAAATGTGTACGAGGGCCAAGATTTAGGGTAATACGATTTAATAGAATAGTTGGCATGCATTCAAATTTTAAAGGTATCTAGAAGTAAATTTAATGAAGAGTTGGAACTAAATCTATCATTAGAAAGCACCAAAGGACCAGACTGACCTTATTCACGAGAATTCTATCTGGCAAGTCTGAAGGGAATTGACGAGTTTGGGCACAATACTAGCGATCTTGTTGTTTTGCATGTATGGTATTTGTTCCTTGCGGCTTTCGATTTTTTATTTATAATTGCATGAAATTTTGCTCCCACCGATTGATGTTTGTAGGTGAAATGCAATAAGCATTATTTCCAGTCTTATAAGTTTACATTGCAGATATATTTTTCTCACATAAATTGAAAGTAAACATCAATTCTACTAACTATATCCTAACGCTCGAGTGACTAATCTTATATTATCTTAAATGTTGAAGATTGCATACTTTGCTTTGTGTTACACACTTGCAGTTAATAATCTTGTTGACTACTTCAGTTTTGTTCAAGGCAATGCATTCATATTGCCTCATGCCACAATACAAGCTCTTTAGTAGATTTCCCGATTAGTTCTGCTCTCTTGATGATTAAATGAATTACATGTACTTTTGAATTCATTTCCACGATGAGTGCGTGAATTGAAGCGTGTTTGCCGATCGATTTATTTATGTTCTCACAAATAATCATGACTTTCCGTGACCGATAAGCAGAGAGGGATGGATGAGTATACACAGTAGCCACAGGACCGAAGGCCATACGCCTTGGGAAATCTACAATTCCTCCCAGACGAAATCATATGTATGATATTAGAAGCACTTTCACCCTGTGACATAGCCATCTTGGCCTGTGTAAGCAGGTATTTCCTTTTTAAGCAAATTTGGAATCTATGATTTTTTTTTAACCATACAAAAACTGAAATTCAGTACATGAGATCACTAACTCAGGGCATTATCTGGACTAATTTTTAGATAGTCGGTTTAGTTAGCGATATCCCAGCTGATTGGCTTCTACGGAATCTGTTTGGAAATTGAACTCAGCATCGCCTTCATATCAATGCGTTATAATATGTAACATGCAGAACGTAAAACAATTTCTGACTTCTTCCAAGAATTGGCGAGAAAAGATGATTACGATTATATTTATGGCCAAACTTGTAAAATCAATGTCTGCTTTGCATTCCCAAATAAGGCATGGCGAGGCTCCACAATACGCGTTTACATTGAGTTGTATTGAGTTATTTTTGTTAAGAAAAGCTTAATTGACATTTGTAAAGGTGTTAACACTGTGCTTTACTGCTGTCTGTCGTACTTTAGGTTTCATTTTTTTTAACTAAGTGTTCTGCTTTAACAAATTGACGTAAAAATTGCAAGTTGTTCAAAGAAACATCGGTACAGAGTCTGAATCTGGAAGTTGTTCTTGTTTTATGAAATCTGTGTCAATCAGTTTAAATGCATAGATCACAAAACAATTTAATTTAACTAAAGAAAGACATTTAGGGCAACCTATTTGAAATGTAGGTTATTGAAGAATACACGAATTTAGCCGATTAATTACAATATATTGAAATTTTTCTCTTAAACGAGGTCCTAACATATGAAGATAAAAGAGTTTTCGAAATCTTTTAACTTAACAAAATAAACGACGCTTTTACAAGGAACGAGGCAAAATCATTGTAGAGGTTAGGCTTACTATGTCCCTGTCTTTCAAATTAGGGGTACGATACTGCGAGACTTTTTTTTTGGGTGAATGCGAATTTAGATTTACAATTATTATTTACTATGCCAGTTCAGAAGCACTTGGATGTTAATCTTAGAGATTCAAATCTAAATAGGTCTAATAACTCTAGTTTATTTTCGAAATGCCTCGTTTTCAACCCTTGGGAACAGGGTTTTTGTAAAAGAAGTCATTCTCATCTCGAAAAGGTTTGTATGTTTCTCCAGAAAGCTTTTTGCTCTTCTTCATGTGCTATCTGCATTATATTTCTCTTTTCTTCTATTCTCTGTTTCTTCTGTTATGTTCACTGGAGTATACTTCAGCTGAAGATAGTAGTGAATTCAGTGGTAGATTTCTTGCATTACAATCATAAATTAAAGGAAAACAAATATTGGGTAAGCCAACTATTGCAAAGAAATTGCTGTTAAAATCTCAGTAAACGGACACAATTGTGGGTTTCATGTATTATGGCCAAAATCATATTGCCAAAAATGAGAAATGAGAAATAGGTTAAAAGACATTCAAGAACATCTTAGAATAATATGGACATTGTGGATTGACAGCATATATCTCAAATCACACCACCATTTACAATGACTCAATAATCTACCCATACTATAATTTCACACAACACTTACGATATCTCACTATATCTTTGTTTGACCTATAAAGTATTTACGTGACTTGCAAATTTTTTTCACTTTGTTTTATAGAATATGAGCAATTTTCTATCTTTTTGAATGGATTGTCTGTTTTATAGAATACTCTGTGCATTGTGCAACCTTCTATCTTTTTGATTGGATTTTTTCTATTTTATAAATATGCACATTGCTTTGTGTATCTTTCTATCTTTTTATTGGATTTTAAACAGAGCAAAAAGACAAAATGATGCACCTTTTTACTTTTTATTTGTATGCTGAATTTAAGCATTAAAAAAAATATAATTTTAACAATTTAAAATTGTGATCTTACTAAAATTTTTATGGTTGGATTTGATGAAAAAAAAATTCTACTTTTGACATGACTTTGTTTTTTTTTTCTAAACATGCTGGTGCAATTTATTTTTTTGATTGGATTTTTATGACGTTAGGAAAGCAAAAAGAACCATCCAGCTCGACTTAAAAAAAAGCGTGGTTGAATGAATTGCACGCCCTTATGGGCTCCTCCGGTGCTTTGATTAGCATATGTTTCTGACTTGGTTTGCGTTTGCTTGGTAATGGACTTGATTTCGTTGTTTGATGAACTAACTTCGATTTCAAACTTAAAATATCGGGCTAAATGATATTTATAGTCTAACAGGCTTTAGGTGCTTAATAGATACGTGTTAAAAAATGAACCTACGTTATTGGTGATAATATACCATTTCTTGTTTCATTACCATTATAGCTGAATAAAAAACATATCCCTAGGACTTGCATTTTGGTTAAATGCTAATGAAATAGACGCTTGGTTTTATTCTTTTCGAAATATCATGTTGTATCTATGTTACATTGGTGGAGCAATAGTAGCAATATTCGCATAGTAGCAATTTTCATGTACATTTATCTCTTAAATTATATGTTTAGCGGGCTTATACCTAAGGTTTCCTCTTTGGATTCAGTAGCTTTCATTTGGATTAGAAGCTTGATACGCCAACAGTGCCAAAGGCATTCTTCATTTTTTTCTTTTTTCTTTTTTCAGAATCTTTTTGATGTAAGGACTGCTTCACACAGACTCCATGTTTACAGAAATGGGAAACAACAGTGTAACTAAAAATGGGGAACAAAGTGTTTTTGGATGATTAGTTCTTCTTGCACACTGTGAATTATCAATGTAATAGATAATTTAGTGAATTCAAATCCATACAAGACTGAAAAATAATCTGCCATATCTAATTTCCTCTATTTTGGTGTTATAAATGATATTACATTCATTTTTTTTTTGCTGAGTTATTTTTTTATAAAATATGGTTGTTTTATTATTATTATTATCAAATGTCTATCCTGTGCAGAGACATCCCCAAGAAATAACATTTCCATATCATTTCTGTTCTGTTTCTGTTCCTTAGATAAAGTAGGACACAACACCATTTGTTGTAACATATCACAGACCTATATTTTCAAGAAAATTACATGAAATAGTTCCAATTAGGTTCTATTTTCTCTAATGCTCGGGCTACTTTTCTTACCAATGTTACCTCTCTGATGCTAGGGCTACTTTGCTTACCTATGTTTCCAAGAAAATTACAATGAATAGTTCTGACAAGTTTCTATTCTTTCTGATGACAGAGTTACTTTTCTTTCTGGTGTTAAAGCAAATAATTAGCTAAATTTTGAAGGGTTAGTAGTTTCAAGTTTCAACTAACTCCAGAGATGAGTAGGCTACTTTCTGTCAACATTTGCTAAATTTAGTTCATTGTTTTATTTAAAGTAGGTCTTAACCTTCTTTAGTATTTGGGAAAACTCGGTTAAATTTTGGCAAATTTATTGGAACTAACAGAACTCACTAACAGATGAAATGACAGGTTTTGAGTGACTGCTATTTTAATTTAAGTTTAACTAATATATAAGTCTTAAATGGCCATTAATGCAACGAGATGGATTTTTTTCAACAGAATCATGTATAATGTTGAACCTTCTTAAAAGAAATGATGGGTAGATTCTTGATTAATGCATTAAGTGGTGTGATTCATCTCATTATGATCGGCTGTACATAGTTTTTATGTTCATTTTTTTTGGTTTATTTGATTAAAGAATTTGAGTTTATTTGAGTTTTTCATGAATCTATTTAACTTATAAAATTGGAAAAAAATTGCGAGTTAAAAAAACTGGAAAAAATTGAGTTAAAATGTTTTTATAGTAGTTGACATTTTATGTTATGATAATTAATGATCATTGTTTATATTCCTGCTTTTAATTATGTAATCAATTTGTTAAGATGATATATATTCTAAAGTTTAAATTTCTTAGAATATAAGGTTTAATCATTGGATTAAATTTATATTTTAAATTACAGATGAGTTGGTATTACTAATTTTGGGTTAGATATAGATTATTGGTTTTAATGTGTAATGAAGAGATAGTCTAGATCCTAACGGATGGTGAATGATATTTGTTATTCATTTTCATATGAGTAAATAGAATTGTTGAAGGAACAATTATCTACCTTGGATGAGAAAAATGTACTATGATTGTGTAAATGGTACTGTTGACTTATAGTGTGTGCAAATTTTTCGACATTGTTGTCGAAAGGAACAATGGAATTTGCAGGAACACGCATATCCATGACTGCAAGCTTACGGTCTTATGTATTATGTCTATGCAGGCAATTTTATGTCTTATCCGAGAAATTATTATGCCTAAAATGTATTGTAATGTGAGGGATGGTGTTGCCTTCGCAGGTGCGCTTGTAGGCAGAACATATAATTAATAAAATGATCATTTTTTTTGTGTGTTGGGGAGGAATAACCTTCCCCGTCATCCGATCCGGTTCTGGGTCGGGTGGCAGTGTCTTTTATTTATGGCGTGGAATATTTTTATGCTTGATTCATAAATTTTATGACATATATATCATATTAATATTACTTCACCATAAATCATATTAATTTACTAAACTAAACATCAATCCAACTTTTATACTGTCATAGATTAACAAATGACATGAAAATAGTAACTGAATGTGATTAAAAAGGAAAATGTCACTTTAGTTTTACTTTGCTTGGTCATTCGACTTTGTTCAAAGCATATAATAAATCATCCGATAGTACTAGTTTTCTTCATAAAAGATTTACGATGGGTTATCATTATAATGATTGCACTGTCTTATAATCTTGTAACTAGTGCATGTCATCACATACTTATATATACAAAAAGCTCCACTATGTAATTATGTTCTCCAGTCATGAGGACTATTCATGACCAGTTTCTTCATGGGCCTTAACTGGTTAAAAGGCATCCACTTTGTAGATAATATACTTTCCATAGGATTGATGGTAATCTTGTAATAGGAAAAAGATTCTTTAGTCACGAGACTCGAAGCACTTCTTCGACTTTTGGTGGATATTGAACCACATCTCCATGATTCATAGAATCTAGATCATTAGTACTCCTTATCTTGCATTCAATGATCATTTCAAAGGTGAATTAGTGGATGGATTGGATCATCTAGTGACTCACATCACATTTCAGTTTTTCTTTAATTAGCTATCCAATTTGGTATCTAAGGACAAATATATTCTTAGCAATAAGCTACAACAATCGGATTCTTGACAGCAGAATAATGTTAGCATACTTAAAGTCTAGTGCATTCATTAGTTCCTCATTGCTTTCTCATGCAGATTCTTTGGTTCTCTGTTCACATTAATATCTCATTATATGGTATGACATAATTAAGATATACTTTTATGATTCAGTAATTCATTGGAAAAGTATGTAATCCTATAATCTTGATATGGTATATTGGCATGCTGGAATAACTACTCACCACTGGTTCACGTTACAAACACAGTTAAAATAGCACTTACCTTTAGTGATCATTTTTCACCTGCATCTATGGTTCAATTTGACCTAAAAACACAGAAATAACATTCTGTGAATGTTGATCATATTATTCACTAATTATTTGTTTGATTACTGCCCTTTAGCAATAGCAGTTGCCTGGCATTTCTTTGGTCCATTATTGCAGGAACACAACTCTCTCAATATGATCTCCTAGTAAATTTAATTTTGCATTGCAATTGCCATTCAAATTACATGTATCTACTCATTTACTACTCATATCATTTGTATATTGAATATCATCAAGCTACATCATGGTATATTTAGTCTCAGTGGCAAACCATATAGATTTGGATTAAAGTTCAGATGTTCAGTATAATGTTACATGACGTTCGTCATGGTTAAATTTGTCAAAAGGGAAATGGGAAGAAGAAACTTGCAATTTTTTGGTAACTAATGATAGTTCACGTGATTATGGCCAGCTTGGATCAAATATTTAAGGTCATAAAGAAGAAATATCACAACAAAGATAATAAATTAGTAAGAAGAAACAACCTATTTTGGCGCATAAAAGAAGAGTATTGTTGTATTTTGGAAAATAATGGAAGAATTTGGTAACTTGGTATTCTAAAGGTATCACTGTAAGTTCTATCGAAGGACAATGCACCTAAAAAGGAAATATTGGCAATCAACCAATGAAGTTGAATAATTATGGTAATAATTTTACGGAACTTGGACAGTATGATAAAATGATGGGAAAGGATAAGTGTGTACATGACAACATCTATAACAATTTTTACCTCTAATGGGAGAGCCACATTGTAAAATTTTCCATAGGTGACTCACTATATGAATGAATTATGGACAACAAGATGTATGGTCAGGTAATTTTATTATGTGGATAAGCGGATTACATATATCTTATTGAAGTTATTTTTCAGGTATTACCCAAGTCGGGAAGAGTAATGTATGACCTTACATGATGACCAAGTAATGATAACTTGGAAGATATAGGAAGGAATGTTTCCCAACTTGAATAATGATACTATTTAATAAGAAAGAGTCTTTTGCCCAACTCGAGGAAGGGGTCAATTTATGATTAAGCAATCAACTGGTATCGAACGTGACGAACTCAATGAGATAAGAAAATAATTCTTTGAAGTACTAATTGTTAAATAAGTCAACATTGATCAACAAATTCCCGTGCAAATCAATTAAGCATGATATAGAGTTAAGTCATGATGGAAATACTATTTGCAATGGCGATATTGGAATCAGTGAACCAAACTGTAAATGGATGTAAAATCAAGGGATTTTAATTTTGAGATAAGATGATTTAAATAATGATGGTTTTCACCAAAATTTCCTTTGGGAAGGAAGAATATATGACCAGAGATTAAGACTCAAGATGATAATTATGAAATTTAACGATGTACTTAGATGATTATACCATTGGTGTAAATGATCAAACTACC
>APFE031617929.1:0-12035 GCA_000404065.3 Pinus taeda | reverse complement strand
ATGGATCCATGCAAACTGGACACATCATTGTAAGATCCTCTTTTGTTCGAAAGGTTATTTCATTGTTATATTTGATAACATTAAGCACTATGAAAAGGCCTTGGAAGAGGGCCCTTGGTTCATGGGAACTGCAGGGCTATTTTTGACTCCCTGGTTCCCAGATTTCGATCCAGCCACTGCAGTCATTATCAAGACATCGGTATGGATTCGGCTTCCAAACTTACCTGCCCACTTATGGAGTACTCGGGTCTTCAGAGCTATAGGAGACACCTTGGGCAGCTTCATCCACGAAGATTTTTGGCGGGAATCCAAAGGTCTCTACTCCTATGCAAGAGTATGTGTGGAGTTTGACCTGAGTAAAGGTCTTCTAGAACAAATCAATCTCAAGATAAACGACTTTGTCTGGACCCAGACACTGGATTACGAGAATACAGCTTTTCGGTGCTGCCATTGCCACCAATCTGGGCATTTGCAGAATACATGCCCATCTCGCCTGGTAAAGAAGAACAAGGCCAACGTCTCCAAGCCCAAGTCCAAACGATGGGCTCCCTGCTCTCCTCCTCCTGCCGCGGATTCTGATTCCTCCAGCTCTGAAGATGAAGATAACGATGAAGAACTGAATCAATCCCCTCATTTCGTGGCCCCTTCCACCGATGGTCTGGCGCCTTCCTCCGACTCAGCCATGGCTCAGAAACATGTTCATTTGTCCTCCTCCTCGGATTCAGAAAAGGAGGGCTCCCCTGTGGAGGATCCCAATCTTCAAGTTGTAATCGCCCATCGACCCCAAAATGGTTGGGTTGAAGTTAAAAAAAGGAAAGGGAAAAAGCTTCCTGTTGAAGCCTCTACCCTTTCAGGGTAGCTTTCAACGCTTCTTTAGCTTCTTGTGCTTTGTTGTAGCTCCTTGCTTGCTTCTCTCCTTCTCCGGAACCGAGGTTGATAGTCTTATCATTTCCGGTTGCCGACATCCTGCTTCACTGGATTGTATCCTCTTGTACAATATTTTTTCTTAATAGAATTAGTCTTAATCGAGAAAAAAAAATATTTTCATTTATCATTTTTTAATTTATTTAGACATTATGTTACAACATTCCTACCAAATAATATATCTGGGGAGACTATTTCTCTGTGTGTAACAAAACACATAATATCCCATACATATTCAGATTTATTTTATTTTATGAATTATATTAAATGTGAATATAAATATAAAATATAGGATTTTTCTAATATATTTTTAATAAAGGATGATAATTAATTAACAATTATATTGGTTTATTTTTTATGATTAATATTAGAAAAAATGTTGTAACTCTATCATCATATCTATATCTATTATAATATATATATAATTATGATTAAAATAATATTTAAATATTAATAATTAATATTAATAATTAATTTTTAAGTTTTTTAATATATAAATAAATATTTTAATTTATTTTATTGCGTTATACTTTTGTTAAGTTGGTATATTTATATATTTTTGAAATAATATTAATATTATTTAAATATTATTAAAAAACTATTTTAATATATTGAAGTTAATGTTATGTTTTAAATAAATTAAAAAGTATTATATAGAAAGCTTCTTGGTTTGGAGATGTAAAATCTCTACTAATAGGGTCAACTACATGTGAGACAGACGTTTAAAACATTGAAAAATGTTAAATAATTTATGTGAATAAGAGTGATTTTGCCATTTATGTGTATGTGGAGAAGATGTTTAAAACATTGAAAAAATGTTAAATAATTTATTATAATAAAAGAATATATTTGTGTTTGTGCATATTGGAGTTACTCTAAACCAAAGATCATGAAAACCATGAGCACAAGGAACACAACTCAAAGGAGGGTTACAATTTAACCTTCCTAAAAGCCTTTTAGAGGGGTTGACTTCCCCTCCACAACAAAAAAACCCTACTCTTTTTATTAATAGTTTGTGTTCATTTACATTCTTTGATGAGCATATCTAAACAAAAATGTATATAAATTGTCCTAATTACAATATTACAAAACATAAAATAGATAATGTCTTCCACTCCCAACAACAACTTGGTATTGATAAATAAATTTTCTGCAACATACAACATTGAAATAATATTGTTAGTATACAAACCCTTCATCATAACTTGTCATGTAATTAAATACACAATTCATAAAGAAAATCCATTATATATATATATATATTAAAGAAAAAACATTAATACAATATTATTATGTAAAGCCATACAAATATGATATAATTACCAATTCAATATAATAACAATGAAATTTAAAGAAAATGGAAGATCACTTGGATAACGCTTGCTGAACCATTTGAAAGTTGTTTGACTAAACGCAGGTTTGAAATAGTAATGAAATTAGTGTTATGCAACTAGTTGATTTGAAAGTTGTTCGACTAAAGGGAGGTTTTAAAGGGAGGTTTGAAATAATAATGAAACTAGCATTATGCAACCATTTGAAAGTTGTTTGACTAAAAGGGTGTTTGAAATAATAATTAAATAGTTTCATTAGAGCAACAATATGATAATTTTAAACAATAACTAAATTCATAATTTTAAATATGATTAAATTTTCTACTTAAATTAATATGATCAAATTTTCACTAAAATTCATAATTTTAAATATGATAAAATTTTCAATACGATAAAAGGGGAAAAAATAAGGACATATTAGATTTAGGTTTATGTAAGATTTTTGAGCTCTCTAGGTAGAGTACACACCAATAAATCTATTGACCTCTCACTAAGGATAATTCCAATTATCCTGGGAACATGGAGTCATATGTAACTAAACACTATACTGACTAAACACTATACTGGCAGCCAACGTTACTTTTAAAATGCTATAAATATTTAAGAGAGGCTTGTCCTAGGCACTTCATGTGTATTTGTGAAAATACATTCATTACCTCATCTTTGATGGCACATGCTGACTAGGCATTAATTCAAAAGCATGAAATGCTCTACTCTACCAGTGTATAGGCATTACCTTTTTTGGTACACCCTTTTTCGGTACACAACACTACACTTAAAATTAATATCTTACAAAATAAATTTTTGTATTTTTAATTTTAAGTATTATTAAGCTTATAAGTATATTTTTAATCATAAGGATTATTAATATTATAAGTATTATTAACATTGTATAGGAAAAATTGCAAACTTAAAAGCTTCTCAGAAATGGGAGCAAATGGGAGCAATATCAATGAAGAAAATGTCTATACATAAAAAGCTTCTTAAAAATTAAAAGCAATCATTCTTAAGTAGAAACGAGGAAATAATAAGAAATTGTAGTGTCAAAAAGGAAGATACGGCGTCAAAACCAAACAAAACATGGTTGCGCTTCTTTAATTTCGCTATACACTAAACTGGATAGTGAATCTAATTGGATAGTGAATTTATAATTAAGGTTAAAAAAAATAAAAATGTCATAACAAATAAAGCTCCTATTTATGTGAGGCTTCACCCTGTTTTATGTTAGGCTTAAGGACAGTTACCTATCGAAATAGGAATGGCTACTATATATTTTAAAAACAACTAAAGTCAACCTATCCTTTGGAATCTTATCGGATATGGATATAGCCTGCAGGTTCTTATAGTAATCTCGGATTAAAACAAAATTCAATAAAGATGGGAGTGAAAAACAAAAACAAAATTCAATAGAGATGAGAGAGGAGATTTAATATAGAGATAATATATCCCTGAAAATATATGATGTGATAGTATGCAGTTGTAAGAATTAAACTAAATAAAATATATTCTTTTCCATAATAATAATAATAATAATAATTAAATCCAGAATCAAATAGTTAAAAGCAACCAGGCCTTGGCCTGAACAAGTTACCCTTGACATAGGAGATCCACAATCAAAAAGTTAAAAGCAACAAAGCCCAAAACCATTAATATGGTGAAAAGCATGGGTAGATCCATTTTCCCAATTATTCCGTTTACATGGGCATTAGGTGCATCACGTTTTGTATGTTTGGGAGATCTGGATTTTAACTTGAGTAGACATGCAGTACAAGTGAAGGTGGGCATGGAGGGACGGAAATTGTACAGAAACACAAAACCCAACAATTGCGTGACTAAAGTAAAATGTCATGTGAAGACTGGGAAATTTCTCAGTGTATATAGACACAATATACATGCAGTACAAGTGAAAGTGGGCATGGAGGGACGGAAATTGTACAGAAACGCAAAACCCAACAATTGCATGACTAAAGTAAAATGTCATGCTAAGACTGGGAAAGTTCTCAGTGTATATACACACAATATATTTCTATAACCGTCATTATAATAGTCATTATAAAGTTCTAAGTGTATATAATAGACTACACACTGCATACACTAAACTAAACACAGAAAACGAAAAGTTGGCTTTGTTCATCAAGGACGTCCGAGGCTTTCTTTATTCCGATGATTATTTTATTGCAACTTTCAATTCAATAACCAACTACTATTCTCGTGCACATATTCCTCATGCATGATAATACATCTTTTTTCAAGATGCCATGCATTTTGTTACAAGCAACACGTTTATAGTTGATACTACATATTTCTCATGCATTGTAATATGTTTTTCTTCAAGATGCCATGCATTTTGTTACAAGCAACACGTTTATAGTTGATACTACATATTTCTCATGCATTGTAATACATTTTTCTTCAGGATGCCGTGCATGACACTGGCCTGTTATAATCAATATGTTTATAGTTGATATTACTAGAGTTGTTGAGGGGGTTTTATTTTTATTTTTAGCATAGATTTTGGAATTTGATAGACATAAGTATAATCTAAACTTCTGAAAAATGGGGAGCAATCATTCTGAAATAGAAATGAGAAAATAAAAATGGGGACCAGTCATTTTGAAGTAGAAACGAGAAAATAAAAATGGGTGGCAATCATTCTGAAGTAGAAACTAGAAAATAATAAGAAATTACAGTTTCAAAAAGAAAAATATGGCGTCAAAACCAAACAAAACATGGTTGTGCTTCCTTAATTCCACTTCGTCATTTACTTCTTGTAAAAAGGAGAAGAAGAAAAGTACTTCAAATTCAAACACGTTTGACTATTACAAGAAAATTTGTTCAAAGTTAAACACATTTAGCCATTGACTTAGGTTGAGCATAGATTAAATTTGGAGCTTTTTGAAATGATAAGACACATGAATCAAATTTTCAAAAGATAAGCCTAGAAAGGACACATGAAAACCAGAGGACAAGAAACTGTGTTCTCTGTCAAATGGGGAGCAATCATTTTGAGCAATCATTTTGAAGTAGAAACTAGAAAATAAAAATGGGAAGAAATCATTCTGAAGTAGAAACTAGAAAATAATAAGAAATTACAGTTTCAAAAAGAAAGGTATGGCGTTAAAACCAAACAAAACATGGTCATGCTTCCTTAATTCCACTTCGTCATTGACTTCTTGTCAAAGGGAGAAAAAGAAAAGTACTTCAAAGTCAAACACTTTTGACCATTACAAGAAAATTTGTTCAAAGTTAAGCACATTTAGCCATTGACTTATGTTGAGCATAGATTAAATTTGGAACAGGTTTTGAAATGATAAGGGACATGAAGGCACATGAATCAAATTTTCAAAAGATAAGCCTAGAAAGGAAACATGGAAACCAGAGGACAAGAAACTGTGTTGTCTATCAAACTGTGATGTTCATTTTTATTTACAGTTTCATTTTTATTTAGTCACAATAATCAGTGAGGTGTGATGGTTTTTCTTACTCATAGTGATGACTGAGACATGATGCCACTGATAGCATTGAGCAAATCCAGTTTTTAGTAGAATAATAATAAGAAATTACAGAGTCATGGCATCAAAACCAAACAAAACAGGGCTGTGCTTCCTTAATTCTACTATTCCACTATAGTCTGAACTGGATAGTGAAGTGAATTTTTTAGTTAAGGTAAAAAGAAAAATTATAACAACTAAAGCTCCGATAAAATTAAAAAGTTGTTTTATGTTAGGCTTCACGACAGTTACCTATCCTTTGGAATCTTCCTGTATATAGCCTGCAGGTTTCTACAGTGATCCGGGATTAAAACACTGGACACTGAGGCATCACATTATATGCAGGCTTTTATAGTGATCCGGGATTAATGAGTTAAAAACAAAAACAAAATTCCATAAAGATGGGAGAGTAGAGTTAATATAGAGACAATATATCATTGAGAATATATATAAATATATAATTAATGCATATGATGGTGTGCATGTGTAAGAATTAAATAGATGAATTTGGAATTTCTTTTCTTATTTATTAGAATCACAATCCACAATATAATTAGCAAACTAAAATATATTCTTTTCAATAATAATAATAGTAATTAGCAAACTAAAATATATTCTTTTCAATAATAATAATAGTAGTTAAAAGCAACAAAGCCATGTATTCTCTTGGATAGCTATATGGGCATTAGGCGCATCACGTTTTGTATGTTTGGGAGCTCTGGATTTTAACTGAGCAGACATGACAAATGCAGTAAAAGTGAAGGGAAGGAAACTGTGCAGAAGCACAAAACCAAACAATTGGTTGACTAAACTAACATGTCATACTGCACCGTTTGCCAGACTGGGAAAGTTCTGAGTGTGATATAATAGTTTATCACGCTGCATACAATAAACTAGAAATAGAAAATGAAAAGTTGGATTTATTCATTAAAGATGTCGCTCCCATGATCCCAGCTTGCTCTGATATTTTTTTAATTTTGATTGACACGTCAACTTCAATCCTAAATCCCTACAAATTACAGGGGAGATAGTGACATGGTCTGCATGTGCATTTCATAGGGAAGAAATTAGCACTTTATAGCTTATATCAGTTTAGGGATAGACTATCAATCAAATCACATCACATGCGGTGGGGATATCTGAGATCAATATTATTTTCAATATTTCAAATAGACTATTGTACAGAGGGTACAGAGTTTGAATTTGCTGAACTGAAATAGTCAATTCATGCGGGGATATCTGAGATCAATATTATTTTGAATATTTCAAATCAACTGATGTACAGAGCGGTACAAAGTTCGAATTCACTGAATTGAATTGAAATAGTTACTTCAGATCGCGCTGGGAGAGGAGTTGGGTGCATTAATATAATTGTTGAATGTGCAAGTCTCAGCAACATTCCGACTGCATATGGTCAGAGATATGGATCTTGATCATTGCGTAGTTACTTGCATGTAAAGGAACACATCAAACCCTAAACGCTCGAATAAATTAAATCACTTACCATTGCCATCCTTGTCAAAGAGGCTGAAGGCCTACTTGAACTCAGAAATCTGCTCTTCGGTTAATTTCACCGCCATAGTATTCGATCGAACTCTTCTGAGACGACTAAAGTTATTTCTATTCCTATATCTGAGATCTACCCGGTTTCGAATCCTGTAGAGAGAAAAGAGAACTCCTGTCGATTCCTCCGAAGAAGGAAAACTATTTGAACTTACGCTGCCAAAACATAGACAAATATATATAGGGGTAAGGATTGGAGCCCTGAAATCCGGGTGTTGAGCGTGAGGTTTGACCGTTGGATGCACAGTGGAGATGATGGATGCACAGTGGAGATGATCGAACTGCTTAGATGCGATATACCCTCCGATTGGAGGGGAGCCTCAATGGGAAGTTGTAGGTGAGAGTTTATTTAAGCTTTCCCAATACAAAATTAAATGGAATGCATTTAGCTTAACTAAGGAGTCCTACATGATATTTCTAGTTATAATTGGCAGATGCTGGATTCTTGTGGGAATGAACTGGATTGGTTGTTAATAATGTCTAACAAAAAAACTTATGTTATTTGAATTTATACAGGTGACACTTCTCTTTTGGGATGAGCTTTCAGTGAAACCATTGTTCACCACAAGGTAATCTATATTTAGCTTCTCTCTTCATTTTGCAACATGATATTTTTCTGAAACATTGTTCTGGGTCCACCGCAAAGTTTATGATATTGTTGTGTGTGGCTTTCCAAGGAAAATCCATATTTTCACAACCCAAAATACAGGGTGTACTCCGAAAAATGTGGACTGGATAACGTTCTTATGCCATGGGGACACGATGAGTATATGTACCTGGTAATATACTCTCAAAAAATAAGCTAAAAGATCATTTCATTTCATGTGACCTACATGGAATATTTGATTGTTCATTGCCTCCGGTTGCTCTCTTCATCATACGATTTCACTCTTTCTACGTTAACAAAGCAAATTTGCATTTGCTTTGGAAACCTGAAAAATTATGATTTCACTGGACTAATAACACATCTAATGGATGACGTATTTGTTACATCTTTGCATTGTGAAGGTTCCTACATGCTCGTGAAGGTTCCTACATGCTCTTGCTAAATGATGAAGATAAGTATATGCTCAAGTGGGTTAAAATATTCAAATATTCTGGATGATAATTCTCTTCCCTGCTTCTTGGTTCGCACTGGCCGGGCATTGAGGCATCCATTGGCGGCTTCTCAACACCGCTAAGGAAATTACCAAAAAACACAGTTACCCACCTGAGGTTGCACACACTACACTCTATGCTAACAAAATTACCAAAATATTCTTGCACCATCAGGGCATTGAGGCATCCATTGGCCACTTCCCAACGCCGCTAAGGAAATTAACAAGAAACACAGTTATCCACCTCAGGTTGCGCACGCTACTGTTAACGAATTTGCCAAGAAATGCAGTTACACTCAATTCTATGCTAAGGAAATTAGCAAGAAACAGACTTACCCACCTCAACTAATTAATAATATACAATAAAGATATAACACAACTGTCCACCTCAAGTTGCGCGCACTACACTCGCACACTACACTCTATGCTAACGAAATTGCCAAGAAATGCAGTTACCCACCTCAGGTTGCGCGCACTACACTCGCACACTACACTCTATGCTAACGAAATTGCCAAGAAATGCAGTTACCCACCTCAGGTTGGGCACACTAAACTCTATGTTAAGGAAATTAGCAAGAAACAGAGTTACCCACCTCAACTAATTAATAATATACAATAAAGATTTGTAAATTCATCTCAACACATCTGCAGATTTTATAGCTCTTTATCAGGAAGCTAGGGAGAACCCTGATGAGATTGAGAGATCTATAGATTTTAAGTTTACGGCATGGTTTTAACCATTCTCTAAATGTGGGTTGAGTCAATAAGCAATGCAGTGAAAAATATAAGCAGGGTAATCTCCTTAATAAATCCAGGAGATAGCTAAAGGCAGCGACAGGGTAACCATGTCCAAGGCATAAAGGATAAATTGAATTAATGTGGGAGAGCTAGAGGCAGCGATACAAGGGATAAATTCAATTAGTGTGGGAGAGCCAGAGGCAGCGATACAAGGGTTACAGTGATTAATGATACAAATTTAATAAAGGCAGATACATAAACTAGGGTCAAGCTCGTTAAGCCAGAGCCAGAGCCCCATCCATACATAGCCCTCTTAAACCAATTAATGAGAATCTAGCCATTACCGATCCATGGTTTTAGCCTATATTCTAGGCAATGTTGGAAATGCCAGTTAAATGGTTTTTTAATCCTAATGAACTGAACGGAAAAAACAGAGATAATAGATGTGTGTTGAACCAATACAGTGAGTGAAAGAAATGTGGGTTCATCTACTTAATGCATCCACTAGAAACAAATCCATTAATAGATACCTGGATTCCATCTTTTCGTCCCTCTTTTCGTCCCTTGACGGTTTGAAGTATAGCAACAACAATGCCGTTATCCTTTTGTTTTTCCATAAATTAGGATTTTATGGTTGAAGAGTTGAAATAAGACAAAATAATGAGTAAAACCAGCGTAGAACAGAGATCAGAGGAAATGCTAGAATGAAAAGAAAGTACACTGGTGCAGAGAGATCATTCATTTATATTAATACTGAGATATGATTTATCTCTATGGGCAAAAAAGCTGAGAGAGCTCACTCACCCAACAACCATTGAACAATTTTTTTTTTTTGTTTGTTTGTTTTTTTTTTGTTTGTTTGTTTTTTGTTTGTTTGTTTGTTTGTTTTTTTGTTTGTTTGTTTTTTTTGTTTTTTTGTTTTTTTGTTTTTTTGTTTTTTTGTTTTTTGTTTTGTTTTTTTTTTTTTGAAAGATGTTTGCACCTTCCAAGAATGATGCAGGCGTCTCCCTTGCAAAAATATGATCCAAGTGCCTGTAATCTATTCCATCCTCCTCCTCCATCAAGCATTGACAACACTAACTGAGACTCAACCAGACTCAAACTCTGACTCAAACACATACCTACACCAACTCAGACTCACCCAGACCATCCAAACAGAAACAAACCAGCAATCACAGACATATCCGTGCAGTCCAGATGATGAAAGGAGGAGGAAGATAAATGTTTATATATACAGAGCTTCTTTCACCGACCTCCAACGGATTCATAATTCATAATTCGCAGAGTCCCTCTAGAATCATCCTAGAAGGCATCACTCACGCTTTTAATAATGCTTTTGAATTTTAATTAAATCATTGCTTTTTCATCACCACCCTTTTAAGAACACTTTTGAATTTTAATTAAATCATTGCTTTTTCAAAGATATTTGTGAAGTCCCTCCAGAATCATCTTGGAACGCATTACTCACGCTTTTGAATTTTATTTAATTCATTGTTTTCTCAAAGATATTTCAATTTTTTTTTTTTTCAAATTAATATATGCCTTCACTCGAAGCTATGAGTCTATTTTATTTATTTTTTAAATATTTTTTAATATCAAAATATATTTAATTTAATGTTTTATCTCGTAATTTGTATTAACATAAATAATGTTTTTTTGGGTTTGTTTTGTATTTTATTTATATGTGGAAAAAGTTAAATTTTCAAGTAAATATTTCATTTTAATTAAAAGTTGTATGTGTAAATACTTTTTGTGGTTATGAATATAAAAAAAATAGTTTATATAATTTATAAATAAAATATTTGGAAAAAATAAGTTAATTGATAATGTCATAATTGTAGTAAAACATTTTTTTTTTATTTTTAAACACATACATATTTCTCATAGTTTTCTACTGACAATGCTATTACTAGCATTTGCACCAGATATTGCAAAGGAAACACTATAAGCCATAAATTGAAAAACAATTGTGACATGGGAGTGGGAAAATCTAAAAACGATCTTACCTTTTTTTATAAGAGAAAAAAAACATCAAACATTTTCTAGAAATCATATCTCATGACCTTACATCTCTGTGTCACATATAAATATAAAAAAAACTCACAAAGTAAAGAAACTTTTACTACTACAACTCTGTGTTCTTCCAACTGTTCTAAAATACTATATCAACTTACAGAAAATTTTTCTTTAGAGCCTATTCTTCACAAGAGATATTCTTGATTGCTCTAAATATTCATCTTGAAGATATGAAAAAGACATGAAAAGTACAAACAATTACAAAAAAAAACAGCCAGATTGCAGAGAACAGTCCTGTACAGACCATTAGAAATGGATACTCCCGAGCTGTAGATACTACCGTTTTTGTGGGCTTGGTAGAAGAGCTTTCCAGGCAAGCAGTAACATCCCATATTTGATAACCGATCTGCCTCTTGATTCTGTTCTTTACAAGAATTCAACAAATTTCTGATACGTTTCATCCAAAATATGAGGGAAGGTGGTCCAAAAGAAGACTTTTGTTGTACCCTATTTAAAATCATCTTTGACTCACCAAAAACATATAAGTTCTTTTTTGCTAGCCAATGAGAAGATAAAAGAGCCCCAAAGAGCTATAAGCTCCGCTCTATTGTTAGACCCAAAGTCACCATTCCACCATAAATAAAAATAGCTACATGTCTTTAGAACTAAAAAAAGCCCCACCGCCACAAGCCCTATAAGTGTATGCCTCCATAAAAACATACAACTAGATGATTAGTCCATACTTCCTTGTGTTGAAAGGACTAAAAAAGCCCCACTGCCACAGGTCCTATAAGTATATGCCCCATCAAAACATGCAACTGGATAATTAGTCCATACCTCCTTGTGTTGAAAGGGTCTCAAAAAGGTCTTAAAGG
>APFE031617925.1:37138-73629 GCA_000404065.3 Pinus taeda | reverse complement strand
TTATATGACTTGACAGTATTTTTTGGTTCTGATGATGAGCATTTACACCACCTAAGGATTGTTTTCAGAAATGCAAGAAGTTCAGGATTTCTTTAAATCCAAAGAAGAGTCTTTTTTCCATGGAGGAAGGTAAACTCCTCAGTCATATAATTTCTAAAGATGGTATTCGCATTGATCCTTCAAGGGTGGAGGCAATCAAGAAAATAGACTTTCCGCGCAATGAAAAGGAGATTCAAGCTTTCAACGGTAAGATGAACTTCTTACGCAGTTTTATACCAAATTTGGCTGAGCATTTCCATGAGTTAACTAATATGTTGAGGAAGGACAGCACTGTGAAATGGACCGAGGATGCCATGAAATCTTTCAACTTGGTAAAGCTCGCTTTGACCACAGCCCCAATTTTTATCAGTCTCGATTATACTCATGATTTTATTATATTTTCATTTGCATCTGAGTAGACTTTGGTTGTGGTATTGATGCAAAATAAGGATTAGGTAGAGCAGCCCATTGCATTTTTTAGTTGGACTATCAGAGATGTTGCTTTGCGCTATAACATCATTGAGAAACAAGCCTTGGCTCTTATAAAGGCATTGAAGTATTTCCGAGTTTACATTCTGCATTCACATACCATAGCATATGTTCCTAACGCAGCTGTCAAAGATGTCCTCATGCAAACTGATCTAGAGGGAAGAAGAGGTAAGTTGATAGCAACGATGTTAGAGTATGATCTTGAGATTAATCCTACCAAACTTATCCAAGATAAAGGTTTGGAAAAACTCATGGTTGAGTCAAATCTTCATGCTCTAGACATAAATCTCATTGCAGCAATTTCAGATGACGGAGATGGTGGCACACTCATTCAGGTATCAAAGATGTTTCTCAACGCACCTTGGTATTTTAATATAGTATATGTTCTTCAGCATCTTTCTCCTCTTCCCAGAATGTCAAGAAGTAAAGGTAGATCACTAAAACTAAAGTCTGCAAAATTCTGCATTTTAAATAGTGTTCTCTATTGGAAAGATCTGGGAGGGGTTCTCCTTAATTTTTTGGTTGAATTTGAAGCTCCGCAGGTAATGAATGATTTCCATAGAGGAGATTGTGGCGGTCATTTGCTTTGGAAAACAACAGCTAATAAAGTTTTGAGAGCAGGATATTATTGGCCAACTTTGTTTTCATATTTATATAAGACAGTCATGCGCAGCCACGAATGTCAATTTTTTCAAGGAAAAAGGAAATTTCTTCCTCTTCCTTTGAAGCCAGTTGTAGTTAATGCACATTTCCAACAGTGGGGGCTTGATTTCATAGGAGAAATTCATCCTACATCATCAGCATACCATAGATGGATTTTGACGGCTACCTATTACTTCACCAAGTGGATTGAGGCCATTCCAACACGGCAAGCTACAAACACAGTAATCATTCAGTTTTTAGAGTCCAATATCTTGTCTCATTTTAGTTGCCCTCACAATATTATTACAAATAATGCAACAACATTTAAGTCAAAGAGAATGGTTGAGTTTTGTGATAAATACAATATCACATTGGGTCATTCCATGGCATACTACCCGGAGGGCAATGGACTAGCTAAGTCTTCAAATAAATCCTTGGTAAACATTATTAAGAAGATGTTGGAAGCAAACAAAAAGAATTGGCATCGGAAGCTTGTCAATGCTTTATGGGTCGACAAAGTGAGCAATAATAAATTAATAGGTATGTTTCCTTTTGAGTTGGTATATGGCACTGATACAGTGTTTTCCACATCCCTTGCAATCTCGGTCATGAGATTATTGCAGGAAACTAGCAGTGAAGAAGATGAAATTCAGCGACGCATTAATCAAATGATCCACCTTCAACAAACAAGAAAAGAGGTTTCCCAAAACACTTTACGGCTGCAAGAGAAGATAAAGAAGATTTATGACCGCAAAACCAAGGCAGAAAAGTTTCAGCGAGAAGATGTAGTGTTGTGATGGGATGCACGAAATGAATAAAAAGTAAAGCATGGTAAGTTTGACAATCTATGGAAAGGACCGTATAAAATCTCATCCTATCGAGGACAAAATGCATTTTTATTAAAGGAAATGGATGGTCAAGAATGCTCAAAAGGACCACTGAATGGTAGGCTCCTGAAACACTACTATTTCTGATGCAGTTTGTTGAAGTTGCTTCACCGTCATTGTATATACCAGTTTTCTTTCCTTGCAAGATTTGAAGTACAATGTCATTTGAGCTTGGGGCCTGAAGTGAAGGATATAAATCTTAAATGATTTGTGTTGAGTTTATGAGTTTAGTTGGTTTTTGAGTCAATTTGAGGTCAGTTGTGAGTCAGTTTTCAGTTTGTATCGAGTCATCATTCTTCAAAATGTTTCTAGTCGTTCATTTGTTTTACCGTATTGGCCCAATCAGTTAGGCACTTGGTCTATGGTGTTCTTTACACCTCCAAGGAGCTACCATCCCCAATAAGGCCAATGTTAGTGTCAGTATATGCATACTTCCATCAGGGATCAAATCTGCTCTTTGCATTTTCATTTTAGGTGTCTCATACTGAATTTTTAATCATTCCATTAGGTCATGTTAAAATGGTCCACTGATGATTGTCCATTGACCTCCTGCGTCATTTGTTGTTCAATTGTTGTTCATTGACCTCCTTCTATTCAATCCACTTAGGTCCTCCATTTCATCATTTCATTGTGTTTATGTGAATGTATACAAATCTGAGAGGCAGAATCCATATCTTTATGCTCTGTTTTGGGTAGACATTTCACAGTCTATGTTTTCTTTAGTCTAGGAAGAATCCATGTTGCTTTCATGCTCTTTCTAGCTTCTCATCTATCTTGAAATAAACTCACCCATCAAACCCTAGAGTGTTAAGCCTTGTGCCTACCTTGCCCCATTGAAACCCTACAATTTTGACCTAATTTCCTTGCCCTAATTGTCTGGCTCCTCTTGATCCAGCAAAACCCTTCAAAATCAAATCCAACCTTGTGCTACTATACCTAGCCTAATATCATTTTCTTGATTCAGTCATCTTGGCTGAGATCCTTACGGAGAGAGCCCTCTCCTGGCCTAGTAGGGCTAGCTACTTGGCTAAGCGTGGTTTGTGGTTACCCTGGCATTCCCTTCCTTCAGCCTAAGGTTCAATCCAGGTGATAACAATACATATTTAAAAATAAGGAATCTAATTGCTACTAAAATATACCCACATATTCTATCTTAAGCTAGGATAATTTTGAAAATCAATTTATTATTAAATGTGGTGAATAAAATACTCATGTTACTTTTTTGAAAGAGTCAGTAGATATTGTAATGTAGAAGGAAGAACATATCAATGAATTCAATTAGCGCTTCACCATAATTTTCAACAAATTCACTATTGATGTGCAACTAGCCAAAGGGGTAGTATTTGAATATTATACATTTTTCCTGCATGCATCCATTGCCATATTTGTCAAAACCAATGGTAAAACCACTCTTGGAAAAAAAAATTAAGGAAGTTAAGAAGGTTGAGAAGGAAATGTCTACATTCGTACGAAGTTTGAGAGGTGAGCATAATAAGACTATTCTTGTAAATAAGAAACCTATTTTATTAACTAAACATGCATATAAGCCTAAGGAACCCATAGATTTGGAAGGTGTGTTTAAAATATTGAAAAAATATCCAATGAAGTCTTTGCCTTTAAAAAAACAAAAATGATGAAGGAACTTCCAACCAAAGAACCATTATCCTCTTTCTATAGAAAATCCAACATTACTCTAAAATCTCTAGAACCTTCCAACACAAATATAATCTAGAGGAAGTGAGGATGGAAACCTTCCATTATTTCCATCAAGATAATCATTTTGAGAAAAATGTGCTCAATTAACCCCTTAATCCCTAACCCTAAACCCCTTAAACCATAAACCCCTAATTACAAAAAAAAAAATATGCAATCTAAAGACCTATAATGAATAACTTACCAAGGGACGATATTCATGCCCACCTTCAAGGTGTCCAAATTGTCTACAATGTTGTTTCATTGTTTTTATTAAAAATCTCCTCCTCTTGTAGCCCCTACATTCATTACAAGCGCAATAACATTTTCCATCACCCACTTTTCCTCACCAAACTTTCAATATCAATTATCTTCAAAAATCAACCGCAATTTAACTATTTGTAATGCAATTAATAAATTATTTTTGATCAAAAATTAGACCTTATATATAATTTTATTGCAATAGATTTTTGATGTCCACAAAACATGGAGGGACGTATAACATTAAAAAAAAATGAACCCCCTCTAACGTTAGTCTTTTGACATCATCATGGTTGACCTTGTCAAATGCCAATAATCTAACGCACCTTGCATACACGTCAGATACTTGACATGTATAAAAACGCATTTGTGTATCACATTGAGTATTTGATGTTGTTTGGGGATTTATTTTTTTAAAATACAGAAAAATCCAAATAAAATATGACTGATTTTATCAATACTTTTAGGGTAAAGTGTCAGTATTTTTGCCCATGTGTAGTAGTGAGGCCAACTATAACATAGATTTCTTGTAACTAACCACCTTTAATCTAGATCAAATTTTTAAGGAATGCTTGCTAAAGGAATTCACACAAGGGTTTGGTTAAAAATTTAGAAGATGAAACCCACTAACTAGGTGGTTTATCAACTTCTCTCTAATCACAAGCACCAAGGTGGTTTATCAATTGGACGTAAAATAAGCACCAGGGTTGTTTATCAACTGTTTGTTAGTAGTAAGCACCACAATGACTCATTTTTTCATTTGATTTCATTCACGTGGATTCACTTAAGGTTTAGATGGGGTATTAATCAATCTCAATAATTGGAATCCATTGTCCAGGTGGTTTATCAATTGTCCTTTCATGGTAAGCACCATAGAGGCCTCGTGTGCACTTTCTAGGTGGTCTATCAACTACTTCGAAAGAACTGTGGTGACCTAGAATATCCTGTCCAAGTGATTTATTTGAGATAAAACAAGCACCGAAATGATTCAATCATCCATTGAGAATCTCATTGTCCACACAAACTTAGACAACATAGTCCAATCGTCTCACACAATTCATAGATATTGCACCCAAATTCACAGAGGTTTAACTCTTGCATAGGGCTCTATGTAACAACTTGGGCATCACTCTGTCTTCCATAGTTAAATCCCAACAAATTCTACACTCCAATTATCTGTAGCGGGAACTAGAAGACTCTTGCGCCCTAGAGAGCCAACATTGAAACTAGCCAATTCCCAAGTGAGAGAGAGAGAGAGAGTTCGCATACCATAAAAAACAACCAACAAACCATAAAGAGATCATTCTCCTTGGATGTGTCTTCTTATATTCTTCCCATTGTCCCATTATGTCTATCTCCTCAGGGTGCGAGTGAGATGTGCATCCTTTGCCCCATCGCCCAATACAATATCATAACTTAACTATCAGGAGGCAGCTCAATTGGGTTTGTGCCACTGATGAGTCTCATCATTGAGTAATTATATGGGTCTTAATTGGCCTTAATTCACCTCATATCTTAGTCAAACCAACTATTCTCACAAATTATTGCATACTTTTGATTATATTTTGCTTATGAGTTGAGCTAGAGTTAGATATTTTGCTTTGTGGTCTAATGTGCATGTCATGCAGGAATAAAGGATAAAAGCAACGGAGATGTAGGTATAAAAGGTAAAAGCAAGGAACTATGGTAAAAGACCTTGGTAAAAACTGGGATTAGACAAGGGAGGGGAATTACAGGAGGTAAATCCTCCTCATTTACTACCCATTCATTCGAATATCCCTCCATCAGTTAAAAGTACACACAGCCAAATCAGGAGTACTAAAATATAGCCAAGCAAGTGGAAGTAAAAGCAGCCTCCCTACAAGAAGGCAACCGAGCTAGTGAAAGCGAAAGGACAAGTTACCATTAAGTTGGGAGTTGTACCTCCCTAATTTTGAGGGAAGTCATTGAGACTTCAGATGTATAAATAGAGAGGCTTAGGACCTCAATTTTTTTTAGGCAGTTAGCCAGTTAGCAAGTATTCAAACCTTTTGACTTGTAACAGTTTGATGTAATACAATGTTCTCTGATAATGAAGATGAGTTTTGATTTGAGCCAACACTGAGTTAACTCAGAGAGATGAAGCTCTTGGGTTAGGGCCCAACCCTAGCAACCAAAGCTCCTCTTTATTGTACTGTTATGTTAGCATAGCTTCTTACTTTCTCTTCATTTTCTTAATCAAATGCATTCTCATTACAGCAGCAGTATGGATTCATGTTTTTTGTTCATTCACTTAAGCAGTTCATTTCCATTACAGCACTAGCATAGATGCATGGTTTGATTATTCATTTGGTTAAGTAGATGCATGTTCATTATAGTGGTTCAGCATAGATTCATGACTTTCCTGTTTATTTACTCAAGTGGCTTCCTGTTTTCAGTTCATTTGTTGAGTGGTTGCAGTTTCATTACGGTAGTGCAGGGCAGATTGATTGTATTTCAGTTTGTTTCATTTATGCTTTCGTTTAACTAGTAAGTTGACAAAGAAAAGATCCATAAGGTTTCTCATAGGTGTCTCGGCCTCACCTCCTCCCTTCAAGACCATGAGGTGAGGAAGGAACCCTGCAGCAACCCCAAAAACACAGGGTTTTGGTTTTCATAGGGTTTGTCGTTTAATACAATCACGTGGTTCATCATATCGTTGCTTCGTTCGTCTCATGATCATTCACTCATTTCTTGCTCATCTGTCCCTTCACCCTCTACCTAATACCTCACTCATATTGTCATTATCCTTCAGCCCAAAATGCTTGCGCAGGAGCTGATAATTCATGTTTAAATGTTTTTACCAATAAAACGCCTTTCACAAGCCAAATCGTCCAACTGCTCAAATCCACTTTTTGCATTTGACTTTTTTTCCTTTAAATCCCCACCATCAATTTTCCTTGTCAGATCCGAGAACTGTCACGCACCCACCTCACCAACTTGCTCGGTCACATCTTAGTCATAGATCTACCTTTCTAGATCTGACGGCCTTCGTGCCATATCGCATGGATTTCTGTCTCAACATTATCCGCCCGAGGGCACGCGAGATGGGTGAATTTTCAAAATACAACTTATGGTTTTGAAGGCACGCGAGATACTGCTTACCGCCCTCCAAACCCACTCGTCATTTCCACATGTTTCTTTGCACGCTCCAATCTCCACCATCGAACTGCCCTGCCAGATCTGACGGCTGTCACATCACCCGATTGCTTTATCGCCTTGAACTCTCCACTGTTGATCTGTATATTGATCCGACGACTGTCGCTTCACCCCATCGCCAACTGGCTTGGCCGATCTCTACCGTTCATTTGCCGATCACCTCTACGATATAATCCTAATTGTCCATCCTGTTAGTCCACCATGTCCACCCATTTTCCTACGTACCCTCCTATTGTCCGATCTCAACCGTTCACTTACCCTTCACCCGCCTGATCTAATAGTCCTCATGCGATGTTGCTCATTACATCCTCTTTTCACCATTTTGACCTATGACTACTTCTTCCGCTTATGCACAGACTTAGCCTAGTTCCATTTCTAACCCCTTAGTCTAGTTTTGCTGCTTTACTCCTGCAACTTAGATAGTTAGCGTTAAATTACTGTTTCTTAGCAATTCTGCTTAGTCTAGCTGTTTTAATGATTAATTAGGTTATGGTGATTTAGGTTTGCATATTGTTTTCTTCATTTCTGCAGTATATTAGCTCTCCCATAGACTATGTTTGCTCTCCTTCCATCAAAATCAAGCTTCTTATGACCTTATAGAAGTCTTGCTTGGAACCCCTGTGGTCTCTTGCCAGATGAGCAGTGACAACAGGCAGTACCTTCACTTCTACTTGTGTATATAGCACAGTCACCTTCAAATTTGTACAAACCCTGGGTTGATAAGTGAAGTTGGTAGCCCTGGGAGTTGTAACATTCTTGTTGCAATACCTAGGCTCGTCACTTTTTAGCGTCATTGTCAGGGAGGTGTCAGAGTAGTAGTGCTTACTGCTCTTTTCTTCTATTTTCTAGCTTCCAACTTTCTTCCATTAGTTTATTTCTGCAAAAGTAATCTAGTTTCTTTCTTCATTTTGTCATTTATCTGCTTTCCTTTCCATTCTGCAAGTAAATCTAGTTTCATCCAGCAATTTCAATACAGCAAGTAGTTTCCTTTTGTTAGTAGTTTTCATTCCATCAGCAATCTCATTCTGCAAGCAATTTTCTTTCTATCAGTAGTCTTCCATTCAGCAAGTAGTTTCCTTTTGTTAGGGTTTTCACTCAATTAAGCAATTTCATTCTACAAGTAGTTTCCATTATGTTAGTTGTTTTCCATTTAATCAACAATTTCCTTTTTGCAATTACTTCTCAGCTTTCAAGAAAAATGTCACAAAAACCCAAAAACATTTCCTTTCATGCCTCATAGGATTATGGATACTTCAGGAAAATTCTTTCCAAACACCCCCACCTCATCCAACAGTCAACCTTCTTTCTTCTTCATTGACGGTGAATTGGAAGCCCCTTTAGGTGAGCAACCTGACATATTTGAGGAACCTATGCGGGAAGAAGAAGAAGAGCAAGAGCCCATTTCCATTGAACCAATGGCTAAACACTTAAATGATAGAGGATATAGAAGGAGAATTGGGAGTGCCTTCCCCATTAGGGAAACCAATGGGGACACTAAAATGAAGAACATAAGGCCCTCTACTCTACCTCATTTCCATGGTTTGACTACAGAGGACCCTAACACTTTCCAATTTGAGTTTGTTGTTGTCTGTCGAACCTATGACTACACAGATGATGAGCAGAAGTTGAAACTGTTTCCATCTACCCTCAAGGATGCAGCATTGCATTGGTTCATGGGTTTACCTAGAGATAGCATAACAACTTGGGCTCAGATGTAGCATGCCTTTAACAACAACTATAGGGATTACTGTAGGTCAAAGGACACTAAAGATGAAATTTTCAAGATGACCATATGCCATGATGAATCCCTATAAGACTACGAAGAAAGATTCCAGCTCAGCTACAAAAGGGCCAAGTGCACACTTGACCCTGAGTCGCTGACGCTAGTCCTACTTAGAGGACTAAGGGAGGATATACTAGACACCTTACACATGTTATCAAGAGGAGATATCTACCAACTACCCTGTGAGGACATTAAGACTGTCTTTAGAAACCATTCTAGGGCAGCCAAAAACAAGGGTAGAAGTAGTCAACCTATGGCCAGTACATCGTCCTCCAACTCATCCATCAAGGGTGAAATTGGAAATATGTTGGAGGACTTCAAAAGTGAGATGCTACAAACCCTTGCCTTACAATTGGATACCAAGAATATCATAAGAAAGCAAGAGGAAGCAGAGAGATCCCTAGCCATCTTCTGTCCTAGGTTCACCAAAAGGAATCTTAGGAATGAATGCCCATTAAACTATATTGAAATTTGCTCAGTCTGTGAAGAAAACCACTCCACATACAAGTTCCCATTCTCGCCTAGACTTAAAGTTGTATATCAAGGAGTTGAAGGGGTCAATGAGCAGCTTTGCTACATTAACCAAAGGAGACCTCCTAGGCCTAGACCATACCAGCAGGGTATGCAATGATCATCCCATGCATATTACAGACCCAACCAAAACACAGCTACACCTTATTGGGGACCCCCTACCAATCCTTCCTGGTCTACACTCCCTCCTTGGTCCTATGCATCTCAATATCATTCCTAGCCACCCAACTAGTCATTTCAACCTTACAATCAGCCACAACATTAGTGGAATACCCCATCCCAGGGGTGGAGGCCCCAATTCAACAATGTTCCAGCTCTATTGCCTCCATCACCTACCCAACTGCAACTCCCGCACTCTGCTCCATCGAGGCAACCTCGGATGCCTGCCCAACCAAATCCAAACCCAAACAATAGGCAGGCCCAACAAACATACGGTGGAGGATCATACCCAGCTTATGCTGTTGAAATTCAGGAAATCAACCTGAGATCTGTGAGAATTCTCCCAGATAACCAACCTCCCTCTCCACATAAGGAGGTTAAGGAAAAGAGAGAGGAAAGCAACCTTAAATAAAATCCACCCTTTCCTGAAAGATTAGCCCAACCACAGTAGCCTGCCCCAGAAGAAACTGAACTTCTGGGAGAATTGGAAAACCTATGTGTAAAGATTCCCCTTCTCCAAGCAATCAAAGATGTGCCTATTTACAATAAATTGATTAAGGAGAAGTTCTTTAAGCATCCAGGAAGAAGAAAAAGTGATGCCCCTACCATTAATGTCATTGGGTAGTTATCTGACTAAATGTTGGGGTAGCCAATATGTCCAAAATACTTAGACCCTGGAAGCCTTGTAGTCGATGTCCACATCAATGACACCATTGTCCCACACACTCTAATTGATCTTGGGGCTGCCATTAATGTGATGACCAAGGACACCATGCTCAAGCTTAACCTCCAAGGGTCATTAAGGAAGATCACAACAATGCTGCAACTTGCAGACCGTTCTGTAATCACCCCTGAGGGAATTGTGGAGGATGTGATGGTCTCCATTATGTCCTGGGAGTACCCAGCAGATTTCCTAGTTCTCCAGCCCAAGGCTAAGCTTACCAGTTACCCTCTTATCCTTAGGAGGCCATGGTTGGCCACAGTTGATGCCTACATTAGCTACAAAGCTAGGAATATGACCATCAAGAATGGGCATATGTCCAAATAATTTGTCCTATACCCTCCTGCTCAACCCTCCCTAGAACATGAATTACCTTTATGGTTGGAGGAGGAGGAAGAAGATGAGCTTTATTCTACCGCACTGTATACTTTGGAAGCCATCATAGGAGGAGAACAACAAGATGAGGATGATTTAATTGAACACATGCTCCAGAGTCCAACTCCTAGTTCATTACCCCTGGAAGAAGAAGTAAAAGAAACACTGAACAATCATCAAATTGACTTATGCTTGGCCGATTCCAACCCACTCCGAATCAAAACCATAGAATTTGGGCCATATAAAACCTTGAAGATTAATCCATCTCTCTCTACTTCAGAGGAGGAACAACTATGCAACTTGTTGAGGGAGAACCTCGAAGCCTTTGCTTGGAACTACAATGAAATGAAAGGAGTACACCCCTCATTGTGTACTCACCACATATACATCAAGGAAGGTTGCAAGCCAGTTAGGAAACCACAAAGGAGAATGAATCCAACCCTCAAAGACATAGTCAAAGAAGAACTCCAGAAACTGTTAAATGCAGGGTTCATTTACCCTATCTCTGACAGTGAGTGGGTCTCTCCTTTAGTGTTAGTCCCCAAGAAAAATGGGAAGTGGAGGATTTTTGTCGATTATAGGGAGTTGAACAAAGCCACCAAGAAGGATCATTTCCCCTTACCCTTCATTGACCAAGTGTTAGATGGCCTAGCATGGAATAAATTCTTTTCTTTCCTAGATGGATTCAGTGGGTACAAACAGATCCAAATCTGCTCAGAAGACCAGGATAAGACCACTTTCACCTATCCTTGGGGTACTTTTGCCTATAGAGTCCTTTCTTTCAGCCTGTGCAATGCTCCTGCCACTTTCCAGAGAGCAGTCCTAAGCATTTTTGCTGAATTAGTTCATGACGCTGTGGAGATCTACATGGATGATTTTACACCTTATGGTTGTGATATCCAAGAGGCCCTGACTAACTTAGGCAAAGTATCATGCAAATGCATTGAGATGAACCTGTCCCTTACTCTAGAAAAACATGAATTCTTAATGACTAAAGGGATTGTGCTAGGTCACTCAATATCTCAGCAAGGACTACAAGTGGACCTAAACAAAGTAGCAATAATTCAAAGGGTCCCTCCTCCATAAAAGTAGAGAGATGTTAGGAGTTTCTTAGGGCTAGCTAGATATTACAAAAGATTCATAAAAGATTTCAGCAAGCTAGCCTCTCCTTTGTTTGGATTATTGGCCAAATATTCTGAATTTATATGGTCAAAGAGATGTCAAGAGGCCTTGGACATTTTAAAGGATAAGGTAATCATTGCACCAATCCTTAGAGGCCTAAATTGGGCCCTCCCTTTTCACATTCATGTTGATGCCTCACATAGAGCCATAGGAGCAGCCTTAGGACAGGTAGAAGAGAAATTGCCTTATGCCATCTACTTTACCAGTAAAAACCTGTCAAAGGCTGAACTAAACTATATTGTGACAGAAAAAGAACTCATGGTTGTTGTGCATTCATTGAACAAGTTTAGGAATTACATTGCAGGCTATCAAACATTTGTGCATGTTGATTATTTTGCAATTAAATATTTAATGAACAAACCAGATGTAAATGCTAGAATCGTCAGATGGTTACTTCTATTGCAGCAGTTTGATTTAACTATTGTTGATAAGCCTGGTAAAGAAAATGTTGTTGCTAACTTTCTGTCTAGAATGAATCTACCTGCAGGTGAAGAAGGAATGGTGGATAATCAGTTCCTAGATGAGCATTTGTTTGTTATTTCAATGCTCTCCCCATGGTTCACTGATATAGCAAACTATCTGGTGTCAACACAATTCCAACCAAACCTGACCTCTAGAAAAAGAAGCAAGACAATCAAGAAAAGTGCCCCCTTCACTTGGATTGGGGGAAATTTGTTAGAACTTGGCCCAGATCAAATCTTGAGAAGATGTGTAAGGGAAGAGGAGGTCTTTGACATCCTTCTGACCTATCATGATGGGCCTTGTGGAGGTCACTTTGCAAAAAAAAGGATAGCATTCAAGGTGTTGCAAGCAGGCTATTATTGGCCTACTCTTCATCAGGATGTGAAGAAATATGTTAGTCAGTGTGATCAGTGCCAGAGGATGGGAAAGCCGACTCCAAGGGATGAAATGCCCCTACAGCCTAAAGTAACTTTCAAGCCATTTGACAAGTGGGGCATTGACTTCATTGGGCCTATCAACCCTCCTTCAAAGAAAAACAACACATCATTGTGTGCAATGGTTATCTGACTAAGTGGGTAGAAACCAAAGCAATCAAGGTAGCAACAGAAGAAAAGGTGGTTGAGTTCCTAAGGGAGAACATATTCTACAAATTTGGGTACCCTAGAGAACTAGTCATAAACCAAGGCAACCAGATCACCTCCAGCATGATCGAAGAACTGCTCAAGCATCACAAGATCAAACATAGGACCTCCACTCATTATCATCCATAAGCTAATGGGCAAGTGGAGGTGACCAACAGAGCACTGGAGAACATCCTGACCAAGGTAGTGAACAGTAGCAGAAAGGACTAGGCTGAGAGACTAGTTGAGGCCACCTGAGCCTATAATACAACGTGGAAGACCACCACTGGGTTTACACCCTATGAGTTGATCTATGGGAAAAGGACTTTACTATCCATTGAATTTGAATATAAAACATTGAGGATGGCAGTCGAACTAGATCTAGATCTCAGTCATGCACAAAAACAAAGGTTGTTCCATTTGAATGGCCTAAATGAATTCAGAATGTAGGCCCTCCTTCATATAGAGATAGTTCAGCTTCAGAGGAAGATCTGGCATGACAAGCACATTAAGGAGAAGTTGTTTCAAGAAGGATACTGGGCCTTATTATATGATTCAAGGTACAAAGACTTCAAGGGAAAGCTAAGAACAAGATGGCTTGGACCATATGTGGTGGAAAGATGCCATGGCAATGGTTTAGTTTGAATCGAGACTATAGATGAAGAAGCCATTCAATTGCTAGTTAATGGACACAGATTGAAATTATACAGGATGCCTTCATCTAAACAAGAGTTCATTGACAGCATCAATAAGATAGTGATGATTGTGGAGCAAGTTTCAGCTCCTCCCTCATCAGGTCACCGAAAAAGAAAGAAAAAACAGAATAAGGATTCAGGCGAAAACCTCCATAAGGCACCTATGCCCCATCTTTGGGTTGAAAACCTCCATGAGGTGGCCTAAGGATGGGAAAAAAAAGGAAATAAACAGAAGATCCTTGGGTGAAAACCTTCCTTGAGGCACTGAGGGCAGATATCTAGGGTGAAAACCTCTCCGAGGTAGCCTAGGTGTTTTTCAAAAAATATAATAATAAAAGAAGAAGAAAAACATAATTGTTGTTTATAGGAGGATGAGAAAGACAATCAAGGAGTAAAGAGAAGATCCAAAGGGGGCCCTGCCTCACATATGTTCATCTCCCCCACTCCTTACCATGCATCCCTCCATAAATTCCATTGTTTTTTCACTTCACTACTTCAATTCAGGAGAAGATTATGTTTTCCACAACATCACCTCATCCATTACCATCATCCCTGCCTTCACAGCAGAAGAGGCAGAAAGATGACCATACAGTAGCAGCAGTAGCATCAGATCTACAGTCAAGAAACCATCACCAGATAGCAGAGGAGGAAGAAGAATGACCATTAGCAACACCTCTAATATTTGACACTTGCAGTGTGGCATTAAGGCCACAGGTAACTATCCTACTCACTCACTCATCTGCAGCATTTGATCAAAAGTTGTAAAGGATAAGAGGTAGTTGGTTTAGAGTAAAAAGGTGGCCACTTTCCTCTAAAAAGGCTATGCCCTCCTGTTAAAATTGAAAACCAGGGAAAATCTTCATGTGGGTCATCTTATTCATGGCTCATAATAATTTTATTAGATTCCTCTCGTCAATAGGTGTAGGATTGTTATAAAGATCATCCAATTCCGATAAGTATTCATGGAGATATGAATTTATTTTGATTATGGAATTATTATCAAGCCGACCTAAAACTCATGTAGGCTCAGAAGCCCAACAGTCACATCTATTCACCCACCAACGTTGTGTATAAATATAAGAGGAATTTTCCTCATTTGCATCTCATCTCATCACATCTCTCTCTCTCTACTGCGCAGATATGAGTCTCTTCTCTACTGCGTTGAAATGGGTCTCTCTCTCTCTCACACATGTGAAACTGGAAGCTGTTGAAATTGAAGCTGCAACTGCAGAAGTAAATATTGACTTGCGAGGCCTAGAAGATCTCCTCTTTGGAACTGCGTTGTAGGTTCATCTAAACCTCCTCTGAAAGCCGCAACTTTTGGTGGTGGAATGAAGTCAATCTGATGAACGGTTTGCAAGATATCGACTGCCCTAGTTTGAAGTCGGAAACTGTTGAAACTGAAGCTGCAACTGCAAAAGTAAAGATTGAATTTCTAGTCCTAGAAGATATCCTCTTTGGAACTGCGTTGTAGGTTCATCTGAACCTCCTCTGAAAGCTGCAACTTTTGGTGGTGGAATGAAGTCAATCCAATGAACAGTTTGCAAGATATCGACTGCCCTAGTTTGAAGCCAGAAACTGCTGAACTGAAGCTGCAACTGCAGAAGTAAAGATTCACTTGTGAGACCTAGAAGATCTCCTCTTTGTAACTACACTGTAGGTTCATCTGAACCTCCTCTGAAAGCCGAAACTTTTGGTAGTGGAATGAAGTCAATCTGACGGTCGGTTTGTAAGATATCATCTGCCCTAGTTTGATAATGAAGCCACTAATGTTGATGCTGCTGATCTAGGGTTTGCTACTGCTGATATGAATTAGATTCATTGTACTATTTCTCTCTACTGAATTATTGAAGATAAAAGAAGATTTGATCAAAGGGTTTCCCCACACATTGTGGGGTTTGTCCCTGGCTAGCCGCCACATCTTGTGTCTCTTGTCTTGGCTTGTTTTCTGTCGATCGTTTAATGTTCTATCTGCACTTTACTTTATGTACATGTGATTGTTAATCGGTGGAATATAATAAGAAAAAGAAGTAAACTGTTATAAGCATAGAAAATACCATAACTTAACATGTTATCAAAGCTGAGGTGAAGACAAAGCCCGAGCAAGAGCAAGAGCAATCATCAAAGAGAAGATTGGTAAGGCTATCCTAAAAGAACTGTGGGGTCCTCAACACTCTTTCCTGCTGAAGACAAGCTCTGTGAGAAGCTGACTATCACAGATGGAAGATGTCTATCAATCTAACCCTTGAAGATCAAGGAGAGCTGGGGATCAAGGAAGAGGACAACCGTTCAAGAAGGCTAGAAAGTCCGAATGTACCTGACCTCTAAAAGAACCTAGTGTCCATCTCAACAATGGAAGACAAAGGCTACAAGGTAACCTTCAGCAATGGCAAGGTATGTATATGGAAAAATAATGTCAAAGATGCCTTTACTCTTGGGTTTAGTGTTGATTCATTATATCAGGTCAATGGAAGTCTGCTAGGTGTCATGTCTTATGACACATCTCTTCAGTCCGAACTTTGGCATTAGAGGTTTACCCCCCTTCATTATAAAGCTATACTTGGTCTAAGACAAATGGTGACAAGGATGCCCGAATTCTGAGTAGAGGAAGAAGGTGTATGTCTGGGATGTGTCGAAGGAAAGCTCAAAAGGGGACCATTCCCCTCAAGCCAAAGCAAGACCTCCAATGTATTACAGTTGGTTCACTCAGGCATATCTGAGGTTGGCATTAAGAGGGAGACTACTACACCACATACTCCCAAGCAGAATGGTGTGGCGGGAAGGAAGAACCACACGATGATGGAAGCTGTCCGAGCCATGTTACATGATCAAAGACTTCTGAAGTTTCCATGGGTTGAAACTACAAACACTGTCGTATATGTACAAATCAATGCCCTCATCAAGCATTGGGTTTGAAGATTCCTGAAGAAAAGTTCACCGGTAAGAAACCTGATGTTTCTCATTTTAGAATTTTTGGAAGCCCTATATATATTCATGTGCCGAAAGAGAAAAGAAATAAATTGGGTGCATCTGGAAAGAAGGGAATTTTCATGGGCTATGGTGAAAATACTAAAGGCTATAGAATCTATGTAGCCGGTCAAAGGGAAGTCGTAATTAGTCATGATGTCACCTTTCACAAAGATATGGCTCTCAGCAAGGTGAACAATCTTCCGACTTTGAGGAGCTCTCAAGAAGCCGACACCAGGGAACCGAAAGAAAAGGATGATGAATCAATGCCTGATGTAGCAGAACCCATGGATCCGATTGATCCTCCTCCATATGAGCCTTCCTCTTCTAGAAAGAGGCATTCATGGCTTAAGGGGTTACTTGATGATGTTGAAGTATATGCTGCACCCTGAGGAACCTTCCGTCAAAGTAAGAAACTTAACAGGTATCAGGGATACCTGACTATCATGAGCACGATCATACAAAATGAGCCTTCATCATTCTCAGATGTTATCAAGCATTAACTATGGAAGGATGCTATGACCATAGAATATCAGTCTATTATGGAGAATGATGTTTGGGAAGTAGTTCCCAGACCCTGGACAAGACAATTGTTACTTCAAAATGGATTTACAAGATAAATCATGCAGCAAATGGAAGTATGGAAAAGTATAAGGTTCATTTTGTTGCTTGTGGTTTATCCCAGAAGGAAGGTATAGACTATGATTTTTTCACCTGTTGCCAGATATACGACCATCCGCTTGATCATAGCCCTTGTGGCTTCAGAAGGATGGAACCTGCATCAGATGGATGTCAAGACCGCGTTCTTGCATGATTCGATCAAAGAAGAGGTCTATGTGGAGCAACACAAAGGATTTGAGATTTATGATCAAAAATCTCATGTATGCAGGTTGAAGAAGGCTCTTTATGGGCTGAAGCAAGCACCCCGAGCATGGTATGAGAGGATCGACAACTACTTGATGAAGTTGGGGATTCACTAGGAGTGAAGCTGATCCTAACCTTTACTTTAAGGTTGAAGATGATAAACGTCTCTTACTGGTGTTATATGTGGATGACCTCTTTCTAATAGGTGCACACCCTCTCATTCAAAAATGTAAGAGGGAGTTGGCTTCTAAATTTGAAATAAAGGACCTAGGACTGATGCACTATTTCTTAGGACTTGAAGTGTGGCAAAAGCCTAGGGAAATTTTCTTGTCTCAAGGAAAATATGTGGTGAAGATTCTGAAAATATTGGATATGGTGGACTGCAAGCCTGTGACTACCTCGAGGATCTTAACTTTTAGAAGTTATATGGTAGTGATGTCGGACCAGATTTGGGAAATGCCTCTGAGTCATAAACTCATTCGCTTGATGTTCTTAGTGAACCTCCATCCGAACATATGTTTTGCAGTTAGCATTGTGAGCTCATATTTGGTTGAGCCTCACTGGATTGATGCCAAGAATCTTCTGAGATTTCTTCGTGGTACAATGTGTTAAGATACACTGCCGGAGATGTAAGACTGCTTGGATATACTGATGGTGATTGGGCAGGCAGTGTGGTGGACCGTAAGAGCACTTCCGGGTGTTGTTTCACCTTGGGATCTGCTTCGATATCCTGGATGAGCAGGAAGTAGAAGTCGGTGGCTTTGAGCACTGCCGAAGCAGAATATATTGCTGCTAGCATCACCTTGTGTGAGGTAGTCTGGTTGCGAAATCTCTTCAGTGAGTTGTTTGAATTTACATTGGATACCATTGTGATTCTCTGTAACAACCAGAGGTGGGATTCGATTATTGAGGAATCTCGTATTTGTCGATTGCTCCAGTAGATAAACATCATCTGGGATATGGTAAGTCGATGAGCAAGGAGGCTCCATCGCATTAAGATGATGTACAGGTTGATACACCTTGTCAAAGCCCCGAGGAAAGATCTAATCTATGATTTTCCCAAACGACTTGGAGTCGGTAAGAAACCCTTGTACAAGGGTCCTGCATGTTGCATACATTGAGCTCTGGGAGCTCTGAGGGCTTGTGGTTCCTACTGGAGCAACATATGACCACAGGGTGACTCACCCTCCCCTGGTTGGTGCGCACTGGAACAAGATGATTCGCTCTCTTGTGGAACAAGATGATTCGCTCTCTTGTGGAACAGGATGATTCGCTTTCCATTGTAGCAGGATTGATGTGTTCTCCTATGAGGCCTGGATTGATGTGTTCTCCATGGTAGCCTGGATTGATGTGTTCTCCATGGTGATTGTAGTAGGAGTTGTACCATATTATGACGCTGACTTCGGGTTGGTTGAGACTGGTCTGGGACCAGTGGTACATACTCCGAGACTAACTTCGTGTCAGTGTAGTACTGGTCTAGGACCAGTGAGAGTAGTACATACTATGACGCTGACTTCGGGTCGGTTGAGACTGGTCTGGGACCAGTGGTACACTCTTTGAAACTGCGATGCTGGTCTGGGACCAGTGGTAGGAGTGGTACTTACTATGAAGCTGACTTTGGGTCAGCTGAGACTAGTCTGGGACTAGTGGTACGCACTCTGATTGATGCAAGATTGATGTGTTCTCCTGTGAGGACATGATTGATTAGTTCTCCTGTTGAGGCATCCTACCCATGCAATCTGGGACTCATGGGAAGTACCTCTCATCTGATCAATGAGTAGGGAAATGAAGTTAGGGACCATAGTAGTACCGATGGATGCATCGTTTTATCTACCGTACTCCCTGCGCTAGGATGACCTCCATTGATCTGGGATCAATGATACTGGTCTGGGACCAGTGGTAGGAGTTGTACCATACTATGACGCTGACTTTAGGTCGGTTGAGACTGGTCTGGGACCAGTGGTACATACTCTGAGACTGACTTCATGTCAGTGCAGTACTGGTCTGGGACCAATGAGAGTGGTACATATTATGATGCTGACTTCGGGTCAGATGAGACTGGTCTGGGACCAGTGGTACACTCTCTGAGACTGCGATACTGGTCTGGGACTAGTGGTAGGAGTGGTACTTACTATGAAGCTGACTTCGGGTCGGCTGAGACTGGTTTGGGACCAGTGGTATGCACTCTGAGAATGACTTTGAGTCAGTGGAGGATGATACTGGTTTAGCACCAGTGGAGTTGTACTCACTATGACGCTGACTTCGGGTTGGTTGAGACTAGTCTAGGACTAATGGTACATACTCTGAGACTGACTTTGAGTCAGTATGATACATCCTCGATCATTTCTTCTTCTTCATAATTCGGACAAAAGCAAAGCAGAACAGAACAATGCAAGAGCAGAGCAAAATAGAGCAAAACGGTACAGATCAATACAGGGCAAAACAAGTCAAAGCAGATCAGGCAGAATTGAGCAGAGCAGGGCAAGGGTCAGGCTATACAGGGCAGTGCATTTGATGGATGAATAGTAACGACCGATAGACAGATTGCAGATGAACTTCTCCATGGTTGAGAGGGAGTGTTAAAATTGGAAACCAGGGAAAAACTTCATGTGGGTCATCTTATTCATGGCTGATAATAATTTTATTAGATTCCTCTCGTCGAAAGGTGTAGGATTGATATAAACATCATCTGATTCCGATAAGTATTCATGGAGATATGAATTTATTTTGATTATGGAATTATTATCAAGCCGACCTAAAACTCATGTAGGCTCAGAAGCCCAACAGTCACATCTATTCACCCACCAACGTTGTGTATAAATATAAGAGGACTTTTCCTCATTAGCATCTCATCTCATCACATCTCTCTCTCTCTACTGTGCAGATATGAGTCTCTTCTCTACTGCGCTGAAATGGGTCTCTCTCTCTCACACATGTGAAACCGGAAGCTGTTGAAATTGAAGCTGCAACTGCAGAAGTAAATATTGACTTATGAGGCCTAGAAGATCTCCTCTTTGGAACTGCGCTGTAGGTTGATCTGAACCTCCTCTGAAAGCCGCAACTTTTGGTGGTGGAATGAAGTCAATCCGATGAACGGTTTGCAAGATATCTACTACCCTAGTTTGAAGCCGGAAACTACTGAAACTGAAGCTGCAACTGCATAAGTAAAGATTGACTTGCGAGGCCTAGAAGATCTCCTCTTTGGAACTATTCTATAGGTTCATCTAAACCTCCTCTAAAAGCTGCAACTTTTGCTGGTGGAATGAAGTCAATTCGATGAACAGTTTGCAAGATATCGACTGCCCTAGTTTGAAGCCGGAAACTGCTGAAACTGAAGCTGCAACTGCAGAAGTAAAGATTGACTTGCGAGACCTAGAATATCTCCTCTTTGGAACTGCGTTGTAGGTTCATCTGAACCTCCTCTGAAAGCCGAAACTTTTGGTGGTGGAATGAAGTCAATCCGACGGTCGGTTTGTGAGATATCGTCTGCCCTAGTTTGATAATGAAGCCGCTAATGCTGATGCTGCTGATCTAGGGTTTGTTACTGCTGATATGAATCAAATTCATTGTACTATTTCTCTCTGCTGAATTATTGAAGATAAAAGAAGATTTGATCAAAGGGTTTCCCCATTCATTGTGGGGTTTGTCCCTGGCTAGCCGCCACATCTTGTGTCTCTTGTCATGGCTTGTTTTCTGTCGATCGTTTAATGTTCTATCTGCACTTTGCTTCATGTACATGTGATTGCTAATCGGTGGAATATAATAATAAAAAGAAGTAAATTGTTATAAGCATAGAACATACCATAACTTAACACCTCCAAAACCTCAAGATCCCTATAACATGGAAAGTCTTCAATGGCTTACCAGGAGAGGACGACATCAAAACCTTCATCGATGATGTTATTCCTCCTTTCAGTAAGGAGGAGACAAAACAAGAAAAAGCAGATATAGATCTAGATGGGGAGGAGATTGATACATAAGAAACTAATATAGAGCGATATGATGAAGGTGAACAGAAAGAAACATGATGTTGAAACAGAAGAGAAAGAAGGCATTGAAACAAAAAAAGAAAGAGAAGCAAGAAACAAAAGAGCTAAGTGGCCTCAGGGACAGAGAAGTAGTTGAACAATCAAACCCCATGGCCCTAATCAACATCTAATTGCAAGTAATCCTCAGCTAACACTTAAATATCTTGATGTCCAAGGGAAAGCAAAGCTAACACTTAGATATCTTGATGTCCAAGGGAAAGCAAGTACACAGTATGAGGATCTGTTTAGGCTGCTAAAGAAATGATAATATACATGCCTGCTAAAACAAATAACACACTTCCACATAGCTTGAAGATCAAAGAATATCAGTGGGGAGAAGGAGAAAGGAAAGGAGACTGCTATAAATAATAATAAAAGACCACAACAGAAGCATGAGATGTCAGAGAGGCTTCTAGAGCCACTAAGTTGCTCAGAGGATGAGCAACACTTTCAGCAGGGGGTGATGATGAGTCTCATTATTGAGTAATTATATGGGTCTTAATTGGCCTTAATTCACCTCCTAGCTTAGTCAAACCAACTATTCTCACAACTTGTTGCATACTTTTGATTATATTTTGCTTAGGAGTTGAGTTAGAGTTGGATATTTTTCTTTGTGGTCTAATGTGCATGTAATGTAGGAATAAAGGATAAAAGCAAGGGAAATGCATGGATAAAAGGTAAAAGCAACGAACTATGGTAAAAGACCTTGGTAAAACTTGGATGAGACAAGGGAGGGGAATTACAGGAGGTAAGTCCTCCTCATTTTCCCATTCATTTGAATATCCCCCCATCAGCTAAAAGTACACACAGCCAAATTAGGAGTACTAAAAGAGAGCCAAGCAAGTGGAAGTACAAGTAGCCTCCCTACTAGAAGGCAACCGAGCTAGTGAAAGTGAAAGGACAAGTTACTATTAAGTTGGGAGTTTTACCTCCCTAATTTTGAGGGAAGTCATTGAGACTTCATATGTATAAATAGATGGGCTTAGGACCTCAGTTTTTTTAGGCATTCAACCAATAGTCAGTCAGTCAGATAGTAAGTATTCGGACCTTTTGACTTGTAACAGTTTGATGTAATACAGTGTTCTTTGATAATGAAGACAAGTTTTGATTTGAACCAGCGCTGAGTTGACTTAGAGGGTTGAAGCTCTTGGGTTAGGGCTCAACCCTAGTAGCCAAAGCTCCTCTTTGTTATACTATTATGTTAGCATAGCATCCTGCTTTCTGTTCATTTGCTTAATCAAATGCATTCTCGTTACTGCAGTATAGATTCATGCTTTCTTTTCATTCACTTAAGCAGTTCATTTCCATTACAGCACTAGCATAGGTGCATCATTTGATTATTCATTTGGTTAAGTAGATTCATGTTCATTATAGTGGTTCAACATAGATTCATGGCTTTCATATTCATTTACTGAGTGGTTGCAGTTTCATTACAGTAGTGCAAGGCAAATTGGTTGTGTTTCAGTTTGTTCCATTTATGCTTTCATTTAACCAGTAAGTTGACAAAGAAAATATCCACAAGGTTGCTCACAGGTGTCTCGGCCTCACCTCCTCCCTCTGGGACCATGAGGTGAGGAAGGAACCTTGCAGCAACCCCAAAAACATAGGGTTTCGGTTTTCATAGGGTTTGTCGTTTAATGCAATCATGTGGTTCATCATATCATTTCTTGGTTCGTCTCATGATCATTCACTCATTTCCTGGTCATTTGTTCCTTCACCCTCTGCCTAAGACCTCACTCATACTGTAGTTCTCCTTCGCCCCAAAATTCTTGCGCAGGAATTGATAATTCATGTTTAAACAGTTTTACCGGTAAAACGCCTTTCACAAGCCAAATCGTCCAATCACCACTCAAATCCACTTTTCGCGTTTGACTTTTTTCCCCTTTAAATCCCCACCGTTGGTCTGCCTTTTCAAATCCAATAGTTGTCGCACACCCGCTCACCAACCTGCTTAGTCACATCTACATTGTAGATCTACTTTTCTAGATCTGACGGCCTTCACGCCATATCATGTGGATTTCTGTCCGAACGTTATCTGCCCAAGGGCACACAAGATGGGTGGTTTCCCCTTGCTACGTGTTGACCGGGGAGGCTAATTACATGAATTTTCAAAATACAACTTATGGTTTTGAGGGCGCGCGAGATACTTCTTACCGCCCTCCAAACCCACTCATCATTTCCGCACGTTTCATTCCGCGCTCCAATCTCTACCATCGATCTGCCCTGCCAGATTTGACAATTGTCGCATCACCCGATCACTTTATCACCTTGAACTCTCCATCGTCGATCTGTCTCTTGATCTGACAACTGTCTCTTCACCCAATCGCCAACTTGCTTGGCCGATCTCCCTAGTTCATTTTTCGATCGCCTTCGCGATATAATCTCAGTTGTCCATCATGTTAGTCCACCATCTCTGCCATTTGCCTACGTACCCTCCTACTGTCTGATCTCAACCATTAATTTACCCTTCACCCGCTTGATCCAACAGTCCTCATGCGTTGTTGCTCATTACGTCCTCTTTTCACCATTTTGACCTTTGATCGCTTCTTCTGCTTATGCATAGACTTAGCTCAGTTCCATTTCTAACCCCTTAGTCTAGTTTTGCTGCTTTACTCCTACAACTTAGATAGTTAGCATTAGATTAGTGTTGCTTAGAAATTCTACTTAGTCTAGTTGTTTTCATGATTAATTAGGTTATGGTGATTTAGGTTTGCATGTTGTTTTCTTCATTTCTACAGTAGATTAGCTCTCCCCTAGACTAGGTTTGCTCTCCTTCCATCAAAATCAAGCTTCTTTTGACCCTATAGAAGTCTGGATTGGAACCCCTGGGTCTCTTGCTAGATGAGCAGTGACAACAGGAAGCACCTTCTCTTCTACTGGTGTATATAGCACAGTCACCTCCAAGTTTGTATGAACCCTAGGTTGATAAGTAAAGCTGGTAGCCCTAGAAGTTGCAACATTCTTGCCACAATACCTAGGCTCATCGGCCAACACCTCCAACCACATTCATCAAATAACCTATCACTTAGATGGATCAACCAAATCCACAAATGATAGTTCAAAATTTAATTTCAAGGTTGGGCTTCATGACCTTTCAAGCAATGAAGTAAGCTCCCTCATACATTGGGATTTGTAAGTCCATCCCCTCCTTTAGTTTTCCATCACAAAAACTTAAATTTAATTATTTACAACATGATGAAATTCTTTCAGATTAAACATAATGAGGAATTTCTAAGTCTAAGTTTCAAACCAAAAATTGCTCATTGTGATTAATCTGGAAGAATTTCATCATCAAAAACATTATGAATCACAAAATATTGAACTAATAAATGTTTACAACATATTGTGTTATCTAGTCATGGCTCTTATGTCCTTGTTGGCATTTCAATCACGTTATAAAAATGGGGATAAACATGAGGGTTGTTACAAAAAATCATATGCAACTCATTCACATAGCTTGATTGATATTTCAATCACTGCTTGGAGAAGAGACAAACCCACCAAGGAGCAACATCAAGCCTAAAGGTGAGACAAATGAACTCGTAGAAGAGGCAATAAGAAATAGTCCTTTAACATAGGGAATTGAAATCTTACATTACTGGTGCAGCAAGGGGCCCAAATGCCTCTTAAATAGGTGGTTCCATAGTTATTTCTATATGTTTATTTTATCTAAAGATGGAGGGAGAAGAAGTGGTATATTTTTTTGTGTTTTTTTGTAATAGAGAGATCATTTCACGCCTAGTGACTTGAATCTCTGCATGTTTACTCCTAAACTCTTTTGATTCCTCAACTGTGGTTGCCTTACATCATTTTCATTACAATATCCATGAAATTCTTGATCACCTCTCCTCATCCTACTTTTATGTGATTTATGTTGTTGGAATTGATGTTTAACCTACAGAGTTATTTCCAGGTCTTCACTTTGGTTGATTCCTCAACTTATAGGCCTATTTGGGTATGATGTCTTTAATTTTTTTTCCTTAAGTTTGTTTTTTTTTTATTCATTTCCTTGGATGGTTGTTGTTTATGCACTTGTACAAACTAAGGACCTACAATTGAGACCTACGTGTACTCTTCTAACATGATATCAACATTTTACTGCAAAACATGGCCGATGGCACTTCATGCAAGCATATATGCGTTTTTTAATTGTATTTGAGGTTATGGGTGTAAGAAAGGTTTTCCTTGGCTACGCATTTCACCCTCATCATTATGTTTTTTGTTTTGATTGGGTGCTACTTTTAAGGCTACCTTATATCCACATAATTTAAGCAAGTAGTAGGGCATACCATGATACCCATAAGGCATGCCATCATGCCAAGAGTGGTTATCTTTAATAGCCTACATCACTTTATTTACCAATATTTTTGGAAACCTATTTTCTAAAGACTTAAGGATTTTGAAAAACAAATGGTTATTTGAGTCATAGAAAATATTGACATAATTCTCTTTATGAGCATTTGGATACCATTATAATAATAAGGAGTGAAGTTTATCTGCCATTCTTTTCACAATAATTCTTTGAGTATCCTTGTATGATAAGACATATAAAACATAGGAAACCATATCAACTAACATGCCTTGGGGTAATTTAGAGGACTATAGGCATAGATGGTTGTTGAATTTGGGCCAAATGAATCTGATAACATGGTTGGAGACTCATCTGTAATCTAGAGCATGTAATATGACATGAATATAGTTAACTCTTCCTTGAAGACCTTATATACAAGCCAAGATATATTGTTGTAAAGAAATTTAAATTCATTAGTATCAAATTCACTCCTCTTGGTGGCTAAAGAAGTGGTGATACCAACTAGCTATTGATGAATTAATATAGAGACAGGTGCTCACTGAATACTTATTATGTTTTTCTAAAAGTTAAAATAGTAATGGATCTTAAAGCAATTCCATACTTTCAATTGATATCGTGTCACCTTTAAAGAGAGGGATGTTGAGGTTAATTCACACTCAAAATGCATTTTGGCCACCAAAATGTTAAACCATTGTCAATATATTTGTATGCATGGGAAGGGACAACTAAATAGATGTTAGGTATTGACTTAGATAATGATGGTAGTTTTAAGAAAGAGGGTAAGGGGAAATGTCAAGTGAGAGTGTAAGATAAACTAGAGGTGGTAATGTTAGAAGAAAATTTTAAAAATATATGGATTTATTACTTGATGAATGAGGGATATGTTCTTATGACAGTGAGACAAATGGAGACAAGGAAGTGACATTGAGATATAGTCATTATGTGAAAAAACTAGAAATCAACCCCATTTCTTAAATTGGACATTGATGTTTTTTATTGATGGGAGAACAAATCAATTGTTGCATTTTATTTAACTTGGCTTTGGCTCCATTTTGAGGATGGTGTTACAAATGTTCCATAAAATAGTGAAGTTAAACTTATAGAGTACACTGACCCAAAGTACAAATATAAAAGATTGGATATGGTTGGTAAAGTATCTACTGATTATGTAGATATATGGAATGTGTGCACTTTCCAACCAAATAAAAGAAACTAATCAAACCAAAGGAATATATATAGATAGATATTAAAGGCCAAAAGCTTTGTGAAATGTTGCGTTGTTTATAAATAGTTCACATCCTTCAAGCACAAACAAGCTACCTAATTGTATTTTTAGGTTTGTGCTATAAAACTAGTAGCTATGGGGAAAGAGTTGTTGATTGATTACAATTTGAATAAAATTAAGGAAAGAGGCAATTATGTTCTCCAATTTATCATTTTCTATTTATTGATTGTGTTTGGATATGATTTGGAATAGTTTTATCTTATGCATATTTACTCTAATAAACATGTCTATGTTTATTTTGTAGGTTGATTCAATCTCTTAGGCTAGGTTTTGTTCATTTAAGCAATTAGGCTAGTTTTTAGTTCATTCAAGATTTTTGTGTATCTCAATAGTTGAATAGGTGAAAATGCTCTAGTTGATGGTCTCACTAGAGAAATGGTGTATGTCTCCACGATTCCACAAAACTAGGCTCGAGTCTAACACATTGAGCAATATTTGCAATAGCAAATTAGAATAAAAGACAAAAGATTGCAAAGCCACCATGAATTAATTCTTATTAGGTCCCTATTATGCGAGTGCATGAATACATTGTTATGGATTATGTGCCCATTATTAAGGCTATTAATGTTAGCTAGAGGTTGACTATACCACCATGTCTATTACACTGAGTACTCATCACAGCAATTATATTTATAATGAACTTTACTAATTTGGATGTTTCATCAATAATAAATCATATTTTTATGTTCGTATAAGATGAAAAAAATGACTTATAAATGTGGGTTGTGCTTGGATGTGTGTGGACCCTATGCACAAAGGAATCTTTTATAGTCTCAACAATAATGTCTATTGAGAGAAGAAGAGCACTAAGAATAATATGGAAATATCAAAATTATGGGTGTGATGAAACCAAAAGAACTAAAAAGAAATAATGATTAAACACAAATGTGTTGTATTATTCAAAATCTTCAAATATAATTAGTACATTTGATCGTATTTTATGTTACTTTTGATTGGTATATATGATTTTTTAATTTTAATTTTGCATATTTGTCATTATGGTCTATACATGCATTGTTTGATAATTAAATTGTGTAGGGGAAATGAGAGTGATGCGGGTACGGTGGGTTGGGGACTCTATGGTCTTCCACCTTCTCATGGTTGGTCTTGTTAGTGGAGAAAAAAACATTCTCAAAACCAAAAGAATCTTAAGGTAGTAAATTTGCCACATCATAAATCAAATAATGAGCATGACCCTCAAATTGTTTTTAATTAGGTTTTCATTGAGTTCTTCTAATTTCCTCTTTTTTGTAATATGTTTATTAAATTAATTGTAATCAATTTTTATGGCTTCCATTATAGGTAAATTTTGATGTAATAATGGATTATATGATCAATTAAAACAAGTACCAAGTGGTGCCATGGGATGTGTTTAACAAACTTGACATGAAGATTAACTTGATTATGGTTGTCAACTTTCCAATTGTGAGTGATACTATTGGCAAGACAAACAGTGTTTAAGTACTCTTATTGCTATTATACCTTTTCTACAATTCCAGCATCATGAGACATTTATATTTTCCTAAAAGAGTCTTTTTTATTAGGAATCATATAACATTTCGATTATGGAAATTTTGTGAAAATTTTGAACTACTCCTTGGTCTAAAATGTGTGCTTATTTAATAAATGTTGTTTACTTAAAATGTTATAGGTAGTTGGAATTTCCCTAATGAATGATGTAACACTATCAATTATATGTTTAAGCACTCTCTGTTCTAGATGTTATTTTTTATGCTTTTTTGTAGTTTTTGTTATAATATGCCTTATTTTCCAAAGTGTTTTTACCATGCTACAAATCCTTGTTTTTGGTGGCCACAAAATCATGTTTTCTGAAATAGCATTTGCAATGGTCCCATTTTAGGTTATTGTCAAACACGTCAATGAAGGTACACTCATTGATATCTTCATATTGACTTAAGCTTCTAAATAAATATTTTTGAAAAATAATGAACTGGTCAGAAAAATGGAAAATTTGATTAAAGAAGCAATTTGGATAACCAAAGCACAAGTGTATCATGAGACATTTGTGTTTTCCTAAATGAGTAAGACTTGTAAGTTCTATTAGGAACCATATAAAATTTAGATTATGGAACTTTTTTAAATATTTAGAAATGCCCTGTGGTTTAAAATGTGTGCTCATTGAATAAATGTACCTAAACTATTTCCTTATTTAAATAAAATATTATATGTGGTTAGAATTCCCTTGACAAATGATGTAATACATGTCAATTATTTGTTGTTTGATATATATTAAATAAATTATCTTGACTGATGAAATTAGGCATATTTTTGTTCCTCCACATTAATATCATTGTCCAAATGTCTCTCTTTTCATCGAACTTACTAGTTGTAGATATTAGTGATTAGGGGTTCTAAGGGTATCAATGTTTTGTATCTTCCTAGATTTATATTAGTTATCTAATTTTAAATAGTACTTACGACAAGAATATTATCAGTCTGGTAGATACTACATTGCATAATTCAAATTAAAATACCATGACCCTACTTTTTAATATTTTTTCATCCAAAAAAATATCATGAAATCAATTTTTTCATGTTTTGTTCAACGTTTGTAATGCTAAATGGATATTAAAGGTTTAACATTTTTGTCAAATAAACATTAGATATTCAATGTATAAGACTTCTTCAATGCCTTCTAAAACAATATGGAATTCTACATTGCATGGACCTATTGAAAGTCAATTTGATGACAAACTTGTGTCAATTCACTGCCACAAAAAAACCATTGGTCTACTCACAATCGGTTATTCGATGTAACGTGGTATTCCCAAATTTCTATATAATGTAAAATTTGTGTTGATTAAAAAATGAATAATGGACATGACGTGAATTCCTTTTTTATTGTTGTTATTATTAGGTTTACAACATATAGCCAATGTTCTAAGTGTTGAACGGGCAACACAATAAGCATGAAATTCATCCAATGTTTATGCTTTGACATTTGCAATATTTTAAATGTCAATTTCATATTGGATATCAAAGATGAGGTAGGTTTTGTTGTAGTTTCCAAATATCTTTTGCATAGGCTTGGTGTTTTAGCATGTGGAAGATAATTTATTGTTTTTTAGGTGCTTGCTTGGTGCAGTAAGTGATTTATGTCTTCTTTCTTAAGTATAACTTATGAAAAGTACAATAATTAAAGTCAATTAATTATTGTGAATTATTACATCATTTTTTAAGCATAAATAATTTAATTATTTAAATGACTTGGAAATAATCTCAAATATTGATCTCCAAGATCTTCTAGAAGGGAGATCGTGGTTAGGGATTTGGACTTAATTATAAAAGAAGCATAGTGAAGATGTGAAAACACAAGAGAGGGAGAGAGAGGCATTTATGACATTTTCAGGAAAGCAATTTTCTCAAGAAGGAGACAGTGAATTCTCTAGAGCATGAGGCTCAATTCAACTGAGAAGAAGGAAGAAGAATACAGGGATAGTTTCAGATTGTTTGAAGGAGGTCGATTTATTGAGAATTCGAGGGTCCATAATGTTGAAGTGAGAAGGAGGCATAGTTGTTTGGGAGGAAAATTTTCCAGGGCCAAGTTATGAGTGAGCAAAGGCCAAGTGAGAGCTAGGTGCAAAGGCTGATATTCTTATGAGAAGTGGACTGATTTTTTTATGTTGAATTTCTTGAGAGGTCGATTTCTCATTAGTTGATTTTCCTTTGGCCAAACTATTCTAGTGGGGATGAGTTGCAATTTCTAGACAAAATATTTTTTCTTTGTAAATTCTATATGGGTTGAAACCCTAATTTTCCATATTAATAAATGACAGAGAATTGTTGTGGGTGAATTATTTATATTGCAAAGCATGATTGATCTCTCTGATTTATTTATGTTTCATATATTTCTAGATGTTAAAATACCAATGATTTTATTTTTCAGTAATTTAGGATATATTTTGTAATTAAATAAATTGTTGGGAATAAATAATTTGTGTGAGAAAAGAAATCTGGACTGGTATTAGAAGATTTAAAATGTGTTGTCGCTATGACAAACACCCTCCAAAAATTTTCTTGCACTTGAATTTTGGAGCCTATTGAGGATATTGTGATATGCAACTTGTTGAGGGAGAACCTCGAAGCCTTTGCTTGGAACTACAATGAAATGAAAGGAGTACACCCCTCATTGTGTACTCACCACATATACATCAAGGAAGGTTGCAAGCCAGTTAGGAAACCACAAAGGAGAATGAATCCAACCCTCAAAGACATGGTCAAAGAAGAACTCCAGAAACTGTTAAATGCAGGGTTCATTTACCCTATCTCTGACAGTGAGTGGGTCTCTCCTTTAGTGTTAGTCCCCAAGAAAAATGGGAAGTGGAGGATTTTTGTCGATTATAGGGAGTTGAACAAAGCCACCAAGAAGGATCATTTCCCCTTACCCTTCATTGACCAAGTGTTAGATGGCCTAGCATGGAATAAATTCTTTTCTTTCCTAGATGGATTCAGTGGGTACAAACAGATCCAAATCTGCTCAGAAGACCAGGATAAGACCACTTTCACCTATCCTTGGGGTACTTTTGCCTATAGAGTCCTTTCTTTCAGCCTGTGCAATGCTCCTGCCACTTTCCAGAGAGCAGTCCTAAGCATTTTTGCTGAATTAGTTCATGACGTTGTGGAGATCTACATGGATGATTTTACACCTTATGGTTGTGATATCCAAGAGGCCCTGACTAACTTAGGCAAAGTATCATGCAAATGCATTGAGATGAACCTGTCCCTTACTCTAGAAAAACATGAATTCTTAATGACTAAAGGGATTGTGTTAGGTCACTCAATATCTCAGCAAGGACTACAAGTGGACCTAAACAAAGTAGCAATAATTCAAAGGGTCCCTCCTCCATAAAAGTAGAGAGATGTTAGGAGTTTCTTAGGGCTAGCTAGATATTACAAAAGATTCATAAAAGATTTCAGCAAGCTAGCCTCTCCTTTGTTTGGATTATTGGCCAAATATTCTGAATTTATATGGTCAAAGAGATGTCAAGAGGCCTTGGACATTTTAAAGGATAAGGTAATCATTGCACCAATCCTTAGAGGCCTAAATTGGGCCCTCCCTTTTCACATTCATGTTGATGCCTCACATAGAGCCATAGGAGCAGCCTTAGGACAGGTAGAAGAGAAATTGCCTTATGCCATCTACTTTACCAGTAAAAACCTGTCAAAGGCTGAACTAAACTATATTGTGACAGAAAAAGAACTCATGGTTGTTGTGCATTCATTGAACAAGTTTAGGAATTACATTGCAGGCTATCAAACATTTGTGCATGTTGATTATTTTGCAATTAAATATTTAATGAACAAACCAGATGTAAATGCTAGAATCGTCAGATGGTTACTTCTATTGCAGCAGTTTGATTTAACTATTGTTGATAAGCCTGGTAAAGAAAATGTTGTTGCTAACTTTCTGTCTAGAATGAATCTACCTGCAGGTGAAGAAGGAATGGTGGATAATCAGTTCCTAGATGAGCATTTGTTTGTTATTTCAATGCTCTCCCCATGGTTCACTGATATAGCAAACTATCTGGTGTCAACACAATTCCAACCAAACCTGACCTCTAGAAAAAGAAGCAAGACAATCAAGAAAAGTGCCCCCTTCACTTGGATTGGGGGAAATTTGTTAGAACTTGGCCCAGATCAAATCTTGAGAAGATGTGTAAGGGAAGAGGAGGTCTTTGACATCCTTCTGACCTATCATGATGGGCCTTGTGGAGGTCACTTTGCAAAAAAAAGGATAGCATTCAAGGTGTTGCAAGCAGGCTATTATTGGCCTACTCTTCATCAGGATGTGAAGAAATATGTTAGTCAGTGTGATCAGTGCCAGAGGATGGGAAAGCCGACTCCAAGGGATGAAATGCCCCTACAGCCTAAAGTAACTTTCAAGCCATTTGACAAGTGGGGCATTGACTTCATTGGGCCTATCAACCCTCCTTCAAAGAAAAACAACACATCATTGTGTGCAATGGTTATCTGACTAAGTGGGTAGAAACCAAAGCAATCAAGGTAGCAACAGAAGAAAAGGTGGTTGAGTTCCTAAGGGGGAACATATTCTACAAATTTGGGTACCCTAGAGAACTAGTCATAAACCAAGGCAACCAGATCACCTCCAGCATGATCGAAGAACTGCTCAAGCATCACAAGATCAAACATAGGACCTCCACTCATTATCATCCATAAGCTAATGGGCAAGTGGAGGTGACCAACAGAGCACTGGAGAACATCCTGACCAAGGTAGTGAACAGTAGCGGAAAGGACTAGGCTGAGAGACTAGTTGAGGCCACCTGAGCCTATAATACAACGTGGAAGACCACCACTGGGTTTACACCCTATGAGTTGATCTATGGGAAAAGGACTTTACTATCCATTGAATTTGAATATAAAACATTGAGGATGGCAGCCGAACTAGATCTAGATCTCAGTCATGCACAAAAACAAAGGTTGTTCCATTTGAATGGCCTAAATGAATTCAGAATGTAGGCCCTCCTTCATATAGAGATAGTTCAGCTTCAGAGGAAGATCTGGCATGACAAGCACATTAAGGAGAAGTTGTTTCAAGAAGGATACTGGGCCTTATTATATGATTCAAGGTACAAAGACTTCAAGGGAAAGCTAAGAACAAGATGGCTTGGACCATATGTGGTGGAAAGATGCCATGGCAATGGTTTAGTTTGAATCGAGACTATAGATGAAGAAGCCATTCAATTGCTAGTTAATGGACACAGATTGAAATTATACAGGATGCTTTCATTTAAACAAGAGTTCATTGACAGCATCAATAAGATAGTGATGATTGTGGAGCAAGTTTCAGCTCCTCCCTCATCAGGTCACCGAAAAAGAAAGAAAAAACAGAATAAGGATTCAGGCGAAAACTTCCATAAGGCACCTACGCCCCATCTTTGGGTTGAAAACCTCCATGAGGTGGCCCAAGGATGGGAAAAAAAAGGAAATAAACAGAAGATCCTTGGGTGAAAACCTTCCTTGAGGCGCTGAGGGCAGATATCTAGGGTGAAAACCTCTCCGAGGTAGCCTAGGTGTTTTTCAAAAAATATAATAATAAAAGAAGAAGAAAAACATAATTGTTGTTTGTAGGAGGATGAGAAATACAATCAAGGAGTAAAGAGAAGATCCAAAGGGGGCCCTGCCTCACATATGTTCATCTCCCCCACTCCTTACCATGCATCCCTCCATAAATTCCATTGTTTTTTCACTTCATTACTTCAATTCAGGAGAAGATTATGTTTTCCACAACATCACCTCATCCATTACCATCATCCCTGCCTTCACAGCAGAAGAGGCAGAAAGATGACCATACAGTAGTAGCAGTAGCATCAGATCTACAGTCAAGAAACCATCACCAGATAGCAGAGGAGGAAGAAGAATGACCATTAGCAACACCTCTAATATTTGACACTTGCAGTGTGGCATTAAGGCCACAGGTAACTATCCTACTCACTCACTCATCTGCAGCATTTGATCAAAAGTTGTAAAGGATAAGAGGTAGTTGGTTTAGAGTAAAAAGGTGGCCAGTTTCCTCTAAAAAGGCTATGCCCTCCTGTTAAAATTGAAAACCAGGGAAAAACTTCATGTGGGTCATCTTATTCATGGCTCATAATAATTTTATTAGATTCCTCTCGTCAATAGGTGTAGGATTGTTATGAAGATCATCCGATTCCGATAAGTATTCATGGAGATATGAATTTATTTTGATTATGGAATTATTATCAAGCCGACCTAAAACTCATGTAGGCTGAGAAGCCCAACAGTCACATCTATTCACCCACCAACGTTGTGTATAAATATAAGAGGAATTTTCCTCATTTGCATCTCATCTCATCACATCTCTCTCTCTCTACTGCGTAGATATGACTCTCTTCTTTGCTGCGTTGAAATGGGTCTCTCTCTCTCACACATGTGAAACCGGAAGCTGTTGAAATTGAAGCTGCAACTGCAGAAGTAAAGATTGACTTGCGAGGCCTAGAGAATCTCCTCTTTGGAACTGCGTTGTAGGTTCATTTGAACCTCCTTTGAAAGCCGCAACTTTTGGTGGTGGAATGAAGTCAATCCGATGAACGGTTTGCAAGATATCGACTGCCCTAGTTTGAAGTCGGAAACTGTTGAAACTGAAGCTGCAACTGCAGAAGTAAAGATTGAATTTCTAGGCCTAGAAGATCTCCTCTTTGGAACTGCGTTGTAGGTTCATCTGAACCTCCTCTAAAAGCTGCAACTTTTGGTGGTGGAATGAAGTCAATCCAATGAACAGTTTGCAAGATATCGACTGCCCTAGTTTGAACCTAGAAACTGCTGAACTGAAGCTGCAACTGCAGAAGTAAAGATTGACTTGTGAGACCTAGAAGATCTCCTCTTTGTAAATACACTGTAGGTTCATCTGAACCTCCTCTGAAAGCCGAAACTTTTGGTGGTGGAATGAAGTCAATCCGACGGTCGGTTTGTAAGATATCATCTGCCCTAGTTTGATAATGAAGCCACTAATGTTGATGCTGCTGATCTAGGGTTTGCTACTGCTGATATGAATCAGATTCATTGTACTATTTCTCTCTACTGAATTATTGAAGATAAAAGAAGATTTGATCAAAGGTTTCCCCCACACATTGTGGGGTTTGTCCCTGGCTAGCGGCCACATCTTGTGTCTCTTGTCTTGGCTTGTTTTCTGTCGATCTTTTAATGTTCTATCTACACTTTACTTTTTGTACATGTGATTGCTAATCTGTGGAATATAATAAAAAAAAAAAAAGTAAACTGTTATAAGCATAGAACATACCATAACTTAACCATAAAACCAATGCCTTATAAGGAATTTGCTCAACAATTTAAAGATATATTTGCTCAAAGCAAAATGCAATGCTCTCAAAAGAGAAAGCAAAGTAACCCTAAAATGTTATAAAAAATTGTTAGCACAAGATATGTACGATACAAATGTTCCTGAGATAATACTCTTTATAAATCAAAACATGTGAAACATATCTTGCCAAAACCCAAAAATTAGTAATTGACTTGGAAATGTAAAAGAAAGGAAGTGTTAAACCAAGACATCAATATGTAATTAAACTTGAAGCATGAAAAGAAAGCACTTGTTTGAAAGGATTAAAATACTTGCTTTTGAAATAGACTTTGCATATGAAAACTCAAACCATCAAGAGACAAGTAAAGTAAATGTAATGGAAACTGCTCTTGGTTAATTTTATTAATTATCTCTACAACAAGATTACAATTTAACTCTTCAATCCTCAAACCTCACCATCGCCCAAAAATATGGATGTCACAGTGAGGAGTCAATAGAG